>CAWUFW010014669.1:0-403099 GCA_963921515.1 Calotriton arnoldi | reverse complement strand
ATATTGGTCACGGAGGCCAGATCTTCGTTGGAAAGAATGGCGTCAAGGATGGCTCCTTTGGTGTGTGTCGGGGACAGGCATAGTTGTTTGAGTTCATTGATCTCAAGTAGATTATTGAGGAGGGAGATAGTGGGATCATCGGTATCGTTCCAATGGAGGTTAAGATCCCCAAGAAAGAGATTTTTGAGTTGGATAATGAGGATTGAGTCAGGAGCTCAGATAAGTCCTCGATGAAAGGCTGGGGGGCTCCAGGGGGGCGATAGATGTTGTGTAGATGAATTGGGTGGGTATATTGAGTTGTCAGTTCAGCTTCCAGTTATTCGTAGGAGGAGTAGCCAGAATTATTGACAAGGGATAGCTGAAGTTCATTTTTAAAGATAATGGCTAGACCACCCCCAACTCTGTCAGGTCTATCTTTTCTAAGAATAGAGTATCCCGGGGGGGAGAGTAGGTCAAGTATGCTCGTTGAGTGGTCATTGAGCCAGGTTTCTGTGAGGAATGCAATGTCAATGGATTCTCTCAGGATAGTTTCCGAAATTTCTGTGGCATGCTGGACTGCGGAGCGACAGTTGACAAGCATACATGTAAGTGGTGTGGGGTTGCAAATGGTGGGTGGGCAAGAGTGGATCGACGTGAGTTGGGGCGGTGGTCTGGGGGAAGCGGGGGAGGAGGGGATTCTATTTGTCCCTATGATAACAGGGATGTGGGAGTAGGGGAGTGGAGGATTGGTGGTTGGTAAACTAGGAAGGTAAGAGTTGCATAGGTCGGAGAGGTCGGACGGGGAGAGATGGTTCGAGGTGCGGCGAGGTCTATGTATACGGCAGCGGAGAGGAGTCGATCTCCAATGATTGTGTTTGGTGTTAGGGAATTTTGGAGGGGTGGGGGGGGATTTTATGGTGAGGGAGGGTTCTGGAGCTGGGGAAGATAAAATCTTTCCTGAATTGAGAAAGTTCAGTAATCAAATTAGATAGGTCAAGTTCAATGTTGTGTAGGCTCTGGGCAATTATGGTGAAGGGAGGTACCGAGGGGGCGTGGTCTGGGTTAGTTGCAGAGGGTGGACTGATGTGTGAGGGGGGAGATAGGGTAGTGGGTGTGGAGTGAGGGGTGACGGGGCAGTTAGGTGTGAGGGGTTCGGTAATCAAATTGGATAGATCAAGTTCAGTGTTGTGTAGGCTCGTGGCAATTGAGGTGAAGGGAGGTACTGAAGGGGTGTGGGCGGGGGGTAGGGAAAGGTCTGGGTTAGTTGCAGAGGGTGGACTGATGTGTGAAGGGGGAGATAGGGTAGTGGGAGTGGAGTGAGGGGTGACGGGGCTGTTAGGTGAGAGGGGTTCAGTAATCAGATTAGATAGGTCGAGTTCAATGTTGTGTAGGCTCGGGGCAATTAGGGTAAAGGGAGGTACTGAAGGGGCGTGGGCGGGGGGAAGGGAATGGTCTGGGGGTAGGGAATGGTCTGTGTTAGTTGCGGAGGGTGGACTGATGTGTGAGGGGGGAGATAGGGTAGTGGGAGTGGAGTGAGGGGTGACGGGGCTGTTAGGTGTGAGGGGTTGGGCTAGGTTAGACAGGAGGTTAAGAACTTCAGGAGATGTGGTCAGAGAGGATAAAAGGGCATAGAGCGAGTGGAGAGCGGATATATTGGGGTGGAGGGGTTGTGTATTTATCGGTGGTTGGGATAAAGGATTGGGAGGCGGAGTTAGGAGGGCCTGAAGGGGCAGGATAGGGGGATGGGGAGGAGAAGAGGGTGTTTGGGATGGGTAAGAGGAGGGGGGTGAGGAGTTGTGTTAGGGGATTGAAGGGAAAGGACGGTGGAGTACGTGAGTGTTTGGCAAGGGGGAGAGAGGTTGGGGGGTCAGGAGGAGGGGGGTCATGGGAGGGGAATTATAAGTAGATGGCAGGGATTGGGGCTCCCGTTTTTAGTGGAGGGGTCCGAGGAGTGTGAGTTCCGGAAGATAGGGGGAGAGAGGGAAATTAGAGGGGGATGAGAAATAGGTAACGGTGGTTGGGGGATGTCGTTTGCAGTAGAGAGGTCCAGGGAGGGTGATGGTGAAGTCAATTGTTGGAGGGTGGTGTTAGTTGGATGGTTGAGAGTGGAGGTGGAGCGAGGGGGAAGGGGGGAGGGAGAGGTTGGAGGGGCGTTATTCAGTTGGGGAGAAGGAGTGTTAGGCGCAGAGTGGTCAAGGAGGAGAGACATAATGCTGAAGTGGTGTTCGAAGATGGAAAGGTGGGATACCGTGGCTTGAATGAGGATGTTACCTGTTTTGAAGATGGAGATATCAATATCACCATGAAAGGCTGGGGAGGGAGCGGTGGATATTTTGAATCCATATGGTATTTTAGTTGATTTAGAGATTGGGAGGTGGATGCACAACAAGCAAGTACAAGGTAACATACACTGATAACACTGCATGCACACTAAGCAGTGTGTGCACACCAACCAAATCAGTAGCACACACATACCTCCAAGACAATTACCAACCAGGTCTTTAGGCTTACCTAAGCAGATTCATTACTGTGCAACTGCGGGTCCCACTGCACGTTTATGGATGGGATTGGGGTGGCAATGCAGAGTGGTGCACTCCTGTTTTAAAGAGGGGAAGGACATAAGGCCTCATGGGGATTGCAGTCCCAACCAGTATCAGCCATATTAATCGGAGAAATGAAAGTTCACATTCCTCCTGTTATTGTATGTAAAATATGTTGCACACAAATGGTTGAGGAAATTCAATGTTACTTATTTTCTTATCACCTTGAATTAGAATTTGTTGATTATGGACACAATATTTTTTGGTTCTTGGGTATCACTCATATGCATGCTAGCAAAAGTCTATCTACTTTGTTGATGGAGTCAGGGCACTCACCATGACACAGTATTTATGTGCCTGAAATACACTGATGTGGTCATGTGATCAAGACTCCAAGGAAACGTGTCTGTTTGTCTGCCGAAAAAAATAAAAATATCGCAAATCCATCGACCTTGTCGGAGTGGGTGTTTCTCTCCCCGCAGACCTTTGGGGATCGAACAACGTGTGGCATATATATCTATATCTATATATATATATATATATGTGTATGTATGTATATATATATATATATATATATATATATATATATATATATATATATATATATATCATCCATCAAAACATCCCCAGTTTGAAGACACACTCGAAAAGCAGATGAATTTAAAAGGAAACTGGCATTTTCATTCAGATGCATTTATTTGCCTTACGCGTTTCAAAGCACTCAGCTTTTTGATCACAGGCTTCATGATACTGCACACAAATGGTGAAAGGGCACTCCCCTCTGCATGTCCATTTAATTAGCCCTCGGTGGGCCTCTCAGGTGAGATCAACTAAGTGTTGCATGCTGGGATCAGTAGTGCACTTTCAAAATTCCTTTACCTTAGTAGGTTTCTGTGCTGTGTCAAAATGTTCATTTCATTTAAAAGCCCTCCAGTGGGCCTCCGAGATGTAGTTCCATGTCCTCGTGGCCCCCTAACCTTGATTGCCTCATTTATAATTGCATAGTATTAGATATGAAAAAAATACACAAACACCACACCACCCATGAAGTGGACAAGGTGCCATATTGTACCAGAAGATGCACATGCACAATCATGAAAAGTGACAGGTCACAAATAGGAAGAACAACCACCAATGTGCACTCAAAACAAACCCAGCAACAACAATCCTCCTTGCTGCATGTGACAGACACATAAGTAAGGCACACCACACCTGCAACACACATCTAAATGTATCACACAGCAACAACCACTCACACACAAAGTCAGGCAAATAGAACATCACACACATATAGCATCAGTCAGTACAAGCAGCCAACACAGGCCAAACACTGCATACATCCACAACAAAAACAAAACAGATGCACAGACCAATACATCACAATGCAAACTCAGATGCACATCAGGGGGATGCACAACAGCAAGTACAAGGTAACATACACTGATAACACTGCATGCACACTAAGCAGTGTGTGCACACCAACCAAATACTTCAATTCTAACATTTGCAGTTTTAGTCCTCCTAAAATAGGTAATTTTGACGCAATGCCTTCACTGCTCAATGTAAAAATAATCCAACGTGAATTCATAATTACAAAAGTCTTTTATGTGCAAAAAAGAATGTCTATTGTAAGTGTTCCAAGTGCCGCCATTAATGTCCATCCCATCTACTTGCGAAATAGCCACAATTTCCATCATTATATCACACAATTGTTTTGATTATTTCTCAATACCTGGCTTCGTAAATGGTGCAATACTGGTTGTATCCAAAAGTCTTGTGCTGAACAGCCTTACAATAAATAGGATGTCAGGAGCAGGGCACCGCATATGGCATCTGCCGAGCAGTGAGGGCTTGGACTCCGATATTTATTGGAAGGCTGTTCAGCATGAGACTTTTGGATACAACCAGTGAAGCACCATCTACGAAGCCAGGTATTGAGAAATAATTAAAAATAATTGTGTGATATAATAGCCGTTCTTTCTTGCACATAAAGACTTTTGTAATTATGAATTCATGTTGGACTATTTTTACAGTGAGCAGTGAAGGCATTATGTCAAAATTACCTATTTTAGGAGGATTAAAACTGCCAATGTTAGAATTGAAGCATTTTATTTTTTCATGTCTAATGTTTTGTAATTATAAATGAGGCAATCAAGAGCATAATTATAAGGATGGAGAATTCTTGTAGCTCAGTCGAAACGTGTCTCCTGTCAGCAGCCGCGGTCCGTGCAGGTAAAAGCGGCGGGGCGGTGGGGCCGTGTAAGGGGGCATTTCGAGGGATGATGCAGAGGGAAAATTAATTATTTATTTAATTTTCCCTCAGCATCATCCCTCAAAATCCCCCCTTACCCGGCCCACCGCCCTACCGCTGTTACCTGCACGGACCGCTGCTTCCTGTCAGTGTTGTTGAACAACAGAACTTTGTGCTGCCTGTCATACTATAAGATGAATTATTTTCGTGCTACTTTAAATAAATGATTTGTCCAGCCTTTGAGTGCAGGCTTTTCCATCACTTGGAGAATCTTTTGTTTGATGTTTAAAGAGTGCTAGCGGTAGCGCTTTATTCTGCACCATCTGCAATTAAGCTGCAAGCTGACCTAAACCGCAACTTTTGTATGGAGATATATATATATATATATATATATGTATGCATGTATGTGTTACTCGTCAAAGGAGGAAATTGTTATATATATACGCATAAATATATTTCCCTACCTAATACGATTTTACTGACGTGGTAATGGGTGTGGGAAATATACCAAACCTAATACTTACCTAGAATGCAAGGAGTAACGCAAAACACAGGGAAAATCAGGATAAAAACAACATGACTGCCTTTAACATTTGTAAATCCAGTCATTAGCCAATCAGGTAATGACTTGTCATTGATATATACCTCGGTAGTACTGCAGTACTACACCGGCCTCAAATATCAGTAAGTTAAAAACACTTAAAACTTATAAAATACTTACCATACTTACTTGCATGAATCATCTGCTCACTGTATTCTATAATCCTGCTAAACTTCATCAAAATCTGGCTGACGGTTTTTGCACTACATGAAATACAAAACTCTATGAAAAATGTTTTTGATTTTATGGCCGTTTTGAGGACCTTCTTTTATTCTTTGAACCCCATTGACCAAATGCTGCAAAACTTTCAGTACTCCAACAATGAAACGTGTGTATATATATATATATTCACTGAAAAAACCATAGGTTTTAGGGACAGTTATAGTTAGTTGGACATTTCACTCGTACAAAACCCGTGAAATTCCCCCGTTATAGTTAGTTCAGCTAACTATAACTCGCGCCCCCGCAATGCACTGCTGATGACGTCACATATTTCATCACTCATGACATGGTCAGTGACATCACTGATGACATCACTGATGACATCTCAAATGACATCACTGTTGACATCATGCAGTGACTGTGTGTTTCTGTAAAGTTTAAATATTTTTAATATATATAGGAAAAGACGTATTGAAGAATGAGTGGGTGTATAAGTGTCTGTATGGATGATTTAGTAGGTGCGTGACTGACTCTATTAGTGAGTGATTTAACGTATCTTACTTAATGCATGGGTTAGTGACTAAACTGGGTGAATGTCTGTATCCGTCTGTCTGTTGCTGTGTAAGTGGCTGCATGTGTTTGTGAATAGCTACATGAGTGTGTATATGAGTTATTGAATGGTTGTCTGAGTATCTGTATGGGTGCCTGAGTGTTTGTGTGGGAGGGGTGTGTGCGACTCTGTGCATAGATGTGTGAGTGGGTGATTCACTGGGTGGATGGTTTCAAGAGTGCATCTGTGATAGACTGTATGGGTGGGTAAGTGTGTGTAAGAGTGTGTTAGTGAGTGAATGTATGTCCCAGTGGTACATGTGTGAGTAACTACATATGTGAAAGGCAGTATATATGTGTGTTGGAGTATATAAATAGCTATTAGCGAGAGTGAGTGATTGTGATAGTGGCTGTATGGATGAGTGTGTGCTTGTATCAGTGATTGTATAAGAGCGTAAAAATGTGCTAGTATTTGTATGATTAAGTGAGCTGGTGTGTGTATAACTGTATAGGTGAGTAAATTGCAGTGTGTTTAATTATTTGCATGACTGACTAGGTGTGTGAGTACCTCTATGGATGAGTGGCGGTGTTTGAGTGTCTATATAGGAGTAAGAGTGCATATGATAGTCCTGTACTGAGTGACCATAAGTATGAGTGACTATATGGGTGAGTGAGTGGATGTGTGTGTGTAGACCTAAGAATCAGTGAGTGGGTATGTAGTTATTGGTGTTGGAGTGTCTATGGTTTTGCGAATGGCAGTCTGTAATTTAGAGTGGGTGTATCAAAGGTTATATTAGGGTGTGAGGAGGTGCATCAGATTATCACGTGGATGATGTCATCAGTGATGTCATCAGTGATGTCATTTGAGATGTCATCAGTGATGTCATCAGTGATGTCACTGACCATGTCATGAGTGATGTAATATGTGACGTCATCAGCAGTGCATTGCGTGGGCGCGAGTTATAGTTAGCTGAACTAACTATAACGGGGGAATTTCACGGGTTTTGTACGAGTGAAATGTCCAACTAACTATAACTGTCCCTAAAACCTATGGTTTTTTCAGTGAATTTCAAAGGTTTTTTAAATGCTAATTTCTAACTATAACGTGTCTGAAACCTATGGTTTTTTCTGTGAATTTCAAAGGTTTTTTAAATGCTAATTTCTAACTATAACGTGCCTGAAACCTATGGTTTTTTCAGTGAATTTCAAAGGTTTTTTAAATGCTAATTTCTAACTATAACGCCCCTAAAACCTATGGTTTTTTCAGTGAATTTCAAAGGTTTTGTAAATGACTTTTTAAATGTATTAATTGTTATATTTATTTTTTTGATACTGATTTACTACATTTTTTAAAACTATTTATTTTTAGATATTTTATTTATTAAATTACATTGTAATTACATTATACATTACATTACAAAATATACTTTCTCTGAATGAATTACTTTAGTTTAAATAGTTTGCAAATAGGCAATAGAGTTTTAAGTACAGTAGTTACAGTTGTTGCAATGGGCAATACAATTTCAAACACAATGCAACATTGAGCTGAATGTGAATTTCTAGTTAAATGCAATTAGTTACTTTATGGATTACTTTTCTAACCACAGGACTGGATCCTAGATTCAGTCCTGGGACATCTCCTGTAAACAGTTGAGTAAAAGCGTTTTGGTTACAGTAGTGATTTTTAAGGAATATTATTGTATTTTAAAAGTTGACAGAAACTTTTTCACATAGAATCACCAATGTTATCCTATGGGAGGAAATTCACTTAGCAGGTAAGTAGTGTTATCGTTACTTTTTCTTAATCAGTGTTGGATCCTGGATCCAGCACTGGTGCATCTCCTGTAAACAGTTGAAAGAATGCGTTTAAGTCATACAGGCGATTTTTAAGGAATATTTGTAATTTGTGAAAATCGACACTGAGAAACTTTTCTGCTGAAAACCAGACAATGGATTCCTATGCAAGGAAATATAAGTTACTGGTAAGTACGGTTAGAATTACTTTTCAGGGTCAGTGCTGGGCTAAAAGATGCAGCACTGGGTTCTCTCCTGATAACAGGTGAGTAAATCGGAATTCGTAGTTCGGTTGATTTTAGAGGAATATTATAAAGTTCCAAAACTGCACACTTAGAAGAATTTCCAAGTGAAACCAGTCAATGTTAGCCTATGGAAGGAAATTCAAGTTACTGGTAAGTACGGTTAGAATTACTTTTCAGGACCAGTACTGGGCTGAAAGATGCAGCACTGAGGTCTCTCCTGTTAACAGGTGAGTAAATCGGAATTCGGATTTCGGCTGATTTTAGAGGAATATTTTAAAGTTTCAAAAATCGACACTTAGAAGAATTTCCAAGTGAAACCAGTCAATGATATCCTATGGAAGGAAATTCAAGTTACTGGTAAGTACGGTTAAAATTACTTTTCAGGATCAGTACTGGGCTGAAAGATGCAGCACTGAGGTCTCTCCTGATAACAGGTGAGTAAATCGGAATTCGTAGTTCGGCTGATTTTAGAGGAATATTTGTATGTTTCAAAAATCGACACTTAGAAACTTTTTCAGCAAAAAGCAGGCAATGATATCCTATGGAAGGAAATTCAAGTTACTGGTAAGTACGGTTAAAATTACTTTTCAGGATTAGTGCTGGGCTAAAAGATGCAGCACTGGGTTCTCTCCTGATAACAGGTGAGTAAATCTGAATTCGTAGTTCGGCTGATTTTAGAGGAATATTTGCACAGTGGTGAAGGGAGGGGGCGGGGCCTGAGGTGACATCTGTGCAAACGCGCCCCGTGGCGCGTTTTAAGTTGGGGGATTAAGTCCCCTTGAATCATGAGGGTCCCTGGGGGCCAACTAGCCCACCAGGAACCTCCAGTATGCGCCAGGGGCTGCGTTGCAGAGACGTGTACAGAGGCCACACCCCTTTTACACCTCTCTGCAACGCAGCTCTGTGGTGCTTTCTGGACGCACCTGTTGGGCTAGTTGGCCCCCAGGGACCCTCAGGATTGAAGGGGATTTAATTCCCCATCTTAAAACACGCCACGGGGCCTGTTTGCACACATGTCACCTGAAGCCCCGCCCCTCCCTTCACCACTGTGCAAACGCGCCCCATGGCGCGTTTTAAGTTGGGGGATTAAGTCCCTTGAATCCTGAGGGTCCCTGGAGTCCAACTAGCCCACCATGTACTTCCAAAAAGTGCCACAGAGCTGCATTGCAGAGAGGTAAAAAAAGGGCGTGGCCTCTGTACACCTCTCTGCAACGCACCCCCTGGCGCATACTGGAGGTTCCTGGTGGGCTAGTTGGCCCCAGGGACCCCCAGTATTCAAGGGGAATTACTTCCCTTCTTAAAACGCGCCAGGGGGCGCGTTTGCAGAGTACTGATGGGAGGGGGCGGGGCCTCCGGCACGATGCCGGTCGTTTTTTTTTGTTTTTTTAATGGGAGGGGGCTGCGTGGCCCCCTTCCCTTGGCCACTTTTGGCCCCGGGGACCCCATCCCCCGGAGCCTGAGCATTTTTTTTTTTTAATAAAAAACAAAAAAAAACGGGAAGGGGGCCGCGTGGCCCCCCTTCCCTGGGCCTGTATTGGCCCATCCCCCGGGGCATGCCTTTGATTTTTATTTTTTAAATTTGGAGGGGGGCTGCGTGGCCCCCCTCCTCAGGCCATTTAAGGCCCCGGGGACCCCATCCCCCCACAGTCCCAGCCGGCTCCCCGCGTCCTAGGGAGCCGGCATTGCTTTTCCACATGGGGAGCAGCTAACATGCTGCTCCCCATGTGGAAAAGCAATTGGGTTTGCATTTTGAAAGAGAGAGCAGGTTTCCTGCTCTCTCTTCAAAATGCAAACCAGTTTGCTATGACAGGACGGGAGCCGCGAGGCTCCCGTCCTGTCATAGCAAACTACTGTGTCCCGGGGGTAGGCACCCCGGGACACTGCAGGAGCCGGCCCTGGGGGTGACGGTCCCCAGGGCCATCAAGGGCTCCAGGAGGGGGGCCGCGCGGCCCCCCTCCCATCCAGTGCACAGCCCCGGGGAGGTGGCGGTCCCCGGGGCATGTGGGGGGGCTGGAGCCCCCCCACACAGGTCAAATTTTTTTAAAAAAGAAGCTCCGGGGAGGTGGCGGTCCCCGGGGCAGCGGGAGGTCAAAGAGCCCTCCCGCACCATTATTTTTTTTAAGCCCCGGGGGGTGATGGTCCCCGGGGCTTGGGGGCCTTAGAGGCCCCCCCACATATTAAAATGAAACCCTGCATGCCCCCGGGACTTGGCCCACCCGGGGGCCAATTAACAACGAAGCGCGGGAGACCGCGCTTCGTTTTTTTTTTTTCTCGGCGGGATCCGCGCACCCTGAGCGCATCCCGCCGATTTTTTTTAAAAAAAAATGCTTTTTTCTGCCCAGGGGCTCCTTGAGGGACCCCCTGAGCAGACCTAGGGGGTCAGGGTGTTTCTACCCTGCCCCCTTTGTGCGTTTTTGCGCACTTGTTTCTGTCCCTCGGTTCTACCGAGGGACAAAATGGCTGCCAACAGTTCCTGATTTGGAGTGTTGACAGCCAATTAGCATGCAGCTCGTGATCGGGAGGGTGCGCGAATCCGACGCGGCCATAGATATATATGTGATTTTCCTTTGATTTTCTCAGGAACTACTGAACGGATTTACACCATTTAACAAAAGGGTTCTTTCTGAACCAAGAACTACCTCTTTGCCAAATTTGGTGTAATTCCGTTCAGCAGTTCGGGCTGTAGCCGTGTCTAAAGTTTCCTATGGGAAAATGAATGGGGAAAACACGTTTTGGGACCCCTTTTTCCTCGCTTGACGAATCACCCCGAAACTTTCAGGGTAGGAGCGGACCGGAGCGGGCCATAAAGTTTAAAAATTTCGCGAAGATTCGTCAACCGGCAAGAGAGTTATTTCAAATAGAATGTCGCGGATTTCCTATGGAAAATAGGTCCTAACTATAACTATCTACTGGCGACCGCCAGTAGATAATATATATATGTGATCAAGGCCTGTGGTGGGCTGAAACGCGTTGTGGCGAGACTTGCACCTTGAAATAAACAGCTTATAGCACATTTCGGCGGTCCGTTCCATTTATTCAGAGGATTGGAGGAGTAGCGGAATTTAGAAATATATATATATATATATATATATATATATATGTATTGTGTGTGTATATATATATATATATATAAGTGTTTATATATATATAAGTGTTTATATATATATATATATATATATATATATGCACTTTACACCATGTGACCCGGACGAAGGCCTCTGGCCGAAACGCGTAGGTCGTTTGTTTGTCTCTATATGCACTAACTTTGCACTTTGCACGCTTGACAAGTGAAAACAATGGAAAGAAAATAAAATAAAAAAAATCTTCTGAAACTACTACCTGTCGTGGATTCGCCGATGTGAGTGCTGCCTTTCTGTGTCCCTCGACGATATCGGTGAAATGTGAGTGGGGGAAGCCACAGGATACCTTTTTTCCCATATATATATATATATATATATATATATATATATATATATAGATATATATATATATATATTCACTGAAAAAACCATAGGTTTCAGGGACGTTATAGTTAGAAATTAGCATTTAAAAAACCTTAGAAATTCACTGAAAAAACCACAGGTTTCAGGGACGTTATAGTTAGTTGGACAGTTCACTTGTACAAAACCAGAGAAATTCGTCCGTTATAGTTAGTTGAGCTAAGTATAACTCGCGCCCCTGCAATGCACTGCTGATGACGTCACATATTACATCATTCATGACATGGTCAGTGACATCACTGATGACATCACTGATGACATCACTGATGACATCATCCAGTGACTGTGTGTTTCTGTAAAGTTTAAATATGTTTTATATATATATATATATGCCAAGGTGTATTGAAGAATGAGTGTGTGTATGAGTGTCTAAATGGATGATTTAGTAGGTGCGTGACTGACTGTATAAGTGAGTGCTTAAACGTGTCTTACTGAATGCATAGGTTAGTGACTAAACTGTGTAAATGTCTGTATCAGTCTGTCAGTTGGTTTGTAAGCGGTTGCATGGGTTGGTGAGTAGCGAAATGAGTGTCTATATGGGTTATTGATTGGTTGTCTGAGTATCTGTATGGGTGCCTGAGTGTCTGTGTGGGTGGGTGGGGGGGGTGTGACTGTGCATAGATGTGTGACTGGGTGATTCACTGGGTGTATCGGTTCAACAGTGCATCTGTGTTGGGCTGTATGGGTGGGTGGGTGAGTGTTTGTATGGCTGTTTTGGTGAGTGAATGGATGTCTCAGTGGTACATGTGTGAGTAACTCCATATGTGAAAGGCAGTATATGTGAGTGTTGGAGTATATAAATGACTATATGTGAGAGTGAATGATTGTGAGAGTGACTGTATGGATGAGTGTGTGCTTGTATCAGTGATTGTATAAGAGAGTAAGTATGTGTTAGTATCTGTATGAATAAGTGAGGTGTTGTTTGTATAACTGTATAGATGAGTAAATGGGAGTGTGATTGATTCTTTGCATGACTGACTAGGTGTGTGAGTAACTCTATGTATGAGTGGCGGTGTGTGAGTGTCTGTATAGGTGTATGAGTGCATATGATAGTGCTGTATTGATGAGTGACTGCATGTATGAGTGACTGTATGGGTGAATGAGTGGATGTGTTTGTAGACCTAGGAATCAGTGAGTGTCTATGGTTTTGAAAATGATAGTCTGTATTTTAGAGTGGGTGTATCAAAGGTTATATTAGGGTGTGAGGAGGTGCATCAGATTATAACGTGGATGATGTCATCAGTGATGTCATCAGTGATGTCATCAGTGATGTCACTGACCATGTCATGAATGATGTAATATGTGACGTCATCAGCAGTGCATTGCGGAGGCGCGAGTTATAGTTAGCTCAACTAACTATAACGGCCAAATTTCTCTGGTTCTGTACGAGTGAAATGTCCAACTAACTATAACGTCCCTGAAACCTGTGGTTTTTTCAGTGAATTTCTAAGGTTTTTTAAATGCTAATTTCTAACTATAACATCCCTGAAACCTATAGTTTTTTTCAGTGAATTTCAAAGGTTTTTTAAATGATAATTTCTAACTATAACGTCCCTGAAACCTATGGTTTTTTCAGTGAATTTCAAAGGTTTTTTAAATGATAATTTCTAACTATAACGTCCCTGAAACCTATGGTTTTTTCAGTGAATTTCAAAGGTTTTTTAAATGCAAATTTCTATCTATTCCTACAGAGGTAGGACATGTGCAGAAAGAGGAAGAAACGCGCAGAAAGAAGCAAGAGAAATGCAGAAAGAGGCAACAGAAGTCCAGAAAGACGAAGAAAGGTGCAGAAAGAAGCAAGAGATATGCAGAAAGAACCAACAGAGGTGCAGAAAGAGGCCTTGTTGCAAAGTCATTTTGTGCCCCCAACTTTTTGCTGACTGGTACTGGTGGTAACTGACTCAGACTAACCAGGCCGGGAGCCAGTGCTATCCTGAAAGACATTTAGAATACAGTGAAAACACCTACATACACTAGGGTACACTATGGGTTGGGGTACCCCTGTGATTGGCATGACCTCCCCTAGTACATAATAGGGCAGGGGGATTAAAACTACCTCTAAGTCAGAGGTGCAGAAAGAGGCAAGAGAAGTGCAGCAAGAAGCAACAGAGAGGTGCAGAAACAGGCACGAAAGGTGCAGAAAGAGAGAACAGGGATACAGAAAGAGGCAAGAGGGATAGAGAAATTTGCAACAGAGGTACAGAAAGAAGCAAGAGCAGTGCAGAAAGAAGCAAGAGAATTGCAGAAAGAAGCAAAAGAGGTGGAGAAATAGGGAAGAGGGTGCAGAAAGAGGCAAGAGGGATACAGAAATTTACAAAAGAGGTGCAGAAACAAGCAAGAGAAGTGCAGAAAGAGGCTAGAGAAATGCTGAAAGAAGCAACAGAGGTGTAGAAAGAAGCAAGAGAAGTACAGAAAGAGGCAAGTGAGGTGCAGAAAGAAGCAAGAGCAGTGCAAAATGAACCAACAGAGGTGCAAAAAGAGGCAAGAGGCGTGCAAAAAGAAGGAAGAGAAGTGCAGAAAGATGCAAGAGAATTGCTGAAAGAAGCAACAGTTGAGTAGAAAGAAGCAAGAGTAGTGCAGAAAGAGACAAGTGAGGTACAGAAAGAAGCACGAGCAGTGCAGAAAGAACCAACAGAGGTGCAAAAAGAGGCAAGAGGGGTGCAGAAAAAGGTAGGAGGGGTGCACAAAGAGGCAAGAGAGGTACAGAAAGATGCCGGAGGGGTGCAGAAAGAAGGAAGAGAAGTGCAGAAAGAGGCAAGAGAATTGCCTAAAGAAGCAACAGAGGTATAGAAAGAAGCAAGAGAAGTGCAGAAAGAGGCAAGTGAGGTGCAGAAAAAAGCAAGAGCAGTGCAGAAAGAACCAACAGAGGTGCTGAAACAGGCGCGAAGGGTACAGAAAGAGCAAGAGAAGTGCAGAAAGAGGCAACAGAGGTACAGAAAGAGGCAAGAGATGTGCAGAAACAGGCAGGAAAGGTGATGAAACAGGGGTCAGGGGTGCAGAAAAAGGCAAGAGAGGTGCAGAAAGAGAAAAGAGGGGTGCAGAAAGGGGCAAGAGATCTACAGAAAAAAGCAACAGACGTGCTGAAAGACACAAGTGAGGTGCAGAAAGAGGCAAGAGATCTGCTGAAAAAAGCAAGAGAGGTGCTGAAAGTAGCAAGTGAGGTGCAGAAAGAAGCAAGAGAGTTGCGGAAAGAGGCAATAGAAGTGCAGAAAAAGCAACAGAGGTGCAGAAAGAGGCAAGAGTGGTGCAGAAAGAGGAGAGAGAAGTGCAGAAAGAAGCAAAAGAGGTGCTCAAAGAGGCAAGAGGGATGCAGAAAGAGGCAAGAGCCGTGCAGAAAGAACCAAGAGAAGTACAGAAAGAAGCAACAGAGGTGCAGAAGGAGGCATGAGGGGTGGAGAAAGAAGGAAGAGAAGTGCAGAAAGAAGCAACAGAGGTGCTGAAAGAGATACGAAGGGTGCAGAAAGAGGCAAGAGGATTGCAGAAAGAAGCAAAAGAGGTGGAGAAATAGGGAAGAGGTTGCAGAAAGAGGCAAGAGGGATACAGAAATTTGCAAAAGAGGTGCAGAAACAAGCAAGAGAAGTGCAGAAAGAGGCAAGAGAAATGCTGAAAGAAGCAACAGAGGTGTAGAAAGAAGCAAGAGAAGTACAGAAAGAGGCAAGTGAGGTGCAGAAAGAAGCAAGAGCAGTGCAAAATGAACCAACAGAGGTGCAAAAAGAGGCAAGAGGGGTGCAAAAAAAGGAAGAGAAGTGCAGAAAGAGGCAAGAGAATTGCTGAAAGAAGCAACAGAGGTGTAGAAAGAAGCAAGAGAAGTGCAGAAAGAGACAAGTGAGGTGCAGAAAGAAGCAAGAGCAGTGCAGAAAGAACCAACAGAGGTGCTGAAAGAGGCAAGAGGGGTGCAGAAAGAGGTAGGAGAGGTGCACAAAGAGGCAAGAGAGGTACAGAAAGAGGCCGGAGAGGTGCAGAAAGAAGGAAGAGAAGGTGCAGAACAGAGGCAAGAGAATTGCATGAATAGAAGCAACAGAGGTCTGCTAGAAAGAAGCAAGAGAAGTGCAGAAAGAGGCAAGTGAGGTGCAGAAAAAAGCAAGAGCAGGTGCGGAAAGAGGCAATAGATGTGCAGAAAGAGCAACAGAGGTGCAGAAAGAGGCAAGAGAGGTACAGAAAGAGGAGAGAGAAGTGCAGAAAGAAGCAAAAGAGGTGCTCAAAGAGGCAAGAGGGATGCAGAAAGAGGCAAGAGCAGTGCAGAAAGAACCAAGAGAAGTACAGAAAGAAGCAACAGAGGTGCAGAAGGAGGCACGAGGGGTGCAGAAAGAAGGAAGAGAAGTGCAGAAAGAAGCAACAGAGGTGCTGAAAGAGGTACGAAGTGTGCAGAAAGAGGCAAGAGAAGTGCAGAAAGAAGCAACAGAGGTACAGAAAGAGGCAAGAGTGGTGCAGAAAGAGGGAAGAGAGGTGTAGAAAGAGGCAAGAGAGTTGCACAAATAGGGAAGAGGGGTGCAGAAAGAGGCAGGAGGGGTGCAGAAAGAAGCAACAGAGGTGCAGAAAGAGGCAAGAGAGGTGCAGAAAGAAGCAATTGAAGTGCAGAAAGAGGCAACAGAGGTGCATAAAGACACAAGAGAGGTGCAGAAACAGGTAGGAAAGGTGCAGAAAGAGGGAAAAAGAATGCAGAAAGAGGCAAGAGAGGTGCAGAAAGAGAAAAGAGGGGTACAGAAAGAGGCAAGAGGGGTGCAGAAAGAAGCAAGAGGAGTGCAGAATGAACCAACAGAGGTGCAAAAAGAGGTAAGGGGAGTGCAGAAAGAGGTAGGAGAGGTGCACAAAGAGGCAAGAGAGGGACAGAAAGAGGCTGGAGGGGTGCAGAAAGAAGGAAGAGAAGTGCAGAAAGAGGCAAGCGAATTGATGAAAGAAGCAACAGAGGTGTAGAAAGAAGGAAGAGAAGTGCAGGTTGAGGCAAGTGAGGTGCAGAAAAAAGTAAGAGCAGTACAGAAAGAACCAACAGAGGTGCTGAAAGAGGTGTGAAGGGTGCAGAAAGAGCAAGAGAAGAGCAGAAAGAGGCAACAGAGGTACAGAAAGAGGCAAGAGAGGTGCAGAAACAAGCATTAAAGGTGCAGAAACAGGGAACAGGGGTACAGAAAGAGGCAAGAGAGGTGCAGAAAGAGGCAAGAGATCTGCAGAAAAAAGCAACAGAGGTGCTGAAAGAGGCAAGAGAGGTGCAGAAAGAAGCAAGAGAGGTGCAGGAAGAGGCAAAAGAAGTGCAGAAAGAAGCAACAGAGGTGCAGAAAGAGGCAAGAGGCATGCAGAAAGAAGGAAGAGAAGTGCAGAAAGAAGCAACAGAGGTGCTGAAAGAGGCACGAAGGGTGCAGAAAGAGGCAAGAGAAGTGCAGAAAGAACCAAGAGAAGTGCAGAAAGAAGCAACAGAGGTGCAGAAGGAGGCACGAGGGGTGCAGAAAGAAGGAAGAGAAGTGCAGAAAGAGGGAAGAGAGGTGTAGAAAGAGGGAAGAGAGGTGTAGAAAGAGGCAAGAGAGTTGGACAAATAGGGACGAGGGGTGCAGAAAGAGGCAGGGGGGTGCAGAAAGAAGCATCAGAGGTACCGAAAGAGGCAAGAGAGGTGCAGAAAGATGCAAGTGAAATGCAGAAAGAGGCAACAGAGGTGCAGAAAGACGCAAGAGAGCTGCAGAAACAAGCAAGAGAAGTGCAGAAGGAGGCAAGAGAATTGCTGAAAGAAGCAACAGAGGTTTAGAAAGAAGCAAGAAAAGTGCAGAAAGAGGCAAGTGAGGTGCAGAAAGAAGCAAGAGCAGTGCAGAAAGAACCAACAGAGGTGCTGAAAGAGGCAACAGAGGTGCAGAAGGAGGCACGAGGGGTGCAGAAAGAAGGAAGAGGAGTGCAGAAAGAAGCAACAGAGGTGCTGAAAGAGGCATGAGGGGTGCAGAAAAAAGGAAGAGAAGTGCAGAAAGAAGCAACAGAGGTGCTGAAAGAGGAACGAAGGGTGCATAAAGAGGCAAGAGAAGTGCAGAAAGAAGCAACAGAGGTACAGAAAGAGGCAAGACTGGTGCAGAAAGAGGGCAGAGAGGTGTAGAAAGAGGCAAGAGAGTTGCACAAAGAGGGAAGAGGGGTGCAGAAAGAGGCAGGAGGGGTGCAGAAAGAGGCAACAGAGGTGTCGAAAGAGGCAAGAGAGGTGCAGAAAGAAGCAAGTGAAGTGCAGAAAGAGGCAACAGAGCTGCAGAAAGACACAAGAGAGGTGCACAAACAAGCAAGAGAAGTGCAGAAAGAGTCAAGAGAATTGCTGAAAGAAGCAACAACAGAGGTGCACAAAGAGGCAAGAGAGGTACAGAAAGAGGCAGGAAGAGTGCAAAAAGAAGGAAGAGAAGAGCAGAAAGAGGCAAGAGAATTGCTGAAAGAAGCAACAGAGGTGTAGAAAGAAGCAACAGTAGTGCAGAAAGAGGCAAGTAAGCAGCAGAAAGAAGCAAGAGCAGTCTGAAAGAAAGAACAAACAGAGGTGCAAAAAGAGGCAAGAGGTGTACAGAAAAAGGTAGGAGGGGTGCACAAAGAGGTAAGAGAGGTACAGAAAGAGACAGGATGGGTGCAGAAAGAATGAAGAAAAGTACAGAAAGGAATAACAGAGATGCTGAAAGAGGCATGAAAGGTGCAGAAAGAGCAAGAGAAGTGCAGAAAGAGGCAAGAGAGGTACAGAAAGAGGCAAGAGAGTTGCACGAAGAGGGAAGAGGGGTGCAGAAAGAGGCAACAGGGGTGCAGAAAGAAGCACGTGAGATGTAGAAGGAAGCAAGAGAGGTGCAGAAAGAGGCAAGAGAGGTGCAGAAAGAGGCAAGAGAGGTGCAGAAACAGGCAAGAGAAGTGCAGAAAGAGTCAAGAGAATTGCTGAAAGAAGCAACAGAGGTGTAGAAAGAATCAAAAGAAGTGCAGAAAGAGGCAAGTGAGATGCAGAAACAGGCATAAAGGTACAGAAAGAGGGAAGACGAATGCAGAAAGAGGCAACAGGGGTGCAGAAAAAAGCATGACAGGTGTAGAAAGAAGCATGGGAAGTGCAGAATGATGCAACAGGGGTGCAGAAAGAGGCAAGAGAAGTGCAGAAAGAAGCAACAGATGTGCAGAAAGAGGCAAGAGAACTGCAGAAAGAGGCAAAGAGAGTTGCAGAAACAGGCAAAAGAGGCACAGAAAGAGGGAACGGAGGTGCAGACAGAGGCAAGAGAAGTGCAAAACAGGTAAAAGGGGTGCAGAAAGAGTCAAGAGGGGTGCAGAAATTTGCAAGAGAGGTGCAGAAAGAAGCAAGAGCAGTGCAAAAGAACCAACAGAGGTGCAAAAAGAGGCAAGTGAGGTGCAGAAGGAGGCAAGAGAACTGCAGAAAGATGCAAGAGAGTTGCAGAAACAGGGAACAGGTGGGCAGACTGAGGCAAGAGAGGTGCAGAAAAAGGGAACAGGTGGGCAGGAAAAGGCAAGAGGGATGCAGAAACTTGGAACAGAGGTGCAGGAAGAAGCCAGAGCAGTGCAGAAAGAACCAACAGAGGTGCAGAAAGTAGCAAGAGGAGTACAGAAAGAGGCAAGTGAAGTGCAGAACGGAGAAAAAGAGGTGCAGAAAGAACCAACAGAGGTGGAAAAAGAGGCAAGAGGGGAGCAGAAAGGGATAGAAGAGGAGCACAAAGAGGCAAGA
The DNA here is from genome assembly GCA_963921515.1 of Calotriton arnoldi. Classification (NCBI taxonomy): domain Eukaryota; kingdom Metazoa; phylum Chordata; class Amphibia; order Caudata; family Salamandridae; genus Calotriton; species Calotriton arnoldi. The sequence continues at coordinate 383,821 of CAWUFW010014669.1, read as the reverse complement.
GGGGTACAGAGAGAGGCAGGAGGGGTGCAGAGAGGAAGAGAACTACCGAAAGAAGCAACAGAGGTGGTGAAAGAGGCACGAAGGGTGCAGAAAGAGACAAGACAGGTGAAGAAAGAAGGAACAGAGGTACAGAAAGAGGCAAGAGTGGTGCAGAAAGAGGGAAGAGAGGTGTAGAAAGAGGCAAGAGAGTTGCACAAAGAGGGAAGAGGGGTGCAGAAACAGGCAAAAAGGGTGCAGAAAGAAGCAAGTGAGGTGCAGAAAGAGGCAAGAGAGGTGCACAAAGAGGCAAGAGAGTTACAGAAAGAGGCAAGTGAAGTGCAGAAGGAGGCAAGAGAACTGCAGAAAGAGACAATAGAGGTGCAGAAAGAAGCAAGTGAGTTGCAGAAAGAAGCAAGGTAAGTGCAGAAAGAAGCAACAGAAGTGCAGAAAGAGGGAAGAGGGGTGGAGAGAGAGGCAAGAGGGGTACAGAAAGAAGCAAGAAAGGTACAGAAAGAAACAAGAGAAGTGCAGAAAGAAGGAACAGAGGTGCAGAAAGAGGCAAAAAAGGTGCAGAAAGACATAAGAGGGGTACAGAAAAAGGCAAGAGAGGTGCAGAAAGAGGGAAGAAGGGTGCAGAAAGAGGCAAGAGGGTACAGAAAGAAGCAAATGAGGTGCAGAAAGAGGCAACAGACATGCAGAAAGAGGCAAGAGAGATGCAGAAAGTAGAAGAGATTTGCAGAAAGAGGCAAGAGAAGTGCAGAAAAAGAGAGAAATGTGCAGAAAGAAGCAACAGAAGTGCAGAAAGAGGCAAGAGAGGCGCAGAGAGAGGCGCAGAAGGAAGCAAGAGTGGCTTGCACACCATTAGTACCAATTTAACACCCACATTTAGCAATAAGTAACAGGTGACCATTCTAGGTTTGCAAAGGGCCTTCCACCATACTGCAACACTTGTCGCTGCATTTTTGGTAACGTTTGAGCCGTTTGAGCTAGAAACAAGGCTTTTTTTCTTCAAATCTTCAGATTAGGGAGCAGATGATGAATTATGTGGCTAATGCGGAAAATGTATATTTGTGCGAAAGTTGATGCAGCCAAACAGTCGCATAATTCCAGTGGCCCTGCTCATACCTCTGACTAGGTCCACAAGTGCTCCTCAGTGATTCCTTCTTTTTTTTGTCTCATTGAGTTCATAGTTGAGCTTCTATGGAAACGAGGAAGATTAAACCTGACATTACCACTCCACAACACAGACTACCATACCACATAATTACTCTCCATAACACATAATCCCACTCTACATAATTCCTATAAAATAAATACCACATACTTTCTATCCACATAATTTCACTGCACAACTTACCACATAATTCCACTACACACAACGTACATCTACTCCACTCCGAAAAACATTAAAAATTTTTACATTTACATTGCCAATAGCTCTAACTCTTGCAAATGCGAAACTTATACCATTGCAAACACTTCTTTAACTAGTAATCGCGTTTGCAGAGTGGAGGAGAAAGGGTGCTGGGCCTCCAACCAGCGCTCAGGAATTCCGCTGCATAGGACTTACAGGAGGTACCAGTAGGGCTTCTTGGTCCCCAAAGTCCCTCAGGAGTAAATTGGACTTCTTCCCCATCCCGTACTCTGCCAGGAGGCGCGTTTGCAGAGTGGTGAATAAAGGGAGGCATGGCCTCCGAAGACGTCTTAGCAATCCCACTGTGTGGGACTTACTGGAGGTAACAAGAGGGTTAGTTGGCCCCCAAGGACATCCTTGGGGGCCAACTACTCCTCCTATTACCTCCAGTAAGTCCCACACAGCAGGATTGCTAAGTTGTCATAGCAGGCCACGCCCCCTTTCCCCACCACTCTGCAAACACACTTCCTGGAGCACTCTTGGATGGGGATTGAAGTCCCCTTCGCTGCTGGGGGTCCTTAGGGGCCAACTAGCCTACCTGATACCTCCAGTAAGTCCCAGATAGTGGGTTTGCTGAAAGCTGGACACAGGCCACACCCCCTTCCTCCCGAGGCCAATTTCGCCCCCGGGGCATGGCCTCCTTTTTTTATTTATTTATAGGGAAGGGGGTTGCGTGGCCCCCCTTCCCTGGGCCAATTTTGGCCCCGGGGACCCCATCCCCCGGGGCATGGCCTCCTTTTTTTAAATTAATTTCTAGGGAGGGGAAGCCGCGTGGCCCCCCTTCCCTGGGCCACTTTTGGCCCCGGGGACCCCATCCCCCGGGGCCGGCCTGCCATATTTTGTTTTTTTTTAAATTAAATGGGAGGGGGGCCCAGTGGCCCCCTCCCAGGCCACTTCTGGGCCTGGGGACCCCATCCCCCGGGGCTGGCCCTTAGTGTTGGGGACCATGGGGGGAGCCCCAATGCCCCCACGGTCCCGCCGGCTCCCCGCCTCCTGCAGGAGCCAGCATTGCTTTTGAGCAAGGGGAGCTGCTGACATGCTGCTCCCCTTGCTCAAAAGCAATCCTGCTTTGCTTTGTTGAAGTGAGAGCAGGTTTCCTGCTCTCACTTCAACGAAGCAAAGCAGAGTTTGCTGTGGCAGGGCGGGAGCCGTGCTCCCGCCCTGCCATAGCAAACAGCAATGTCCCGTGGGCTGGCACCCCGGGACATTGCAGGAGCCGGCCCTGGGGGTGGCGGTCCCCAGGGCCATCAAGGGCTCCAGGATGGGGGCCGGGCGGCCCCCCTCCCATCATTTTCAAAGCCCCAGGGAGGTGGTGGTCCCCGGGGCAGGGGTCCGCAATGGACCCCCGCATTCAAATAATTAGTGCCCCGGGAGATGGTGGTCCGGGCAGTGGGGCAGAGCCCACCCACACTTTAATTTTAATTAAGCCCGGGCAGGTGGTGGTCCGGGCTGGGGAGGCAGGAGTCTCCCCACACATTTATAAAACAAAGCCCCGGGGAGGTGGCGGCCCCCGGGGCTGCGGGGGAGCCGCATGCCCCCCCATATAATTAAAGAAAGCCCCAGGGAGGTGGCGGTCCCCAGGACTGCGGGGGCCCCCACGGGCCCTCGCAAATTAATTTGGCATTGCCCCCGGGACCTGGCCCACCCGGGGGCTTTAAGAAACGAAGCATGGGAGCCTGCGCTTCATTTTGTTTTTTTAAATTTCGGCCGGATTCGTGCACCCAGCGCGAATTCAGACGTTTTTTTTAAAAAAAAATGCTTTTCTTGGCCCTGGGGGTCCTTGTTGGATCCCCTGAGCAGGCCTAGGGGGTCAGGGGGTTTCTACCCTTCCCCCTTTTCTTCATTTTTCACTTTTTTCCCCCTTTTTCTTGTGACTCGGTAACCGAAAACCGAAAAAAGTGAAAAATAAAGAAAAGGGGGCAGGGTAGAAACACCCTGACCCCCTAGGCCTGCTCAGGGGGTCCCAAAAGTACCCCCAGGGCCAAAAAAAGCTTTCAATTAGACTCTTCCTGTGCCTGTGTAACCCTGCTGCTTTCTGTATTCAATTTAAAGATACAGCTTCTTCCAAGTGGGAATAGTGTGGTTGGACAGCCAGACGAGATTACTATGTATCCTGATTTTGAATACTTTTGAAGCCCGAACACCACAGGCAGCAGGGATTGAGGGAGAGCGAAGACTTCAGCTCCCAGACTGCCCGGCACCTGTTGCATCACTCCTGCTCCCGGAGGCGCATAAATCATCGCCTGGTAAGTACGCCTTTTTGGCAGTCTGAATGAAAGTTTATTCGATTTAGCCGTAGTGTCTCGAAACTGCCAACACTTCCTGGTTTGGAGTGTTGGCAGCCAATCAGATCTCACGATGAGATGTGTGGTTAGGCTCCGCCCAGATATCAATATTTTTTTTTGTTGAATTTCTTAGAAACTACTGAACGGATTTACACCATTTAAAAAAAGGTCTCTTTCTGAACCAAGAGCTACCTTTTTACAAAATTTGGGGTAATTCTGTTCAGCAGTTCGAGCTGTAGCCTGTTCCAATTTTTCCTATGGAAATTAACATGGGGAAAATGCATTTTGGGACCCCCTTTTTTTTTCAGCCCCCGCTTGACGAATCACCCCGAAACTTTCAGGATAGGAGCAGACCGGAACGGGCCATTAGTGTTGAAAAATTCACGAAGATTTGCCAAACGGCGCCAAAGTTATTGGCAAATCAAAAAACGCTTTTCCTATGGAAACTAGGTTCTAACTATAACTACCTACTGGCGACCGCCAGTAGGTAATATATATATATATAGACATAGGTTACTCAAGTGTCACTTCTGCAATGACCAAGTATATGCAGTGCACAGGCTTATGTAGCCTCACTACGTATGAAACTGTGGTAGTGTATCCTGCATGGTTTGTCTCCTCAGTCATGTTCTGAGGACTCTGAGAAGTCGTAGGAATATACAGGATGCAGCTCAGCAACCTCATGGCTGTGAACAAAGCTGGCTCTCCAACGTAGTGGAACAGGACTGTATGTCATGGACCCAAAAGCCTACGCTCCCATATGCCACTAGGACAGAGCTGAGGGAGAGCAACCTCCCACAGGTATCCCTGTTGGATCACAAATTGCATGAAGCATTACACCCCACCAAAAAACAAAAAGTTGTCCCATTGCCAAAAATGAAAAACATACTTTGAGACTCAACCTAACAAATTCGTATCCAAGCTCACTGACTGACAGAACCTAAAGACGCGTTTCACTATGCAGCTACCCTTCTGACAAGAAACACATACAACAGCACTTTTAGACCACGCAGCACCACGCTTTTAGTAGACATCTAAATTACACCACACCCATGCCATCTTAACTCTCATAAGCACAAAATACATCAGACAGGAAGTTGAATAGTTGTAAAGTAATTACACCAGGACTTTGGGACCTGCCACTTACCCAGAAGCATGAAGATTGTTAAGCTAAAGAAGAAGACCAACTATTAGTACAGGCAAAAGCTTCACAAACAAAACATTTGCCCCACCCCAGCAGCAGAGGGCTATATTACACCACACCCACCCTGGCATGCACACAGCCGCATACTGCATTGTGTATCCTGTATGGTTTGTCTCCTCAGTCATGGTCCGAGGACTCTGAGAAGTCGTAGGAATATACAGGATGAAGCTCAACAACCCGAAGACTGCGAGCAAAGCTTGTTCTCCAACAGTGTGGAACGGGACTGTACGTCATGGGCAAAGGGCCTAGGCTCCCATATGCCACTAGGACAGAGCTGAGGGAGAGCAACCTCCCCAGGTATCCCCGTTGGGTCACCATTAAAATTACATGTTACAATCCAAATGAACTAATCACAGCCAGCAAGCCACAGCCAACCCAAACTTGTTCCAACTTCAGTGCATGTGTAGATTTCTATGGGAAATGTTACGATTCTGTACAAGTTAAGGATTTCCCCACAATCGTACGACATCTTTAAGTTACTAAAGCGCTTTGCCTACAGTTGTGCCATAGTGATCACACATTTTAACTAGTTTCTCCAGTTTAGCTCAAGTGAAGAGATTAATGACTCGACGTGCCTGATTTTGAGCGACGTACACATTCTGGCCTAGCGAATGTAGTGTACCAGACAGGTGAGCAGTCATGATTCAGACAGTACTATGGCAAGTGTTAGTTTGATCAAAAGGCTATCTGGCCCTGCTCAATAAATATTTAGTACATGCTAGAGTCCTTTACTGAAACAGGTTCAAGTAGGTGGCAAACAAACAATCCAGGTAACCTGGTGGAAACAAAACGCCTACTACCAAAATCTGCTGTACTAAAAAAAGCATTTTCGTAGAATTCAGTGCATTAAAAAAATATATATAGCCCTACGATAAGAGAACACAATGTAAAGTCCTTTTCTCAAAAAAGGATAGCTAAAGCCAGGTAAGTCATTCTTATCTCAAAGAATCACTTATTATATGCGCAATGATAAATACGGCTCAGACAACTTGCTTAATGCACGCCACAGAATTATACAATGTGGGAAGCGCCACTTAACAGATTTGGCTCAGACTTAACACCTACGGAAAAAGAAAGTTTGATTAAATAGACAAAATGTGGCAACACTGCAGAAAGCTACGCAGTGAGTTAGTAAATTGTATACATTATTTTTTGCCATCGTTGCCAAGCCTAGTCAATTAGTGCATATGCAGTATACAATATCATGCTATGATGTGCCCTGCATGGCATGTCTCCTCAGTCCTGGTCAGAGGACTAAGTTGTTGCAGGAATACATAGGACGCAGCTCAATAGCCCAAAGAAAACAAGCAAAGAGTTTTCTTCAAAGATGTTGAACAGGACTGTACATTATTGGCCTTGAGGCCTATGCTCCCACATGCCACTAGGACAGAGCCATGAGAGCAACCCCATTGGGTATCCCAGTTGGTTCACGGGGCACACAAAATGAAAAAAAACATTCAAACTAACATTCCATACTAATCACCACGTTTACCTACAGCAATCAAAGGACAAACTTTACAGACTATGTTCATATAACAATGGACATCAGTTTGTATTGTGATGTATGACACGTGGAATGCTAAGGTGATATTTATACGATGTCAGAATGTTTGTGGCATCGACGATTTGTACATGCGGAGGAGCTGTTAGTTTTGCTTTAACCTGCATGTGGGCCTCATGGAAAAGGGCGGGGAGAGACAAAAAAGGGACCATAGAAAAGCAAGATTGTACGAGGGGCACTACAAGGAACCAATGAAAAAAGATGGGCGTGCACAAAAATCACAGGAGATACAGCATGTCTCAAATTCAGCACAAGCACACTGCCTAGGCGAGACCTAAAAAGGAAACTAAAGGCTTCCACATGTGGAACTCTGAATGCAAGTCATCACAGCAGTGATTTAAGCAAGCCTGATAGTTTTAATGATTCAAAATTATGCTCTGAATAGCGTGTTGGCCACAAAGTAGTGATGAACTACAACTGTGTAGTCATCGTGGAGCGTGGCCTTTAATCTACCCCCTTCAAGAGTCTGCAAAAGTTAAGGAACCTTACAGAAATGTAATCTTTTAGGGGAGGTTCGAGGCGGTCTGATATTTACCTGCAATTGCGCTGCGAAAAAAGTATCCCTCCAGAATGGATAGAACATTCTTTTGACGTCATCGCAATGATTAGTGGAAAGCGTACATCCACGTGAATTTCGAGTGAGTTTATGTTCAATGTTTGAGAACAAGCGTTCTGCTAAGGGGTGGGGTAACAACAGCAGATGGAAGTAGAGGGAAAAATGTGGTTTAATTGGGGCAACACAGAGCTGTGATACTTTATTAAGTAGTGCCCAATGGGCAAGATTAGCAACTGGGTTAATACCCATGAGTATTGCGGAGCGCACATATCCTCACAATCAGACACACCTGCCTTCCAAACCTGAACCCAAAACTTTAGCCAAAGTAGACTTTGAGAAGTATGAAAACCACTCGGGCTTTGCAGTGTCCCGTTATTCAGAGTCAGTACCACAGAATTAACAAACACAAAACTCATTTAAAGGATATTCTGAGGCAATAAAGAACCAATTATAAATTGCATTGCTACTCACCATATAAACCGTAAAAAGAATGTGCCAATTCTGGCACTGGCCTTACATTTCTTCAAATGTCTAGGTAAAGCTATCCAGCGAGGCGCTAAACATTGCCCCTTTACTTACACTAGGTGTAAAAACTCTACGGATGGGATTCAATTTAATAAACAAAGCTTGTATGGCTACTGCAGATCCGGGATGAATAGTTTATCTGGACTGGTACCTTTAAGCAACTACTTTACACAAGGCTCAGTTCACCTTCATAAAACTACAACACCCCATAATGTAATGGCATTCAGATTCACACTTTTTCCAGGAATTATTAACTTTGGAGGCTTGCCATTAAAGCCACATACCAATGCTATCCACGTTTAGGAAACTACACGGCACAGTAACCGTGCTAGCCAGAGAATACTGCTATTCAGAAAGATTTACGAACCACTCAGACATGCACCAGAGAAGTCCATGTCCATCTTCAGACCCGTCCCCCCTCTTTGTACGTATTCAGTGTGCACACTCACCTAGTGCTCAGATAGTTCAGATTAAAAATGGTAACGCCACTTCAATTGTTCACCCTAAATATTCACTCAGTATGCATTGCTTACGTGAAATGCCCTAGAAGCACCCACTTCCCCACCACCCATAATTAAGACATGCTCTGTATGATGGGTTACCTGGAAAGGGAGGGGGCGCAGTGCCAAAGTGATCAGCGTTACGTTTTATCACCATTTGGTTGTCAGTCCCGAAAGATGTTAAAGCCATCATTTCACTTTGCCCTGCTTCCATGGAGGACCAAACTACTGTCCTCACTCAAGCAAACGATTTGTACCACACTGTAGTTGAGATTGCAAGTTTTATTGTGGGGTGGGGATGAAGATTTGACAAAATTCAAAGTCCTCAAATAGTATGCACTTTCACTGCCACGGGACATTAAAGCTGTGCTCACAACGACGCTTTTACTTATGGTTTCTGATTCAGGACCCTTCAATATCGTATTTTGGCATCAGTGCACAAGCTTTGCGTCAGGGCTGGAAATCCTCCCACTTCCCCAATAAAGAACTAGAAATTACCCGAGTTTTCAGCTTTCACTTATGCTCCACTTCGTCAGAAAATCATCCCCTTTGGGAGACAAAAAGCCGCCACTAAATCAGTGTTTTAACAGAGGCACGAGCAACGCAAGTCAGTTTTAAGTGATCAGCGTAAGGTTTTATCATCATTTGGTTGCAGTCCCGAAAGATTTTAAAGCCATCATTTCACTTAACCCTGCTGGTGGAACGCAGCATTTCTCAAGTCACAGCATAATAGGAGCGCCATGTTTACATGCACTAATTAGAGACTGCATTCAAAAGCAGCACTCTTTGGCGTTTCTAAGTTCCGCAAGTGAACTCTAAATACGGAAGGTTTCGGGACACTACGGCTAAATCGAATAAACTTTAATTCAGACTGCCAAAAAGGCGCACTTACCAGGCGATGATTTATGCACCTCCGGGCTCAGGAGTGACGCAACAGGTGCCGGGCAGTCTGGGAGCTGAAGTCCTCGCTCCCCCTCGATCCCTGCTGCCTGCGGCGTTCGGGCTTCAAAAGTATTCAAAATCAGGATACATAGTAATCTCGTCTGGCTGTCCAACCACACTATTGCCACTTGGAAGAAGCTGTATCTTTAAATTGAATACAGAATGCAGCAGGGTTACACAGGTGCAGGAAGAGTCTAATTGAAAGCTTTTTTTGGCCCTGGGGGTACTTTTGGGACCCCCTGAGCAGGCCTAGGGGGTCAGGGTGTTTCTACCCTGCACCCTTTTCTTTATTTTTCACTTTTTTCCCCCCTTTTTCTTGTGACTCCGTTACCGAGTCACAAGATGGCTGCCAACACTTCCTGGTTTGGAGTGTTGGCAGCCAATCAGATCTCACGATGAGATGTGGTTAGGCTCCGCCCAGATATCGGATAGTTTTCTTATTTTTGAATTTCTTAGAAACTACTGAACGGATTTACACCATTTAAAAAATAGGTCGCTTTCTGAACCAAGCAGCTACCTTTTTGCCAAATTTGGTGTAATTCCGTTCAGCAGTTCGGGCTGTAGCCGTGTCTAAAGTTTCCTAATGAATTAACATGGGGAAAATGTGTTTTGGGACCCCCCTTTTTTCTCGGCCCCTGCTTGATGAAGCACCCCGAAACTTTCAAGACAGGAGCGCCCCATTAGTTTTGAAAATTTCGCGAAGATTCGTCGACCGGCGCCAAAGATATTGGCAAAAGAAAAAACACTTTTTGAATAGAAACGAGGTCCTAACTATAACTACCTACTGGCGACCGCCAATAGGTAATATATATATATATTTTGCACTTAAAAAACCAAAGGCCACAGGGACGTTATAGTTGTATTCTGAATGTACTCGCACAATACCATAGAAAACCAGCAGTTATAGTTATGGTTAGCTGAAGTAACTTTAACTCGTGCCCTAAGGTAACTATAACTCGCGCCACTGCCATGCACAGTTTTCTTCTCAATAATTTTACTGCAAATGTTACAGTGAAATTATCAATGATGTTATCAAAGATGTCATGTGTGTTGTAATATGTTGTGTAATTAGCAGTGAATGGTTAGGGCGCGAGTTATAGTCACCTGAGGGCATGAGCCCGAAAGTGGCTTGGGGCAGGGGACTGCAGGACCCCCTCCTGTTAATTTAATATCCAGTCCCAGGAATGGGGTCCCTGGGGACTCATTGAGGCACGGCGAGGGGGAGGGTGCATGCCTCTCCCTATAAATTGATATTCAGATTCGGGGATGGGGAACTCGCGCCCTCATTTAGGTATGGGGAGAGGGGTGCATGCCCTTCCCATTTGACTTGTACTTAGCCTGAGGATAGGACCCCACTCATACCCCATCCTCAAATATTTACAAACAATAATCACTGGGTCCTGGCATTTTGTGATTTTTTTGCAGCAATTCATCTGGAGTCCCACTGAATTGCAGCAACAAAAAATATTATTTAAAATATTTGGCCCCCGGGGGGTGCCTCTGGGAACCCCACACAAGGGATAAGGGGCAGGGCATTCCTACCCTGCCTCTTACGTCTTTTCTCAAAAATAATCTCAGGACAGGGGACAAAGTCTCCGAGTCCTGTAATGGCTGCAACATGTTTTTTAATTTTGCAGCCAGCCAATGAGAGCACTCGCTCCTGTGCTAGGAGGCAGAAGGTTAAAACGAAAACCCTAGACTCTTTTTTTTAATTGGGCTTGCAGGACTCTCGGTAGAGTCCCTTGAACCCAACAGTCTACATATACAAATATTTGTTAACCTTTATTTCTCAAAAGCTACTGGACGCATTCACATCAAATCACAAAAAGCATGCTTTATGGACCACGATCTGATCTAGCTTCCTGCCAAATTTGGGGTAATTCCATTCAGCCTTTGTTCTGATATAGCGTTGCAACAAGGTTATTGAAAATACATAAGGTTTTTGTGTTTTGAGCCCCCCCTTTTCTTTGGCCTCCGCTTGACTGATCACCTTGAAACTTTCCATGAAAAAACGAGTCACAAAAGTGCACTGTTTTGAATAGTTTTGTTAAGATTCATCAAACAGCGGCAAAGTTAACAGCAAACCAAAAAAGGCATTTGCTATGTAAACACAGACCTAACTATAACTACCTAGTGGCAACAGGCACTGGGTCTTTTACATTCTATATGTATATATTACCCAGTGGCGGTCACCACTGGGTAGTTATAATTAGTATTGCTTTTCCATAGACAAGGCCTTTTTGGGGATGCTAATAACTTTGGTGCAATTTAACGAATCTTCACGAAACTTTTTAAAAAATAGCATATTCACTTCAGCTCCTTCCTGGAAAGTTCTGGATTGATCCATCAAGCGGGGGGCAATAAAAAAGGGGTCTCTCAAAAGCTCATGCATTTCCCATAGACTTCTCTAAGCAGCGCTACCACAAAAACTGCTGAACAGAATTACACCAAATTTGGCATGAAGATAGATCTTGGTCTGCAGATTGTGCATTTTGTGATTGGTGTGAATCCGTTCAGTAGTTTTTGAAAAGGAAAGGCACAAAAATATTTGTATATCTGGACAGTCGGGACTGCCAGTTCAAAAATACAGCATTCTGTTTGGCCCAGGCAGTTTATTTCCCTTGGGCCATGTCACTCCTGCCAAAGTCAGACTCCGACGGGAGGGAGCACTCTGATTGGCTGCAAGAACCATGAGAACGATGTTCCTGGCAGCCATTACAGTACTCAGGGTCACCTATCCTGAAGTTTAAAATTTTTTATATAAAGGTGCAGGGAAGGATTATCCTGCCCCCACATCCCCTGGGGGGAACCAGAGGGATCCCCCTGCAGTCAAAATTTTTAACAAGTCAGCAAACTTTGCCATGATCCCGCAGGATGGTTGCAGCCATTTCTTAAATATATAAGGGGAAGGGGACGTCAGCTGGGCCCCCACCCCCACCCCATTTAGGGCCCCAGGGACCCCATCCCCCAGGTGGGTATACTTAAGGGGGGCATGCAGCCATTGGTGGCCCCCGGGACCCCATCTCCCAGGGACTAATTTGTTAAAAAAGGAAAGGGGGTTGCGCGCCCCTCTTCCCAGAGCCTTTGAGGGCCCTGAGGACCCCATCCCCTATGGACATTTTTTAAAAGGGAGGGGAACCGCTGGAGCCCCCTCCCTGAGCCTACTTAGTCCCCGAGGACCCTATCTCCTGGGGCTGAAATGTTAAAAACAGGAGAGTGAACCCCCTCCCAGAGACTTTATAGGACACAAGGACCCCATCCCTTAGAGCCGGCTCACTTACTTTGTCCCAGGGGGCACATCCCCGGGACACAATAGTTTCCCTGCCCGCACTACTGTGGACAGGAAAACATGTGTTTGCTCCCATCTGGCGAGAGCATTTTAAAATCTCCTGCCAAATGGAAGCGAACAATAAGTCTGCACCCAGTCGGCAGGGGATTTAAAAATGCTCCTGCTGGCTGGGAGCAGACTTGTGTTGTTTCCCTGCTCACACTGAGGCGAGCAGGGAAACAGAACCTATATTGCTCCCACCCAGAGGAAGCAGCATACATTTCTGCTCTGTCAGGGTGGGAACAATGCTGGGTCACACACCATGTCTACATATACAAGATGTAGTATGTCGGTGCCCCGGGAGGGCACCAGACGCCAACCTCTGGGACTTGGATGGTGTCCCCGGGCCTAATGTGGCTCAGGGAGAAGAGCCACATATCCCCTCCCCTTTTTAATTGTTTTTAGTCCTAGGGATGAGGTCCCCGGGTCCCGAAAATGGGGACTCACGGCTCCCCTCCCCTTTTAAATTTGATGCTGCCCTGGAGGATGGGGTCCTCAGGGCCTAATTAGGCTCAGGGAGGGGGACTGTGCAGCCCCCTTCTCTTTTAAAGAAATTCTGGGCCTGTGGAATGGGCTCCCCGTGGCAAAGAAGGCTTGAGGAGGGGGGCTGTGTGGCCTCCCTCCACATTATAGTAACATGCGGCCCCAGGGGATGGGATCCCTGGGGCCTGAAAAGGCTCAGGGAGGGGTACTCTGTGGCCTGCCTCCCGTTTAAATTAACATGCAGCCCATGGGATGGGATCCCTGGGCCTGATAAGGTTTGGGGAGGGGAGCACGCAGCCCCACCCCTTTTTTTTGTGTATTTGGCCCCAGGGATTGGGTCCCCGGAGCCTATTGAGCATTGGGAAAGGGGGCTGTATGCCCCTCTCCTTAGAATTTGGTTCCAGGAGATAGGGTCCATTGGGCCTTATAATGTTCAGGGAGGGAAGCCACGTGGCCCCCTTTGCTTTTGGAGGGGTTGGCTGCCTGCGGGGGTTGGCCGCAGGGCCAATATGTAATATGCTCTTCCTGCAGCTTGTAGTAGTCCGTGTGAACCTATTATCAATCCAACCCAAAATATTTGCTCTTTGTTTTATGGTCAACACTTCAACCTAAGTGTTTGTGAAATTACTCTATGTATGTGTTTTCCTCTTTATACTTTGTGGGGCATGCTTTCAGCTCAGCTTTTTGGCTGTATGGGAGGGTTCTCTTTGTATTCCTCTTGCAACAGTTGTAAGGGTGAAGCAGGCTGGGCCCCGGCATCAGTTCTTACAGACTATGCCTTGACAGGCTTGACCAGGCAGTGGCATTGCTCAATTTGAGCCACTGGAGGGGTTGGCTGCCTGCGGTGGTTGGCCGCAGGGCCAATGTGCAATGTGCTCTTCCTGCAGCTTGTAGTAGTCCATGTGAACCTATTATCAATCCAACCCAAAATATTTGCTCTTTGTTTTATGGTCAACAGTTCAGCCTAAGTGTTTGTGAAATCACTCTATGTATGTGTTTTCCTCTTTCTCCTTTGTGGGATGTGGGGCAGCTTTCAGCTCAGCTTTTTGGCTGTTAGGAGGGTTCTCTTTGTATTCCTCTTGCAACAGTTGTAAGGGTGAAGCAGGCTAGGCCCCTGCATCAGTTCTTACAGACTATGCCTTGACAGGCTTGACCAGGCAGTGGCAGTGCTCAATTTGAGCCACTGGTTGCAGTTGGGAACCACTGGCACTCATTTGTGGACCAAGAACTTATTTTTCCTCATCAGACTTTGACCAAGGGCAATATAGAGAAACAAGCAAAAGTGGGAAAGAAGAAGAAAGAGAAGGACCAAAAACAATGATGCAGCAGCGAATATAAAATTGCTGGTAAAATATTTATATGAATAATGTGCACAAGTTTACGTTTAAAATAATTCATGCTAAAATGAAAAACTTGTAGTAGGCATTCGAACTTAAGCATTGTAGGCCTGCACGTAAATCAAGTGCCTGGCTAAGTTAACCTAACTGCTGTTGCCATGTTAACTGAAAAAAATGAATTAACACAGAAATGTGTTTTCACATTGAAGAGGTGTTTGTACAAGATGTTCTTTGTCTCTTTGTTGCAGATATTGCAATTTCAGAAGTATACAGTTAGCTAGTGAATAGGCACTTGTTTTGTATTAGGCAACCGATAGTGAGGTTCTCACCGGGAGAGGACGATAACAACAGGAAGAATGATTCATGGGAAGAAGTTTTGGACCACAAGAAAACAACTTCCTATCCTTCTTAGAACTAATGTCGGAAAGCATATTATGCTCTGATGAGAGCATAGTGAGTGAACCTGTTCCCATGAGACTGCTGATATTTTATTGGTGGATGAAGACGATGAAAGAAAATAATGTTGCAACATATAATTTGTGTTTATATTAGTGTGTGTTCCCAGAGTAGGGTGGAATTCCTTTCCCCAACATTCTGACTAGAGACATGTCTATGATCTCCTAGACTTCTCTACATGGGTGGTTACTTAACTTAATTCAATATGTCTGATGAATTATGACTGAGAATACATTTCCATTCTGATTTGCAAAAGCTTTATTCTTACACATTGATCCTTTTCCCATCAGAATTCTTTATGGATTTCTCAACTGATACCTTTTCTTCTCTTAATCCAAATTCTATTTAGAATAGGGAGTTTCCTTTAACGAACAGGCTTGTTGCATTATTATTATTTTGACTGTGATCTTGACAAACATTATGTTCTATTTTATAATCAAATATGGATTGAGGGATTATATTAACTTTAAATGCTGAAATCTAAAGACTAATGTCTAACAATTAAATGGATGAAAAACTCAAAAGATTTTAAAATAAAACCCTTTAACTCACACTAACTCTCTTTATTGACTTAAGATAAATTTTTAATGATGTATTGTTTATGTAAGTGATTGCTCCTCATTTTTCTTCCTTGACCATCAAAGGTCCATACAACTGTAGGTGATTGCTCCTCATTTTTCTTCCTCGACCATCAAAGGTCCATACGACCGTTTTGTACTTTTTATGTTGTACCCAGGAAGCTATTTATTATTACCATCTTAAAAAAAATGGGTTCTAGGAGGGTGAGACCAGCTTTTATCTTTTTACAACTTCTTTCTAGTAACACTGTTTTGCACACTCTTAGCTTTTTACGGGATGCCATTAGACTTAGGAATAGCCGCAATTAATATTTTGCATTGCAAATCATGTATTTTTATCTTGTGTTTTGATTACTCGGATTTTATTACATTTGTGAATCTGTAACTTGTATGATGGTACTTTGTAGGCTGTTTGACTTTTATGGTTTTATTTTTAAAGCCGAATAAAGTTTGTTGATGATGATGATGACTTAAGATACATTTTTAATGATGTATTGTTTATGTAAGTGATGCTCCTCATTTTTCTTCCTCGACCATCAAAGGTCCATACTACTGTAAGTGATTGCTCCTCATTTTTCTTCCTCGACCATCAAAGGTCCATACAACTGTAGGTGATTGCTCCTCATTTTTCTTCCTCGACCATCAAAGGTCCATACAACCGGTGGCGGTGGTAATTTAATGATTACACCCAAAGATTCAGATACAGAAAATCCTACTCTATCAGTAATAAAGTGAGAAAGTAGGGATGAAAAAGAACCTGCAAGAATGAGATAAAGGGATAAAGATTGTCTGGTGGTGTCTGAAAGAGATATGAGGTTGAAGCAAGACTACACAATTTTGGTATTCGGCACCCCGAGATATAATAGTGCTGTGTGAGGGCTTGTGAGCAAAACTTTGGACCTCAGCACTTATTATTTCATAAGTTAAACACGGGATTGCACTCTCTGCAGTAGATGGAAAGTAACGTCTGGGACCAGGCACCTTATGCACATTAGTGTCCCAAGATATGTGCGTGTAACAAATCCCACAACGGACAACACATCAAGTATGCGATAGATTTACATTTTGCTTGCATTGCAATGTCCTGACACTGCCCTTTCTCCAAAAATGCAGTGAATTTCGACGCTCCTTAAACACGGGAGCATTGCTTAATGATTTGCAAGTACAGTGGGCATCACTCTCTTTAGAATGCCAGACACAAGCCATCTGCTCCCAGTGCCGAGGGCACCTTTTAATTGTGCACGTCGTCCACTGAAAGATTTTAAGCAAATTATAGCTAGTAAAGTCCAGCAAGAACGTTTGCTATAAACTTACACTAGCAGATTAAATTTAATTAGGCAAGTTTAAAATTCAAAATATCGTGTGGAACAAAATGTTTGTTCTTTTCTTCAGCAGTACCATTTCAGTGAGGATGTTTGTAAAATCGATTGGGACTTGAACAGAGGAAATCTGTTTCAAAAAGCAATTAACTTTAGTCTTTTTTCAACTGACCGCTTAATCATCCTAATTAGGAGCGCTGTACACATTTAGATTACCATCGTATGTATCATTTGAGGTGAGATAATATTTGAATTGTGCGAAAGATTTCAATCCTGATTTACGGACCCAGGGCATGACTTAGGTATTGACCTTTACATTCCTGCCAGCGTTTGCACGAGGGACCCAGATTTAATAGACTTGTCTCAGCTACATTTTAAGGGATGTATAGATATATCACATTACTTTGTCATTAACTTCTGTTCTGTACATAGAAGTTTAATGAGAAGCTAATTTCGTATTTCAATTAAGGCTAATCAACAGCTACAGCTAGCCTTAGTACATATTTCGCCTTTATTTATTATGCAAAAATTCCCTTTTGGGTAATGTCACATATTGGCCTCAGTGGTGCTTTCATCGTGTCTTCGAACATACTTTGAATCTGTTTGAGAACTGTTAGTTTATTGAATCAAATGGCACTACATTATATTAAATTCAATAAGTATATAATTATCAATATCGTTTGCCAAAGGCAGATAAGGTTTTAGGGACCTCAGATATCTATCTGAACCCAAAATATATATCAGACACACTGACCATGTTTATGACGGGCGCACTCTTAACCCCTTCACTGCTAGGCCTTTCCCCCCCCTGTGCTAAGCCTTTTTTTGGCTATTTGGTGTAGTTCGCGCTTAGGCCCCTGTAACTTTTTGACCACATAAGGTGTCCACAAAAAATTTGCGTCCTTTTCTTCCAACATCATGGGGATTCTAAAGGTACCCAGGGTTTGGGGATTCCCCTGGAGGGGACCCAGAAATTAGCCAAAATACAGCTAAATATTTTTTTGGGGAAAAAAGTGCTGCAAATGAAAGCGTCTGGTTTTTTCCCTGCAAATGGTATCAACAAAGGGTTTGTGGGGCTGAAATCACCATTTTCCCAGCTTTCAGGGACTGACAGACTTTTGTCAGAAAACCAACATTTTTTACACAGTTTTGGCATTTTACTGGGACATAGCCTATTTTTCTATTTTTAGTGCTTTCAACCTTCTTCCAGTTAATGGTAGAAATGGGTATTAAAGCAATAATGGACCCTGGAAAGCTATATATTTTAAAAAGGTAGACAAAATTCTGAATTCAGCAAGAGGTCATTTGTGTAGATCACTCAAGGTGTCTTTATAGAAACTAACAGTTGAAAATAGGAAAAATTGAAAATGAGCAGAAGAAAACCAGCCATTTGTGCCAACGTTTTGACCTGTAACTTCTTCTAATTATGACAGACATTTGAAAGCAATATACCGTTACATCCGCTGGACCTTTCTGGTTGTGGAGATATATAGGACTTGTAGGTTCACCAAGAACCCGACGAACCCAGAGCCAATAACTGAGCAGCGTCTTACAATGGTTTTTTATTATGTACCGGGTATATAGCAATTAATTTGGGAAAATATATACAGTGAAAAATCGGAGATGAAAGACACCTATGTATTTCTGAAATTGGAACAAAATATAGAGTTTAGAAACAGTAGCTATTTGCACATTATGGAAATTCTGAGTACCCAAACTAGCATGAGAATTATAGGACATTTTTCAAAGTGACTTCTTTTTTACACATTGTCTTTCATTTGGAAGGCAGAAATGCATCGAAAGTCAATAGGTAATAACAGTTGCTCTACAATTCTGTATTACCCTAAGTCTCCTGATAAAAATGGTACCTCACTTGTGTGGGTAGGCCTAGTGCCCGTGACAGGAAACGGCTCAAAAAGCAACGTGGACACACTTCATTTTTACAGTGAAAACTGACCCTTTTTTTGCAAAGTGCCTAGCTGTAGATTTTGAACCCTAGCTCTGCCGGCACCTAGGGAAACCTAGCAAACCTATACATTTTAAAAAACTAGACACCCAGGGAAATACAGGATGGGGTGACTTGTCTGGCTCTCACCAGGTTCTGTTACCCAGAATCCCTTGCAAACCTCAAACTTTGTCCAAAAAAACAAATTTTCCTCACATTTCTGTGGTGGAATGTTCTGGAATTTACGTTGATCCACAAAATTCCACCCACCCCACATTCCCCAAAGTCTTCCGAGAAAAATGGTACCTCACTTGTGTGGGTAGGCCTAGTGCCCGCAACAGGAAATGGCCCAAAACGCAACGTGGACACACCACATTTTCACAGTGAAAACTGACCCTTTTTTTGCAATGTGCCTAGCTGTAGATTTTGAACCCTAGCTCTGCCGGCACCTAGGGAAACCTAGCAAACCTATACATTTTTGAAAACTAGACACCCAGGGGAATCCAGGATGGGGTGACTTGTCTGGCTCTTACCAGGTTCTATTACCCAGAAAACTAAGGTTTGCAAGGGATTCTGGGTAACAGAACCTGGTGAGAGGCACACAAGTCACCCCATCCTGGATTCCCCTTGGTGTCTAGTTTTCAAAAATGTACAGGTTTGCTAGGTTTCCTGTTAGACTTGGCTTTTTCAGCGGGTTTAGCCCCAGACTTTTTGCTTTTTGGCCTCCTGTTTTTGACCCTGTGTGTGTTGGTTTTAGGACTCTGGGCACTTTACCACTGCTAATCAGTGCTAAAGTGCATATGCTCTCTGTGTAAAGTGTGTTATGGATTGGTGTTTCCATGATTGGCCTATTTGATCTATGTGTCAGTCCCTTGTAAAGTGCACTGAGAGTGCCAGGGCCTATAGATCAAATGCTGTTGGTGGGCTGCAGCACTGGATTGTGCCACCCACGCAAACAGCCCGTAAAGTGTAACTCTGGCCTGCCATTGCAGAGCCTGTGTGCAGCCTGGGGCTGCCATGTCGACTTGGCAAGTGCACACACTTGCAAGTCCCTAAACCTTCCCTTTTCTACATGTTAGTCACCCCTAAGGTAGGCCCAAGGTACCCCTGTGGGCAGGGTGCATTGTATGTGAAAGGTAGGACATGCCCTGGTGTGTGTGGCATGTCCTGATAGTGAATTACAGCCTATTTCGTTTTTCACTATTGCAAAGCTACCTGTTCCCCATAGGCCAGAATGGGCAGTTTTGATTATTACAGCTTATAATCCTAACTGACCCAGGGAACATGGTAGAAATTCGAGTTTATTATGCCTGGACTCAGAATGATAAAATGCATCTTTTAGTGAAGTTGGTTTTAACATTCTGTGTTTGAAAATACCACTTTTAGAAAGTGGGTATTTTCTTGTCTAACCATCCAAGCCTGCCTCTGCTAGGTTGTGTATTCCTTGTCTGGAGTGTGAGTGACAGGGGCTGGGGGATGCCAGGAGACAGGGTGAGTCAGCACAGGGCTGAATAGCAAGATCTACATGTAGATGGGTGGGAGGAGTTGCACCTGGGACCTGAATAGGGCTGGGCCTTCCCTCCACAATGCTGGCTCCACCTCCTGTGGTGCGTCTGATGTCCCTGGCCTGCACTGTGAAAGGAAAGAAGGAGTCTTGTCAACAAAGTGCTCCAGGACTGACCAGAACTGGTTTGGACTAGGCAAAGGCCTCTCTGCCTTCAGAGAACAAAGAGAAATTGAGGATAAAAGGGGGACCCAAACCCCAGAAAATTAGAACTCTTTTGGATCAAGAAGACTGCCAAGAAGAAGAGCTGGAGAAGCTGTGAGGAGGAACTACCACTTTGCTGTGTGCTTTGCTGTGTTGGCCTGCAGTGGCTGCTTCTGTCTTGGGCAGTGAAAGGACTGGAACTGAACTTTCTGCAATCTACTTTGTGAGTGTCTCCAAGGGCTTGAGGTAGAGCTTGCCCCCTGTTCAAGAAGTCTCAGGAACAGCAAAGACTTCAAGTTCTTCTGCCCTCAGCACTGGGGACTGTGTGTTTTGTGCTGCAACAGAAGAAAAGCAACTCGACGACGTCGACGACGCCGCTGCCGACTCCGTGTCCCGACAGCACCGCAGAGGGCACCGCCGCAACGCGACCCTGGTCTCACCGACAACGCCTGCTGACACCGCCACCGAGCCGCTGCTCGCACCGCGACCTGTGGGCACCGCACTCCGCACCGCCTCGCTTCACGACGACGCCGTGGCCTTCCCGACTACGCCGCTCCACGCCGGACTCGACGCCGCTGCTTGCACCGTGGTTCGGGGGCACCGCTCGTAAGTTACACAACGCACCGCCCTCATCCCGCACCACAGCCTTGGCCCACCGACGCCGGTGCCATCGACTTCCGTTCGTCAGCCGACGACAGCGCAACAGCTACGACAACGCCGCTGCTGCACCGTGACCTGCCAGCACCGTGACGAGCACCGCCTTCATCTCACACCGCGACCCTGGTCTCACCGACGACGCCATCCGACGACGCCACCGAGCCGCTGCTCGCACTGCGACCTGAGAGCACCGCACGCCGCACCGCTGCACTTCGCACCGCAGCACCCGACGCCGGCCGACGCCACCGCTCCTGACTTCAACAGAGGAGATCGATCTGCAACGCGTGTGACTTCGAGGGCCCCGACGACGCCGCACCGACCTCCGGAACCGACGCCTGCGGACGCCGTGTTTTTGGAAGCTCACCTCGAGGTCATCGACGCCCTGCATTTCTGAAAGGTACTGTTTGCGGGTCTTCCCGACACCGTAGTTGACCCGCGACGCCGCGGTCAGCCAGAACTGTTTGGATTTGTTTGTTCACGACGCCGTGATAGCCCTGGACGGAGCTATCGACATCAAGGAACTGTTTTTAAAGACATTTTGAGAAGTAACTATTTCTGAAGTACTGTACAGTGGATTTTTATCGTATTTGGTCTTGTTTAAAGTATATAAAAATATTGGATATTTTTCTAAACTGGTGTGGTGTCAGTTTGTAGTGCTTACACTGTATTACTGTTGGATATGTGCAAATGCTTTACACACTGCCTCTAGAATAAGCCTGACTGCTCGTGCCAAGCTACCAAGGGGGTGAGCAGGGGTTATTTTAGGAGTGTAACTCCCTTACCCTGACTAGGAAGAAGGGTCCCATCTTGGACAAAGGTGCAAGCCCTTGCCAACTAGAGATCCCATTTCTAACATTTCCCTATATGCCGGCTGTGCTAGGGCCCAAAATCCACAGGTAGGCACATTGCTAAAAACAAGTCTGTGCCTAGTGGGCTTTCTGATGCCCTGGGGGGTGCAATCGGGGGTGGTTTGACCCGATATGCCCCCAAGGGGGGCAGAAAAACTGTGGCTATTTTTTTGGGAGGGTGGGGGCATTGGTATGCGCATTCTGGGCAGCCCCCACCCTCATGCATAAAAAAGTCAGCATAATCGCTGGTGCCTAGTGGGCTTTCTGCCCCAGCTGACCCCTGGGGGGGGCAGAAAGACTGTGGAATTTTTTTTGGGGGGTGGACATTGGCATGCCCATTCTGGGCTGACCTCACCCCTGAATTAAAAAATATATATATTTCCTGATGCCTAGTGGGCTTTCTGCCCCCCGGGGGCGCAGATAAGGGGCTATTGCCCCATATGCCTCCGTGGGGGCAGAAAGACTTTGGTAATTGTTTTTTGGGTGGGGATATTGGCATGCCCATTCTGGGCAGGCCCCACCCCTACACCATAAAAAAAATCCCTGGTGCCTAGTGCGCTTTCTGCCCCCCTGGGGGCAGATCAGGGGATACTGTCCCCATCCGCCCCTGGGGGGACAGAAAGACTGTTGCATTTTTTTGGGGGGTGGGGGCATCGGCCTGCCCATCTTGGGCAGCCCAACCCCTAAATCACATGTAAAAAAAATCCCTGGCTTCTAGTGGGCTTTCTGCCCCCCAGGGGCAGATCAGGGGCTACTGCCCCCATCTGCCCCTGGAAGAGGGCAGGAACACTCTTGCATTTTTTTTGGGGGGTGGGGGCATTGTCATGCCCATTTTGGGCAGCCCCCACCCCTACATTACTAAAAAAATCCCTGGTTTCTAGTGGGCTTTCTGCCCCCCCGGGGGTCAGATTGGGAGCTATTGCCCCGTCTGCCCCCCGGGGGGGCAGAAAGACTGGAATATCTCTGGGGGTGGGGACATTGTCATGCCCATTTTGTGCAGCCCCCACCCTAACATGAATACAAAAGAAAAATCCCTGGTTTCTAGTGCCGGGCAGAAAGACTGTAGTGCCCAAAAAAATTGGGTGGAGCAAAGGCCCTTGCCCAAGGGGCCACTCTCCCCTCCCTGGTGTCTAGTGGGTGGATCCCTGCTTGGGGATCACCCTCCTGGGGCAATCCCCAAGCAGAGATCCACTAGGGAGGGGTATCATTGGAAAGGGGAGATTCTCCCCTTTCCATTGATACCTCTCCCATCTTTCTACGTGCTCGGGGGGCTGAGATAGCCCCCTGAGCACATAGAAAGTGAAACTGAAATGAGCCTAAAGCTCATTTCAGTTTCGGTTTCTATGAAATGACGACAGCGCAACGTGCGCGCTGATCATCATTTCAGGGAAACCAGGGGGAGAGCCTTGGGAGCTAGGGAAGCTCTTCCCCAGCTCCCGAGGCTGTTGGGGAGAAAAGGGAATCCCTCTGGTGCCTGCACCAGAGGGATTTCCGGTGCCATGTGCGAGGACGGCAAGGAGCCGTCCTGCACACACGAGCACTGATGCACGCGACGGCTCCCGGCGCATGGAAGGGGTTAAACTGGGTGCAGTGAAACCTATCACTGTACTCATTTCATGCTCAGGTTCTACTGTTCACACCTGCACCTAAAACAGAGGGGCATATTAACATGGGCATTGCTCCACAGGAACATCACTTTCAATGACGTTCCTGTGGTGCAATGCCCTGCTCCATATTTACAAAGTGGCGTGAAGCCACTTTTTGTAGCTTAACACCACTTTGTAAATACGGTACCTTTCAATCAGGTATCTGCGTGAAAGGGGTATGCAATAGGTGTTGCTGTGGGTGTTCCACTGCAACACCCATTGCTTTTTACACTGCCAAACATTTGCAAGGATGTGTAAATCTGAGGCAGCGCCAAAAACTAACATCTTGCAAGAGCAGGCGTTAGAATGGTGATAAGAGGAGAAATACCTTTATTTCTCCTAGTCTTTTTTAAAACAAACTTTATTGGGTTTTTTATTCTTCCACCACGTATTAAACACACTGTTTGCACAAATTACACAACAATATACATGTCCCTCCTGCAGGATCGTCATATAAGGAGCATTATATCCATCAATGTAAGCGGTAAGGTAAAAGAAATGGGAAGGGAAAAGCTACACATAGCCCGCCTCCCCATGTGCTATGGCGCCGATCAGTGACACATACAACTATGTTCAATTGTTACCCATGAACCCCCCCTCCTCCCTGTCTATTTCCCACCCCCCGCCCCGGGCTCTGACTACAGAATATATAATCCTGCAGATACGTCTCACTCCAAACAGATTTCTTTGGTTACATTAGCTTGTCATATTGCTGCATCCCTAACCGTCATAGAGTAGCTGCTGAAAGAAAAAAAAAAAAACTCCACTGATTTATTGTTGTGTGTGCGGAACGTCAGGGGTGTCTTCGGGATCAGCACTTTTATGTGCTTCTACCATTGTGTCCCAGTCCAGGGATATTGGGGTCTTCCGTAGGCCGCGGGCCTCCTCCCTGCGCAGTGCAGCGCTTTCCGCCCTTGCCCATCTGGACAGTTCACTGTGCCACATATGTAACGAAGGGGTTTTGGCCGACTTGCAGCGCATAGTGATGGCCCTTTTAGCAACTATGAGCGCCAGGTCCAGAAAACGTAGCTGAACCTTCTGTGTTTTTGTTCGTCTACGGATGCCTAATAAGCACTCCAGTGCTGCGCCCCCTATGGAGAGATGAGTAGTCCCCTCAAGTAATCTCGTAACCCCTCCCCGAAAAACCGCAAGACATGGGCACGCCCATAGCATGTGAAGTAAATCTGCTGCTGGTGTTTTACACCTGGGATATTGATGGGCAGTGGCCGGGTACATTCTCTGCAACCTATGCGGGGTCAAATAAGCTCTATGTAATATCATGCATTGAATAAACTTGAACTTAGCGTTGCAAGGTATTTTCCGTGGGTACTCTATTACATTTTTCCATTCCCTGTCTGTAAGCTCTCGTCCCATATCTGTCGCCCACTGCGCTCGAATGGTATCTAGGGGAATTCTGGCATGCGTACGGACGCTGCTGTATAACCACTTAATAAGATGACTTCCGTGTCCCATCAAGTAAAGATACTTTACTAGCTCATTCACTTGGGGTTCCTCTCATTGTGGAGACCACTGTCTCTTAATATAGTGCAGTAAGGCTGCATGTGTCATGTATAGTGTGGTAGGCACTCCCGTGTGTCTTGTAAAGGCATCATGATCCATAAGTATCCCGCCTTTGAATAACGCCCCAACAGTCTCCGCCCCCACGTCCAGCCAGGGTCCAATCGCCTGTCGCGTCAATCTGCTGCTCGCCAGTGGTATTCCTATTAGTGGGATATTATCTGCATAACGTCCACTCCCGGACGTGTCTTTCAGGGCTTTTTTCTGGCATTGCACTGCAATGTGCAATAGGGGTGGTAATGTCGGGGGAGGTCTACTATTTGGTAAGAGCAAAGTGTGGAGCGCTCCCTGCTCGATATGTCTAGTAGTGTAGCCAATCTCTTGTAAATTTCATCCTGCCGTCCAGTAGGATAGCCACTGCAACTGGCATGCGTAATAATAAGCCCTAAAGTCGGGTGCACCCAGGCCGCCCCTCCGTGTATCTATCTGCAGTTTCTTAAGACTTATTCTACGCTGACCCATACCCCAAATTAGCTCTAGCATTATAGTATCCAGTGTAGTAAAAATGGTTGATGGTACCAGTAAAGGCAAATTCGCGAAATAATATAAAAGACGAGGAAGTACCACCATTTTAGACAATGCCACCCGCCCTATAGCTGAAAACGGGAGCGTAATCCAAAAGGCCACCTGAGATCGTATACCCCGAATAGCCTTACTGAGGTTACCCTCCAACAGATCCGCTTGTGAGCGGTAGATATTAATGCCCAGGTATTTAAAGGTGTGTGGGGCCGTTGGTAACGTGAGTCTCCCAAAGATGATACTATCTGGGCACGTGCGGTCGTGAAAAAAGAAAGCGTTTGATTTGGATTCGTTAATGGCCAAGCTTGAAATCAATTCAAAGTCGACAAAGATATGAGGGATGGGGCCCAGTCCCCCTAACATATCTGTCACATATATGATTAGGTCATCAGCATAGGCCGATACCAGGTGCGTCGCTGTGCCTATGGATATACCGCAGTGTGTAGCTTCCAATCGCAGCCGGAGTGCCAATGGCTCCAGCACCAAGACAAATAGAATTGGGGACAGGGGACAGCCCTGCCGCGTGCCCCTGTGAATGCCATATTCCCTGGAGATAAATTTCCCAGATCTAACTCTTGCGGTTGGAGCAGCATATAATAGCCTTATACATTTAATATATTCAGGGGGTAAACCAAAACGTGCGATGGCTTTAAACATGTATTCCCACAACAGCGTGTCAAATGCCTGTCTCATGTCTAATGTTATGCAGCCGGCTTGATGGTGTTGTGTAAGATCTGTTGACATGATCTGGTGCAACCTGCGTATGTTTAGTGATGTACTCCTAGCTGGTATAAATCCGCATTGATCGATGTGGATCAGTTTATTGAGGTAGGGTTGGATTCTATTTGCCAGAATCTTGCTGAGGATTTTGTATTCGGTGGATAAAAGTGATAGAGGGCGATAACTCGACATATCCGATAAATCCCTACCCGGTTTGGGCAAAGATACTACCAATGCTTGGACAGTGGTTCAAGGGAGATGTCCTAATTCAAGCGACTTATTATATACCTCTTCCAATTGTGGTATTAATATTTCCGCGTATGCATCGAAAAATTCTATCGGTAGTCCGTCTAGTCCCGGTGTTTTATTGCATGAGAGCCCACCCATGGCTACCTTGATCTCTGCCCTAGTAATGTGACCTATCAGAGCATCCTGCATACCCTCTGGGACTCGTGGATATGGTAGATGGACCCCTCCAATACCAGAGGTTCACTGTACAGTTCTTCGTAATATAAACTAAAGGCTTCATTAATATCATATTGCGTGTCCACAGAACCTCCGCCAGGGAGGCTAATATGGCCAATGACTGTTGTAGGAGGATCGTTCTTTATCAATTTCGCTAACAGCGTACCCGATTTGTCTGCTTCAGAGTGATGCAATTGAGTATAGGATCTATAGTCGATTAGCCTAAGAGTTTCCAGCAACTCTGCGTGTTGAATGCGTGCTTCCAGTAATGGCGTTTGCTTCAAGGGGTCGTGTACTGCCTCCTGCTCTAGCTTGGACAGTCTGTCCTCAGTGTCTTTCAGATTCCTGTGTGTCTCTTGTCTGGCTCCCACCGTGGCACTAATTGCTGTTCCCTGTATAACTGATTTCACTGCATCCCACTCAACCAGGATTGTGGAGGAATGTTCCTGTTTTCCGTAAAGTAGTTCTGGAGTGCCGTGGAGAGTGTGCTATGAAACACTGTGTCTTCCAGTGTTTGGGGCCATAACCGCCATGTGGGAACCGGGGTGGGCACTCTACCCCAACTAAGGACCACTTCCAGGGGATTATAATCAGAGAATGTCTTCGCTAGGTAAGTAGTGTTTGTGACTTGGTTTGCTATGGAATTTGAACATAGGATTCTGTCTATCCTGGTATGTAATTGGTGTACCGGGGAGAAAAAGGAGTACTCCCTATGTGGCGGATTCTTAAGCCTCCACACGTCACACAGGGACCAGCCCTCCACCCAGTCACGTAGTGCTTCCGCCTGTTTACTGGCCACCTTGCCCCTCAAGGGGGGGTGTGACCAAACCAGGGCAATATCCATCACTGCATTGCAGTCGCCCCCAATTATCCATGGATAGGCCTCCCACCCTGCCAAAATCAAGTTCAGACCCGCAAAATATTTATGATGGTCAAAATTGGGAGCATAGACGTTCCCCAGGATTAGCGGTACTCCGTCCAATGTGCCTCGCAGAAAAATATATCTACCCTGTGCATCCACCCTTTTTTCCAGTACAACAAATGGGACTCCCCCTCTTATCCAAATCGTCGCCCCACGGGCAAAGGCAGAGTAATTTGTGGAGATTATTTGCCCTTTCCACTTCTTCCGCATTTTAGCAGCTTCAACCTCCATCAGATGCGATTCCTGAAGGAATACCACTTGTGCCCCACGGCGTAACAAGTGTGCGTGTACCCTGTGTCTTTTGTGCACAGAGCCTAACCCACGGACGTTCCATGTCACAAATTTATAGCTGTCTAGAGTATGCGTTTAAAGTTAGTCGTGTCGTACTTATTCCAGTTAGAGGACCATGTTGTTGTGTGAGACATTGCACTTGCGATGTGCCAGAGCCCTTAAACCCCCAGTGTAAACATAATACCAGGTCTCGCCTATAAACTAAACCAGGCCATACCAAACAAAACATACATTGAACTGATACATAATAAACTGTAGCGCTTGCAAAGTGGGGCACAATAGCTGTAACCGTCATTTAAAGAAACACAGTTAGGAGCCCGAGTATATAATGAATAGCATCACAGTTGACAAAGAAGATTATAAGGAACCAGAGGAAAAAGGATATGTGAGTCTTAAGGTGTGGGTGCCGTCGACGCCCTCCTCCATGGCATCGCCTAGTGTTCCATAGAATATGAAGAGCCTACTGTCCCAGTAGGTCGTCTGCTGTTTGAGGAGTCACGCTAGGGAAGAGATTCACACTATTTTCGGAGTCCGAGCGCACCGTGCTATGTTCTGATGACTCCGAAGTCCGGCGGAAGGAATTGTCTCGGAAGGCAGTCGCAGTCGCCAATGCCATCTCCCTGCTCTTCTGTGCCTGCTGTTGTGTAGGACCAGGGAACAGCCCCGCATCCCCGGGTCCAGTCGCACGTCGTGATCGATGTCGTCACGCTTTCCCGGGGCTACGTGGCGGTTTCGGGAGAGATTGTCCAGAAAGCTGCGTGGGTTCCATGACTTCCAGCCACTCCTCCACATCCTCCGGACTTTCGAAGAAGTATGTCTTTTGATCATAGATTATCTTCAAACGTGCAAGGAATAACAACGCGTATTTGAGATTCATAGTGCGCAACTTCTTTTTCACTGCTTGGTAGGAGGATCTGCGGTGCTGCACCATTAACGTGTAGTCCGGGTACAATGAGACCATGCAGTTCTCAAAGTGGATCTGTGGCTTCTCCCGTGCCTTTTGGAGCAGCACATCGCGGTCCCTGTAGTTGAGGATTTTTACTATCAAGGGTCTCGGCGGGGCGCCCACCCTCGGCTTTCCCGTAGGAATATGGTGCGTTCTTTCAACGCAAAAGAAGTCAGAGAGGCCCTCCTGGGCCACATGCGTGCGGAACCATTGTTCCATGTAAGTTGTCGCCGCTATCCCTTCGTTCCGGGAGTCCAATTACGCAGATATTGTTGCGCCTTGCTCTGCCCTCTGCGTCTTCGACCCTGTCCATCAGCCCCGCGACCTGTTTTTGGAGGACCTGGAGTTGTTTTGTGTGCTCCTTCTGTTGTGGCACTAAGTCATCTAGGGTGGAGCTATGATCCTCTACCGTCGCAGCTAGTTTGTCGTGATCCGCCTTCAGCAAGGTAAAGCCGGTGTTGAGAGTTCCTATCTGTTGTTCTATGGCTTTCCTGGATTCTCGAACCTCGTTAAGTATCAAGTCCAACTTATCCTGGGATCCTGTGTCGCCCGTAGGCGGAATTGTGTTCGTTGATTGCATACTCATGGCGGGGTCTCCATCCTCTGTGTCTTGGGAGTGAGTGGCGACCACCTCCTGCGGTTTCCCCTTTAAGCAGCCCATCTCTCTTTGTGAGCGTTTCGCTCCAAATGTCCCTGGTCTGGTATTTATTAGTGTGCACTGGACAAGTGATTACAGTTTTAATAAGGATGTCCGCCAGGTCCCCAAGGTGAGGCATGCATCGGTCCTCCTGCGCTATAGAAAGGATCCGACCACAAGCAGCAGGGAGGGACAAACTGCCCAGCAGCCCCCGGAGTCAGTAGGACAGCGTGTCAATTTTGAGCAGTTATAGAGCCACAGACGTGTGACCGCAGAGCGTCGGGACTAAATCAGGGCCACCATGTAGACTGAACCATGCTATGCCGTGCCCTCTGCAGGTCCAGGCTGATCTACTGTAATGATTGCGGGCGCAGCCGGGCATTATGGTCCACAGGTCCCAATTAGAGTCTCCAGCTATGTAGTAGCACTCTCAGCAGGGAGCGTTGGTCGCCCCACGCCCAAGGGGTACCACCGGTGGCGCCAGGGTAACGCTCGGGGACCCTTATTGAACTACCAGGTGGGATGAGAGGGGGGAAGAAGAAAGTAGCGGTGTGCTAGCATCCAGGGACCCTGTATCATACTTCCTCTCCAGCGGTATGCGCCGAGTCACGGAAAGTCCTCAGGTCTGGATGACACCAGTGGGGAGTCCCAATTTCGCAGACTGTGCGTGCCCCTCAATGCGTCGCCAGCTCCAAGATAGCACCTGCGAGGGACGAGAGCAGGGTGATCGCGCCGCCCAATATGCAGGATGATCCAGGAAGCCCTAATAGGACCGTGGTCCCGACATCATTGTGTCCGGTGTAGACCGCCCACCACTTGTCCAGATCGGGAAGGAGAAGGAGGGGGGGAAAGGCCCCGGGCCCAGAGCCCACCGCCGTTGCTTCAAATCTCTCGCAGCTGCTCCGACTGCTAGGGGGGAAGGGGGGAGCTGGCTCCGTTGTGCCCCCATCTCCAGAGAGGGACCGCCACTCACCCATCAAGGGACACACAGGCCCACGCCACAGTATCAGGGCCGGCACACTCCCGATGCTTCTCCGTCTTCTGGCGACGTACCTCCGGCCCCGTCCGGGCCCAGCCGCGAGTCGCGGCCCACCGCATCCGCTTCCAGGACTCAGGGTGGTGCCTCCGCTTCTCACAGCGCTGGTCTCCTGCCAGCAGGCCCGCAGCACCGCAGACCCGGGCTGCCTCCGGCCGATCGGTCCACGTCACACTGCACTCCTCAGGCCTCGCCGATGGATTGCGCAGGCGGGGTGCGTCTCCTCAGCCAGCGGCCATCGCGCAGGCAGCAGTCCCAGCCTCGCTATCTGCCCGGAATCGGTGCAGTCGCGGCACCTAAATACTCAGTCCTCCTCACCCACTGCACCATGCCAGGCTGGCACGGCACAAGTTAGCTCGATTACTGCAGTGTCACAGGATAAATTTTCCGGGCTCCAGAGCTCTCTCAATCCACGTCCGCCATGATCGGCGGCTGGCCACGCCCCCCCTTTATTTCTCCTCATTTTTGCTTTTTCTAAGTGCTGCATTCTGCAGCACACATAGAAAGAGCAAAATGCCATGAATGATTGTTTTTGTGCAGAAAGGAACACTGCATAAACAATCATTCCCTCAATGCAGGCACCGTGCAAGGGTGTGTGAGTTGGCCTTAGGCAGCTAATTTTAGCGCCAGCACTATGTAAAACACAGGGGTGCGCCGTATTGTTGAAAATACGGTGCAGCCCTGCATTTCGGAAATGTCGGAGTGCGTCGCTGCCAAATTTGGCACAGCTCTATGCTCCGAAATTTCCTTGTTCAAAAGCCCCAGAGTGCATTATTGGAACACATCTTTCAAGGATGGTGAACCAGCCTAACTTTGGAGGGGTAGGAGCGGTTCCCTTCCCACAGATGGTAACAAAAATATTGCTAAAAAATATTGAGGATAAAAATATCAACTTTACATAATTTGTATGTAAAGTCAAAAACATCTGCTTTAAAAATATAGGAGACCATGTTATCATCATAAAACAGGTACGTTGAACAAACTTTAACTGTTATACATTATATTAACTTTAAAAATATTATTATATTTGAAAAATATACTTTTAATATCAATTATATAAAAAGTATAACTTACAGACAAAAATACTGAATATTGAAATATATTAAAATTAATAAACTATGCAACAAAAATATTAAAATAAAAAAATAATGTTACTAAAAATGCTACATAATAATCGTTTTTACCTTAAACTAACTTGTAAAATTACATCAAAACTATATATTAAAATAATTTAAAGAAAATCAGATTTTAAAAAATGAGACTTAGAGGGCTCAAATTCACAAGTCCCATTCCAACCTGAAAGGAAAGTGTTGGACTTTGGAAGAGTCAGATTTACTATATAAATCCCAATGTAAGCAACATTTGGAAAGGTGTATGACTTTGAAGGGATTGGATTTTCTATTTACACTGTAACTTGAGCAACAGTGGAGAAAGTGTTGGGCTGTGGAGGGGTCAGATTTGCTGTTCCCATTCCAACATTATCAGCAGTAGGGAAAGTGTTTGACTTAGAAGGGGTTAGATTTACTATTCCCACTTCAATGGAAGTGTTGAAGCAGGCTCAGATTATCAAAAAAGGAGAACAGCCAGGCTTGGCAATCAGGAACATTTTAAGTGAAATTAACCAATAACGGCCAGGAATAGCAGCCACATCTTTTACAGATGCATGCTGAAATTCAATTTGCATTAGATACATAGCATACTTTATACTGTTCAGTGGGTGCAATAAAGTGAAGCTGGCCCCCTTGGGCAGGAAATACTGATACAGTGGGTCATAAATTGTGTGTTTAAATGCTTGATCCCAATCTGATAAAAGGGCCCATAAATACCAATGGAGGTCATATTCTGAGGTGGTCCAGATGACCGAGTGTATCATGTGTGTTTTCTAGGGTGACGCTTACTACTAGGCATTGTTTGGGCTTTATCTGGTGAATGCAACTGACCGGCTGCTCTGGCATTGTGTCCTTGGGCAGAATGCAGGCCCTCTGCTGTGCATTTATTTGTGTTGATGAGTGTATGCATCTGACTATACAAACAATAGAAATTTTAAAGTTATAGTTACAATTTAAATTTATAATTTAAGTTGCGCACCTCCGTACACAAGTCCTGTCACCTCACTCACTACACTACCATAACTAAAACTTGTCACTTTACCATGCACTGTGTTCTCAGAAACTGTGTCATTTAAGATGTCATAGGTGTTGTTATGAATGCTATCATTGCACATGATATAAGTCATATATTATACAAAGGTATAACCTGTGCATGGTAGAGTGGCGAGCTACAGCTATTGTAGTGTGTCAAGTGAGGGGACAAAACTGTGTACAGAGGTACTTATACCAAATGGTAGGTAGTACGTAAATTATAAATTTAAGTTATAATTGGCGGAGTGTAATTTTCACTGTAACTGATAACTGTCAGTGCAAAAAACATCACAATTAAGGGAGACAATCAACAAGTCATGGAAACTCACTGCAACTGAATAATGCCGGTATTTATGCATTCACAAACAATCAACAATTACAGCTAAATTGAGAATCTGTGAACTTTATCATAAAAAAGTTCCCTAATATAGAGTGAAACTTGGGAGGCCTTAAGAAATAATGGTATTATGTGTTAGTTAGTTAATTAGTCAACTTTATTCGATCTAAATAAATTAGACCACAAAAGCATTACAAAAAAGTACATAAAAAATTACAATAAAAGTCCCACATCATTTTCAACAATACATATTTTAAAATCAGTTCATTTCATTTAAATATTCGTCTATTGCCTCATTTAGCTCGCCCCCGCTAAAGTTTTATACATACAATCAAAAATATATGGAAAGAAGAAATGCAGGAGTGTAAAAACCTCAGATCTGGGTCTGCCATACATTCCTATTCTACTCACTTATATTGATTCATGTTAGTAGAATTATTAATAAGATCCATATTTTTTATATTTGTCGTATAGGAAGCGAGTTGATTAAAAAGACGTATATCATTTGCTGACTTATCCATTGTCATACAGGATTGTTCGTATCATTTATCAAAATGTTCTTCCTGGCATAAATAACTCTCCATAAAAAACTTCTTACGCAAATATCAATGGTGGGCAATGTCTGTAGAAAAAGATACGCCGGATGGCACTGAGTAAACGATAAAGGTTTTAGAAAGCTTAGGATATAGTGTTCCCTCCACTTTTTATAAAATTTACAAAAGAGTACAACATGCATTGTGCTCTGTGTCGTGGTATTGTCACAGGGACATTTACATAGATTTGAAGACCAATCATTGAGTTCGGGGAAGCTAACCATCCTGTGAAAGATATCCATTCTAAAGTGAGTCAGGATGAATCTGTACCTTTGGTTCGGTACAACTATCAGATATTGCTGTATATCATAACTAGTTAAAATAAGCTGATACCTTAATACAGTGGGCTTTAATAGTTCGGCAGACAACCTTATGTTCTCTAAGTGCGTTAAGCATTCGTTTTTTTAGATCTTTCCGACTAATTTTTACTAGAGATTCAGGGTTGTTATAATAGTCTGGGTGCCCCAAATCCCAACAAAAACGTTGTATGTATGTCAGCCACGGCATGCGTGTTTGCAGAGTTCATTTTAAACAATCCCTTATAATAGAGCGG
This sequence comes from Calotriton arnoldi, assembly GCA_963921515.1. Lineage (NCBI taxonomy): Eukaryota > Metazoa > Chordata > Amphibia > Caudata > Salamandridae > Calotriton > Calotriton arnoldi. The sequence goes on along the minus strand of CAWUFW010014669.1, from coordinate 349,812 downwards.
TTTAGGGAAGTATATTCTTATGTCCAGACTTTGTGCCACAGTAAAATAGGTTGAATCTTAAGTAAGTCAGTAAGAAGCGGTGCTCCCAGCTCAGCGCAGCACTCAAACATAGGAGCACTTTTAGGTGTGGCAAGTAGATACCTAAGAAACTCATTTTACACAAGTTGCAGTGCCGTACAGTTTGCATGCCCCCATATACCCGCCCTGTGTAGTGCTTTACTAATGCATTTAGCCTTATAAATAGTGAACATCTCTTGAGGGGGATTTGTGCCTAGCCTGGTGGCAAATTTTCGTATGGCCATACAGGCGCCTCTGAATAGTAATGCCCTGGTCTTGATGGCATGGTTCCATGTGCCTTCTTTGTCAAATAAGACTCCCAGTTATGAAAAGTTATTAGTGAAATCTATGTTAGTATCCAGGATTTTAATGGCACGGCAGATGCCAGTTTTCCTACCACACTTCATTTATAAATGTTTTAGTTTGGTTCACTTGCAGATCGAGATCCTGCATATAGTCAACAAAATCATTGAGTACAGACTGCATCGCAAGAGGGGTACAGGCCAGTAGAACAGCGTTGTCAATGTAAAGGAGGGCATGCACAGGGCGAAGACCTACCTGGGCAAGATTTTTGGGGTGTAAAGTCAGAGCAGTGCCTACATCATTTATATAAAGCGAAAAGAGAAAAGGTGCTAAGACGCAGCCCTGTCCCACCCCTCTTTCTACACTGAAAGGCTGTGTACATTCACCCATAGTCCCATATCTAACCCTTGCTTTCGTACCAGAGTACAAATCCCTCAAAAAGATAATGATCGAAGTCCCCACTCCCATATCGGACATAATTGCCCATAACTTAGAGTGATTGACACAGTCGAAAGTGGAAGACGGGTCTACGAATCCCAGGTATAAGTTCCCTCCCTTGATCTTGGTATATTTTCCCAATAACATACTCAAGTTGAGGCCCTGTTCTATAGTCCCGACCCCGGTATGAAACCTGTATTGGAGGTCAGACAGAATACCCTTAGATTCAGCCCACTCTTGAAGCCGATTTAAAATTATTCGACCAAAATTATTCTACCCACTATCTTCACTAGAAAGTCAAGCAATGAGATCGGCCTATAACAGGCAGGGTTATGTCGGTCACCTTTTTTATAGATCGGAACTATTATAGATTCCGCCCATGTGGGAAGAAAACCTGAGTTGCAACAAGCCCTTAAAACAACGATTAAAAAAGGTCCCCGCAAAGCAATGTCGGCTTTATACAAATCCACAGAGATAGAGTCAGAACCGGGTGCATTGTTGACTTCCTCTAAGCTAAACGGAGTAACAAGGGTAGTTTGTCTTAGATCTAAATTATCGTTAGGTTTAAATGCCTGAACAGAGTCTGGTATAAAGGTAGGTGCAGAATAGATGCTAGAGAAGTGTTTTAGCCAGTCGTCCTCTGGTATCGCAACCACGATTCCAGGACCAACATCCTCTCTCAGTGGTGCGGAATTAACTACCTTCCAGAATGCATTGTTATCGTTGTTAGTGCTTGCTTCAAGTAAGGCATCCCATGCCTCTTCTCTTAATCGTATTTTCCTTTTTTCACACCTGTTTATAGGCAGATCTGCAAGACTGGACCTCTACTCTATACCTAGGGTTTTTGTGTAATGCCTCCTTTAGCCTCTTATTAGCCTTAGTGCACAATGAATCAAACCAACTACTTCTCTCCTTTTTGATTTTCATAGTTGTATGGAGGCTCTCCTTTACAGCCTGCGTAATTGTCAAAAAGTCGTTAATGGTCTCCTTTGGCTGTGAAGTATCATCTAACCACATCTCTGTTACGGATTAATTTTATTAAAAACTCCTCAGGGGTTATCTGTTGCCACCGCAGGGAGTAGCCATTGAGAGTAGCTAACTCAAGTTCTCCAAAGTGAGCCGAGCCATGGCAATGCTGTTTTCTAGTAAGCAACGCTGGTGAAATTTGTACAGACTGCGGAAAATGATCACTTAATGGGATAGAGTGAGTATTAAAGTTGAAAACATGGGTGGCGGAATTGTTTGATAATAAAACATAATCAATAATACTGTTGGTGTTTCTCCTGTTAAAGGTACACCTAAATGGGGCATACGGAGATGTAATTTCGTTCGAGAATGATAGATCAAATTTATAAATGAGTTTGTTTAATTTATCTCCATATCGATTGTGAATAAAATGTGTTTGGCCCACATCATATAAATTATTCATACTGCATATTTTGTCGGAGGGTGAAGTACATAATTGAATGTTAAAGTCACCTCCCCACAAAATAGAGAGCTTCTTCCTGCTACTATTGTCCAAATGTTCCAAATACTTGTCCAATTTGTGCAAGTTTGTTATCATTTCACATCTTAGAGCATTGTTATTCAAGTTAATCACTGCTAACCTGGCCAGACCTGAGCCTTCACACACAATTACTTGGTAGTAGGGGTTAATTCATTCTTTAACTATTCTTACAGATGGTAAATTATTAGAAACAAAGATACATAGGCCCCCCTTTTGATCTGCCATGTGTAGTTGAAACGGCAGGGGGCTATGGTATGTTCTAAACTCGTTCATGTGCACAGGTTCCGTGAGTCAAGTCTCTTGGAGACAAATAAAGTTAAAGCCCTCAACGAATTCTAACCATTCTGGGCTATTAATTATGTTCTGGAGAACTGCCACGTTCCAGAACAAAAAAACAATCTTATCAGAAGAAAAGTGGAAACAGTTCCCTGCAATGTTAATTAATGTTGTATCTATGATGGACCCAGCGGGTTGCTGTAAAAAAGCAGAAGCTGGTGGAATGCTTGGACCAGATGGTCCTTGAGTAGGTGCCCCCTTTCCTGAGTTAAACAATGCAGTAATTCTCTCCGGTCTCCCCTTGGTACCCTCCCAGTGCTCCATGTCGGATCAATCTATCCCATCAAGGTTTGCTAATTCCTGAAACCTATCAAAAGTTGGGACATTGTAAAGTCGGTTGGTCGGTGGTATCAGGATACGTGTGGGCTCTGATCGATTGGAGGCCCCGAGTGAGCTTGGTTGATAGAAATAACCTAGTGGGGGAGCAGAGATGGTGATTATGGTAACATGAGTGGGCCTGGTGCTATTCAGGATGGTCTCCACCAATCTTGGTGTTTTGAAAGACAGAACAACGCAGTCTCCTGATAGAGTTTTCTGTGTCCTGCCCACCAATTTAATTCTCCTTGCCATCTTTATATCCTCAAACAAGTGTTCAGTCAGACCTGATCTAACCCCTAGCCAACTTAATGCCTTATTCCTGAGGGAGGTCCATGATTCCGTGCTCTGAGGAGGTAGAGGTGGGTCCTTTTGCCAGGACAATTACATATGGGGTGGCAGCCGGGGGAAGATCTAAGGATTCAGTTGGTTGTGATTGTGAAGCTTCTGTAGGTCTAATATTAACTAATGGAGACAAAACATTGTCTGTTTTTTCCCCTGCAGTGGAGCCTGATCTAGGATAGGCGTGAGGTGTTGTGTCCTGGGTACCCTGGGTGCTTGGTTTAATTGCCTCTCTATACTAGTTGTGTGCAAGTTGTAACTAGGGGCTGAGTTCCCAAAAATGTCACCTGATGTTCGAGTGTTCAATAGATCCAAACAGGTTGTACAATTAATTTCCATTTGTTTTAGGCGAGTGTTGATGGATACTAAGGTGGTTTTCACAAATAGTTCTAGAGATTTGACTGCCATACATAGTGAGTCAAGTTTTTGGTTGTTTAAGTCACTGTACTGTTGGGTGGATTCAACACTAGCTGCTGTAGACCTGCACAGAGTCTTATTTCGGGGTTTGGTTCTTTTGTTCTGAGTTGCCTCTTTGTTTAGAGAGCTAGTTATGGTACATACACAGGTTTTTTATCCGTTTAGGGGCGGTGGAGAATCCGAATTAGATAGATTAATAGTTTTGGATATGTTCTGGATACACCCATTCCCCACTTATAAATCGCTGCAGGTCTACCTTTATCACTGGTTTTAAGGTTTTTGAAGTTATTAACTGGGCACTGTACCGCGGTCGTGGGGGCCATATTTTGGTCGCCGGAAACTAACCGTGACTCCTCTATAGCCCCCATAGCTCCTGAAATGAATTTTAATAATGAAGTCTGGGGCTTTTCTGGGGATTTGGAACTTCCCGGTTCACCTGTGAGTTTCCTTTTCCCATACTTAATTCAAATACTTAATTCAAATAGAGATCAAAAAACTGAATAGGAGTATATAGTATATATAGAAATGGGCATGGAAGATCTTTAAAAATTAAATATTGAAATATGATAAAGATAAAATGGTTATAAAACAATTAAAACAACACCAAACTAAAGTCCTTTTGCAATTAAATAGTAAATTTCCAAATGACTAGGCGTCCTCTTTTGCGGCGCAGAGTTTTTTGCCCACCATTCTTTAAAAATAAACTTCCGTTCCGGTCACTACCGGCCCAGCATTAGGCCTTGGGTTGCTTAGTGTGGGACTTATCTTCATTCAAGTATGAAAGAAATAATGGACACATAAGATGCCAGTTCATCCCACCTCAATCAAGCTGCAAGGGTTCTTTTTTAGAGGAGGGAAAGGGGAAGGCTACGGATAGCTTTTATAGCTTACAAAGTACCTGTGGTCCAGCAATGGCAAATCCGATTTCTTCCCAGAAGTTTCTTATGTTCCAGTGAGGCCCTCCTAACTAGAGGTAATCAACCTCCTCTTGGCTTTTCACCAGGGAGCGTCTCTTTGCAATGTTTGCCCTAAGACAGAGAGCCAAGAATGATGGCCCAGCACAGCCTCCTCCGGTCTCTGACGGGTGCGGTCTGGCCCGCCCTTGGCCCGGGCGCGGCCTGCGTGCGTCCTGTGCTGCGGGAGATGGCCAGCACTTTTACAGTGCGCGGCGCGGGTCAGCGGATATACGGCTCCTCCTCCCAGCGATGGATGTTGGGACACCGAGTCCCTGGCGTCCTTCAGGCAAGACAATGGCAGTGGCTGGCAGTGAAATGCGTCCCACGCCACAGGAGATGACCAGCACTTTTACAGTGTGCGGTGCAGGTCAGCGGATGTGTGGCTCCTCCTCCCTGCACTGGATGTTGGGACACTGAGTCCCTGGTGTCCTTCAGGCAAGACAATGGCAGTGGCTGCCAGTTAAACACGTCCTGTGCCGTGGGAGATGATCAGCACTTTTACAGTGCACGGCGCGGGTCAGCGGATATCTGGCTCCTCCTACCTGCACTGGATGTTGGGACACCAAGTCCCTGGCTTCCTTCAGGCAAGACAATGGCAGTGACTGGCTGTCAAACGCATTCTGCGGGAGATGACCAGCACTTTTACAGTGCACGGCGCGTGTCAGTGGATATCTGGCTCCTCCTCCCTGCGCTGGATGTTGGGACACAGAGTCCCTGGCATCCTTCAGGCAAGACAATGGCAGTGGCTGGAAGTCAAATGCAGTATTATGTGAATAAAGTAAAGATGTAAGCCAGGACTAGTATGGGAAATGGATGGGTAATTTTCAAAGAGGGTACAAATACCAGCATGGTTGCTGAACAAGAAGTGCATCATTGTGGGATGTGGAGTTGGTAACCTGCTAGAAACCCAGATATACAACATGGAGCTAAGAGGAAAGCTTAAACCATGAACAAATCCTCAATGTCACGATTTTTTGTTTTCTCAACATGACTTCCCTAAGCACAGTGTCATGCTGGGAAAACATTTGCGAATATTTTGCCCTCCCCCAGAATCATCCCTGTACGAAATTAAACATGTTGGTCAAAGAATCAAAGACCAAGAGTCATATTTATGAGAATGTGGTGCAACGCACTAAGTCACCTTGCTGCGCTGCATCACAGGGAAAGGGCAGGAATGTGCCGTATTTAAAAGAATAAAGTGCATTCCTGTCCTTGTCCCAATGCCATTTTGGCTGCCTAGCACCAACGTGGGCCCTCTTATACCATGGTGCAAGGGTGCCTGTGTTGCATGCAGGATTTTTTTTGTGTAGGAAGGGGCACCCTCCTGCACAAAAACAATCCTGAGTGACGCATTTCTCTTTCTATGTGTGCTGATCACATTTCACCTCTTGCTATCGTGTTTCTCACCTACTTTTCCTATATGCAGTAGCCAAAGTATTAGAGATGTGTGATTGGCAGTTATAATCAGTAGCCCTGCACATAAGATCACATGTTTAAACCTCCATTACATCCCATATGTGGGAATGCTGTCTGTAAGTGCATTACCATCAAATCATCATCCTGGGACCCATTGTATGTTCAAATGTCTAATAGTATGGGCCCCTACAACTGCGTTTCGCAAACAGCTATGTAACACAAACCAGTTTTGCTAGTGTTGGCAGGTCACAATTTAAATGACTACAACTACCATCAGGCCCTATACCTCTGAACAGGAGGCCCCAGTGTTGTTTGTCCTTACTCACTTGTTAGCCATGTCACTATTGAGGTTCACCTCACAGGCAGTTAGCCATTGGTCAAGTGTGGGGAAGGAGTGATTGAAATGACTACAACTACTATCAGGCCCTCTACCTCTGAACAGGAGGCCCCATTGTTGCTTCTCCTAACTCACTGGTCAGCCATGTAACCACTGATCCCCAAGTGAAAAGGACCGAGCATCTTACACACAATGCTCTGCTCAGGCACATGTCTGCCTACTCAGCCTGAACTTACTCTGGTCTCCATAAAAGAAAAAAAACTGAAAATGAGTGACATCATTTCAAGTGTATAACTGAAATATCTGTAACCTGTAAAGTAACTCAGCTGATATGAAATGGCTGTGGACCTATTGACACTGCACAGCACACATGACTGCCAGTGCTAAATCTACTACACAGCAGTGTGTATGCCTGAATCGTACACACCTAGGACTTGGAATTTACTAATAAACATGTAACTTCAACACTGTGTTGGATTCAAGTCATTGGGAGATGCCATGTCCATCCCTCATGTCAACATGAAGCATATCAGTACAGCAAATGATCAGGCCAATAAAACCTCATGTAATGGATGTCTCCCAAAGTCTTGCAAACAAGCCAAACACAATGGTGATAGTTCACTATATCAATATCCAAACCTTTTGAACCCTTCCAGGCCTGAACTCACTGTGTACTAAATGATGTGGATGTGCATACAGCACTTACAAAAGTAACATTCTACTCTATGTCTGAACAGGTCGATCCAGCAGTACATCTGTCCACACTCAGGACACTGACCAGACTCAACCTCCCCCTCGGATGACGCCTCCATTGATGCAAAATCTCCTGCATCTTTGGATGTGGAGGACCTACCTGGCCCATATGGACAGCCTGGGTAGACGGAAACAGTGAGTCTCACTGTGTTCACAACCACACCTCCCACCCCAGCTTCAACATCTCAGCTAACCTCTGCTAGTCCCGCAAGCAACATCTCCTGTACCCCAGTTTCACTTCCGGAGGTGAGGATTGTCAACAAACTCACTGAGGATGGAGGAGCCAGTGGGAGAGTATAGGCTGGACCAAGGTTGCAGACCCGTGGGGGGCAGGGGTGGTGGGAGGGTAAGTGTGGGCCCCCTAAGAGAGGCCACTGGTGTCACTGGCACCCACGCCAACATCTCCCGACTCATGGGGGCCTATGAGGAATCCCAAGGAGTGATGGGCCAGGTCCTTTAGGAACTCCAGGAGATGAAGCAGATGCAGAGGTCCATAGACCAGAGGCTGGACACTCACAATAACAACATGGACCAGCTTATAGGTGTGCTGAGGGACACTAATACCACCCTCTGCAGGGATTTTCTCCTGCCACCTACCCTTCCTGTGGTCCATCTATATCAGGCCCTTCAACATCTGTGGCAGCCACAGGAAGGGAGGAGCCTGCAGCAGCAGATCCTCCCGACTTGTGGACCGGGACTTCAAAGGAAAAATCTAGGGGGTTCAGATGGCATGGCATCCACCAATGCTAAGAAGAGACGCCGCAAATGATGCCCTCCTTTGTGTGCAACACTTTCACTTTGTTGACTATTCCTGTACACATTTCCACTTCAATGGGAGGCGTTTGTTGGACTTTGGACTTCAAACAATTTGGCTCATACTACACTGGTTTCATCCACCAACCCTGACAACTACGCTCCTGTGTTGTCACTATTTCACTGTATCTTTAGTTTTATGTATTCACTAGCCTGGACGGAGTTCCGCTACGCAGAACTCAGTGAAGTGCAAAAAAAAACTCCACTGCGCTACGCAGGGCTCTACAAGCGGCGGAGTGCGTTAGATAAATGCCGTTCACTGTGATTTTCAGCACATGGTGTTTGTCCGCACTGTGCATTCATCGCAAACCACACCATGCACAGCGCAAGTGGGCGCTGTTTCCTTTCTGCCGCTCAAGTAGACTTTTTGCTCGAGCAGCAGCTTTCGCAATGTGAACAGATGGTTTTTCAATGCGAGCTGTCGCGAGCACACGCGACCACTCGCAATGAGAAATCTGCCCGCCCTCGTTGAGAAATCTCGCTGGGAGGCTGATTTTTCACGCTTGCGCTCGCCAACATGATGTTGATGATCACGAACGAAGAAAAATCTCACCGGGAGGTGGATTTTCCTTGCTCACGCTTGCCAACTTGACTTTGACAAGCACAAGCGAGGAAAAAAACTCGGAGCAGAGTTTTTCAGAACTTTTTCGAGCTTTGCGTAACGCGGAGTGCGGAAAACTCCGCAAACTCCGCAAGCGGAGCGGAGTTCACTGCCCAGGCTTAGTATTCACTTTGAGCAATGCAATAAATTCACTCCTCACAAAAATCATTAGCTCCTGTAGTATCATTCACATCAAGGAAATGATGAAGTTATCCCTTTGTGTATTATCAAATGTAAGTAGAAGCTACCTGTGTACGCATGGACATGTGGAATGCAACAATGTGCAACTGAGTGTCACAAACATGTTACCCCAACACAGACATATAAGTGTACAGTCTCATGACATCTTTATTCCATAGTTCTAACCTTAGGCTGGCAAAATGTCGAAAAAACTGTTAAATAATACATCACTGAAATGATCTGTGTCAGTGACCACAAACGTCATGTGCAGACCTCAACAACATGGTTGGAGGGGATACATCTAACGATGCCAAATAGAATAGGCACATGACAATTGGTTCGAGGAATCAGCTAGAGCAATAGCAATAAACTCTTAAAAGGAATTCCACTTAATTGAAAATAAGGAACCACAGTAGAAAGGTTTCTGAGCACAGTTCTATTCCAGTTTAGTGTTGCAGCATATGGTGGAATTATCAGTGGTGTGCCACAAGTACTGTGGCATACAATGATGACACACATCAACAGCTACATTCAGTTCATACAAATTCAGGACTTAGCCAATGTGAAGAGAGACTAGCATGATTTGGCCCAACTACAACATTGTGTTGGAGGACATGATGACACAAATATAGATAAACTTCCATTGCACGACAGGGAACAAGTCCAATGGAGTATCAGCAACTTCCATCCTATCGCTGTGCAAGTTAGCTTGGTACTGGAGTAGTACACCCAAAGTCTGTGCCTGTCATTCCCAAGAACATTCCATGTCCAGTTCTTACTTCAAAACAGCATCCTATTACTGCTGATGTCACAACTCTGAAATGTCCAAATGAAAATGACATGGTGAAGGTACCTACAACAGACCAATGCAAATTGATTAACTAGGAAACCATACATAGAACAACAATAACAGTCCACTTCTGGAGTACACAGTACATGGGTAGATGTCACCTACACAAAGTAACATCAACAATATGTGCATGTGTCAAAACCTTCCTCCACAAACAGCTGTGCACAAAGTTTCCCACAGCTGTACATACCTAACAAGTGTCCATGAACATCCTCCTCACAGCTTCACAATAACAGTCAGTGTAACAGTCAAAGTCATGACATCCCACAGCATACTTACACTCATGAGAAGAAGTTGTTAATGAGCTCTTGACGCATGCCAATTCCTTCCTCTTCGCTGCTCTTATCATCATTTTGAATTTCAGGATCCTCACCGCTGGCTCCTGCAGGTCTCTAACCTCTGTGTTGTGAGGGATGTTCTGTTGCATTGCGAGTTTGTGGAGCATGCATCAGGCTACGGTTATCTGACACATCTTACCGGGTGAGTAGAGGAGTGCTTCCCCAGTCTTGTACAGACATCTGAATTTGACCTTCAGGAGCTCAAAAGCCTGCTCCAACAGCCGCCTTGGTCTACCATGGGCCTCATTGAAGCAGACTCCCAGTGGCATTGTCAGATTCCTCAGCGGTGTCAACAACCATGGGCGGTTGGGATACGCTGAGTCGCCTAAATGGAAGACACACATATGTGCAATAATAAGTTACACATTTACAGAAGATGCAATCAGACATCATACATACAAAGGTTGGACACATCATATTCACCAACAAGCCAGGCCCTCTCCTGTAGTAGTTGTGACATCAACTGGGGTATGGTGCTGTTTCGCATTATAAAGGAGTCATGGGCAGATCCTGGGAATCTGGCACCGACATGTGAGATGTATAAGTCCACTAAACATACCACTTGTACTTTGATAGAATGGAAGTGCTACCTGTTCCTATATACCTGTTCACTGATTTGTGGTGGTATTAAGGTAATATGTGTGCCGTCAATAGCTCCAACAACATGTGCAATTTGACCTAATCAATAAAAGTCCCCCTTCACATTGGCCAAATCTTCACATCTGGAGAACTGACTGTAACTGTCCATTGTGTCTCATCAGTGCTAAGAACACATCACGTAGGACCACACTGATCATAGGTTGTGACATTCCACCAGATATAGCCAGGAAATGCAGTGCAGCCATGAGTTTCACCATTGGTGTCAGAGATGTGGGATAGGTCCTTCGAGGACATAAATGAGGCTCCAACTGGTCACATAGATCTTGTATTGCCTGCCTACTGAGACAACACTTCCTGATGACATCTATTTCTTCCATAGTTTGTAGGTCTGGAAATGTAGTGTAGTTCCTATAGTAACCCTTCAGGACCTGCGCTTTTGAATAACATACACTGTGGGCCTGGTGGCAGACTGATTCTGAGCACCCCCACGCGTATGTTAGCCTGTTTTTGCATTAGCTAGCTCACAGTGCCACTAGAATCTCCTTTTTATCAGAGAGATTAGTTTTTGTCAACCTCAGAACACGACAACCCTGATTCCTCAGACTCGTGGAAACAATGTACTACTTTTCGCTCAGTCACTCGTGCTTGCTCATTTGGTCTCAGAAAGTTACACAGAAGAAACAGTTGAACGTGTTTACAATAAGAATTTATTGTACAGTTGCTCTTCTAGTATAGAATATATGTGCTGCGACAACTGTTAAACAGTAGCAGAGATATATGATCAGCAGTACAGTGAATAAAAAGGGATAGTACAGTTCTACCATTTTACAATAGTCAGGAACATATACATGAATATAAAATGCATTTATAAAATAAAGCGCATACTCCTACGATGCCTGTCTAGATGTACCTAAGTGTACCTAGCATGTGGGTAAATGCGAAAGAAGCCAAGAATACCGCTAGGATTTAGTCAAACCCCATTACCTGAATAATGAGAGTGTGGGACCTCGGCCTGGTCTCGAGTTGGACACCCCGCAAGGGATGATTAGACCACTGTCAGCTTGACCGACTGCATGCAGGAGCCTCAGCGTCTCTGGTCAGTGTGTCGGCCTGGAAGTCTTGGTTCCCTCTAACTACTGATAGCAAGAGGTGCTGTATTTATACAGAAAAGTATAGAGTGCCTTTGTCCCTTGTGTCTTGTGTTAGCCATTATTGGGTATGAAGATGACATATGGGATGAACCGGTTACGTAGATGTTTATGCAGGTGGATCCTAGCCCCTGCCTGGTTTCCTAGAACTCTTATGAATATTTAATCATACTGGATGAGCACATCGAAGATGGTATAGGAGGCCATTGTTCGGGAGAAACCCTCCTTCTGTACCCAAACCACAGTCTAGATAAGGTTCAGCCCTCAGCGCCCGTTATTGTGGAGAATAGGGAACTAATGTAGGTGAAAGATTATGCCTATATTAGGGCATCTCAAACCATGCCTATATTAGGGCATCTATATGAAACATAACACCCACTCCTCTTAATACTCAACAATAATAAACAATGATAGCAAACTACTAAGTCATACTAGGTGGTAGCGCATATAATGAGCCACATAAAAACATTTTTAAAATTTTAAAAGCATACTAAAAACATTTCTAAGAGGGGAAAAATGTGTAGAGTCAGTTTTTGAAATTGTACTCAAGCTAACGGTGTAGCTGAGTTCATTTATAGAATTTAAAACTCTTACAAGCGTTTTTAGAAGGCCATGCTTTCTCTAGCGATAGTGTCAATTTAGTAGGAAATGTTCCAAATTTAATCAGAGTCTAAATGAAAAAGGAAACTCCGAATTCTTTCCCAGCACATGATGAGCCAATTGAAGATTAAATGTCCTGACTGGGAGATGCAACATCACAGTCACTTGCTGTAGGGGACGGGAATTGTAATATTTCACACAGTACGTCGATGGAGCACAGATGATGTTCAGTACTGCCCATAGTTGGCATATCGGCAGCCGGTGCTGTATTCGATTCCTCAGTGCCCGTAGTGCTATATGTAGCGCTTGTGCTGGTGTCAGCGCTAGTGGTGGCTGAGCTGATGCTCACCTCAGTTGTAGCAAAAGGCACCTGCGGGTTTTCAAGGAATGCATTCGTCAGGATAGGAATACGCTGGGGACACAGCCGAGTGTGGGACCTCAGCGGTTCCAGCCTAGTGTTCAAGTCCGCAGGCGTCTCCGACTCGAGTGTCAGACAAATGTCTAACACGCATTCTTCACCGCAAAACAGGCATTGAAGAACAGGTAAGATGCAGTCCATCCAGACTGGTCTAAACGATAAGAACCAAGAAGCACTCAGTTCTCGTAGGCGAGGCACGCCCAGATGTTGTACCATGCGCTCACGGTATCTACGTTCCAGAAGAGCTTTCGCCATTTGGTTATTGATTGGGCCGTCCATTGCGTATCAGAAAAATCATGATCAGGATTCCAGCTATTAAAAGCAGTATCAGAGGTGAACCTCCAACGATGCTTCCAAATACGGAGTGTATAAAATTTGGGATAACTCCGAGGACTGTTTGGAAGGTGCTTAGAAAATCTGACCCTATGGTCTTAAATAAGTGTACAATACCACTCGTATCAGACATGTTAAAGATACCACCCACCATTTCTATGAAATGAAAGGGACAGTTTGTACAAATAAGTGCCTGTATCTCGGTCGAGGTCCTTGCAACTTGAAGATCATAGGTCTCTCGAGCGGAGGTTAAGGGTACAGTTTGCTGTAAAAGCATGGCTTTCATTCTGCTCAAAATGTCAAATTTTATAAAAGATATCTCTAAAGAAGGCCACAAAGGCACCTCCCTGACTGTACTTGTTGGGGGAAACAATACTTGAATACAGCAAGTAACCCTGGCGTTCATGGTGACCAGATAGGCGATGGCCGGAAGCATGCCACAGCAACTTTGATCATTCAGCATCAAGTAACTCCCATTCTAGAGTAACTCGAAAGCTGGTGTGACCACGGCAGCTGGAGTTCCTTTCATGTGGCAAGACAGTTTCGCCACCAAACCATTACAAGCTCCTTGTAAAATAATGTCTTGACACATGAGAGAGCCGCTTAAAGCGTTCTTTCAGTTTGTACCCTTTAGAAACACTTCACGATCCCCACTCCGGCATCGAAATCTATATGGTAATTCCCAGGATTCCTTAATGTATTCTTTACCCAACTTTTCATATCTGCCTGCCTGCCTTTGCTCAAGGCAATACTGAAACTGAAAGGTCATGACCGGGAGAGTGATATGGCCGTGAATTAGCCATTCTGTTGATGGTGATTCCGCCACTGTGAATGGTAGCCTGTCCAGTTTTTCAATACGCAGCATTGTATATTTAGCTCCCCTTTGTGCCATTTCTATCTGTGTATCTGTTAGATTGTATTCAGAAAACAGAGACGTACTGTTTATAAAATGCCAAGGCACAAAGCCTGCACACAAAGATTGCAGCGTCCAGCTTAATAACATAATAGAACGTAACTGAGATTGGCCGTGTTGTAATATCGCTAAATCTTGTGCCAGTATGTCGATAGCAGAAGATACAATGTTGCCCAATGATGGTACTCAAAAATATTCCTAGGTGAAATGGATTTGTGCAGGAAATGATAACCATAATGTTGGTAACAGTACAATGTGTCATAATCTGAAGAACCCTCTAACATTTCATTATTAGAAAATGCATCACTTTTCTCTATGTCAGACAACATGTTGTTAATTGTTTCAGAGTCCCAATCATCAGAAAATGTACTTGAGGTAATGATATCACTTAATGAAATTTTAAATACATGATTAATTTTTAAAAGCTCGGTCGGACCGAATATGTTATAATCAACCTTGTCCCATACTATACCATCCGGTATAGGAACTGCTGTAATGTTCACTGATGACAAGTCTCTTTGCTCACGATGTGATGATGGATGTGGCTTCAGTAGTATGTTGACCTTTTGGGCTGTGGAACTTTGTTGAAGATAGCGTCCATTAATAAGCATACTAAAAGTTAGTACTAAGCCAAGCCAGAAAAGAAAAACAATATCCCAGAAATTACCCAGAGTTCAATCCAAGGCGATACCAGGTATGTCTTTTTTAGAAAGCGAAGAAAGTTCTTTATTTGTTGCTTGAATGGTGTTTTGGCTGGCGTCGTTTCCGGCTCGCTTGGATCCAGAGAAAACGTATCAAAGTTCATGAAATAGCCAGAAGCAGTTCGATCAATTGTAGGAATTGCATCGGGATTAGTTGAAATGTTATTTTGCTCTCGACGAGGCATGTTGACGTAGACTTCTGTATTAGGTCTAATTGCAACTTGTGAATTAATCTGATGTTCATTTTGAATTTGAATGTCCGGTTCAAGTGGAACAAGTTCCATAGCATTGTTGCTTAGTCCTTCATTCCTTACAGGTGTTTCTTCAAACGTGATGAGTCTTTCTGTTTGAACTTCTTGGATTGTAGCAAGAGGAGGGCATCTGCTACTGTGGAGACCACGAGGCCTACTGCTTATTATTGGCCACATAGTGTGGTTTGATTAAGTCGATTGAGACAAATCTTTTCTCCTTTTTCCCGGCAAGAGGCGGCAAAAGTACAGTTCTTGTTCCTTGTACTGCAAGGACTGGTACAGGTGTTCTATAAGAAGGTCCAAATTTCTTTTTGTCCGCAATTTTCTCTCTGACCAGATCCCCGACTTTTGGGATCCAGACAGGTCTTGCCGTGTCTGCCTTGACTTCCCCAGTGGCGGTCTGCTTAGTCGGACATTGCTCTGTTTTGTCCTGGATTCATTTAGATCCTGTAAAACAGCGAAACGATCATGGATATCAAATGGTTTTTCATCCGCCACTGCGCCTTCACAATCAAGATCAGGTACCCACATTCGTGTCCCAAAGAGGACTTCATATGGAGTGACACCCCCTAGAGAGTTTCTTGGATGGTTGTTTTAACACCCGCTGTACCCCATAAAGGTGTTTGACCCAACTACCGCCCTTGCCTAATACCCTAGCTGTTAAAGATTGCTTTAAGTCCCGGTTTTTCCTCTCCACAGCTGAATTTCCCTCAGGATGGTGCGGAGAGGAGTACAGCAATGCTACGCCCATTTCTTCCATGGCCTCTTTGTAAGCCCGAGAGCTAAACGCAGGGCCGCGGTCAGAATGTAACGTGCTAACTGCGTATGTGCCGATAAAGACTCGCAAATCTTTGATAACAGTTCGAGCGTCAGCCGAGCGCTGAGGCCATACCCATAGGAATCTCGAGCAGGAATCCACTGCAACCATGATATATTTGTATGCCCCGTCCGTTTGTAAGGGGCCACAGTGGTCCAAGTACACACAGGCAAGAGGTTTGTCTGATTTTAATAATGGCGTCTGCGCGGGTTTTGCTACCGTGGAGCCTTTCATCTGCTGGCAGATGTTGCAATTCAAGACATAGTCTTTAGTTTGCTTAGTTAACCCTGGCCACCAATAGTGCTGTTTCAGTAAAGAAATGGTCGCTGTAACGCCTGTGTGCGCAGAGCCCAAACCCTCGTGTTCTGCTAGTATTAAACCTTGCCTACGATCCATATTTGGTATTACCCTATCCCCCACTCCAGGAATCTGAGCATATGGAATGTTACTTGCATCTAACTTGTAGGAGTATTTGAGTGGAAATTTTTTAGGTACTGCTGTGCTGCCTTTGCGTGAAGCAATGACAGCTACCATAATCTCACCGTCTATTCTCGTTTTGGAACGAGTGAGTGCAGCTATGGAAGCCGTGCGAACAGCCCCCTTTGCGGCTTCATCAGCCAATGAATTCCCTTCAACGTGAACGCCATCACGTTGATGACTCAGTGTATGGATCACGTGAGTCCTTGGTAGTTCGTTTTTCAACTCTGCTACCTGTTCCCACAGCATTTTATGCTTAATTGTGCCACCTTTCGCATCTTTAAACCCGTTTTGCTCCCAATGGTATAGGTATTGATTATATGACTGAACACAGTAAAACGAATCACACACGATTAGTGTGGGGAATTCGTGATCCGTATTTACAAGTGCCAGTATCAGTGCTTTTAACTCTGCCAACTGTGCCATGCAGTCACCTAGCGATTGCGTTTTTGTGCAACTCGGATAGAACTTTCCATCCTGCATGCTACCTTTAACGATAGCACACGCTGCTCTGTATTGCTGCTTACTTCCTATGGCCAGTTGAGCAGATCCGTCAGTATAAATAATATATTCATACTGATCGAGAGGCAAGATTTCATTTGGTAGAGGATATTCTTGTTCGTATTGCAGGAATGCCTGTGTTTTTAAACTTGGATCAAATCTGTATTTAACGTCCGTTGCAGTAAGAGAATTAGCCCATTGTATCCATCTGGGATGTAAGGCTTTAGCATTAGGAATGCTAGCCTTTGTAACAGCCTCTAAGGCCGGTACCAGGGTTACGACAATAAATGCGTTTTTCCTGTGCCAGTGCTCTTTCTCTTGCTACAGCGGTCTGAACAACTGTCAGTGTTTTTTCTGTTGAAGTGAAACGCATTTCTGCATTTGTGTACAGGTGTGATTTGTATGCGATTGGTACTGTTTCTCCTTCACTGAAGGTTAAGTAAGTGTACCCGCATTCACCTGCAATTATACGGATCACCAAGTGGCGTATGTTTACGCGTGTTTGCAAGTGTTTGGAAGCTATCATGTCTTCCTGGAGTGAACGAAGAATATTAGTATGTTCTTGTATCCAATTTCTGGCTGAAAAGTCAGGTTTTATTAGGTCGTAGAAAGGTTTTACCCTTTGTGCGTAATCTAAAATGTATGTTCTGCTGAAATTTAGGCATCCCAGTATTGATTGTAAATTTTTGAATGATTTTGGAGGCTGGAGCAGCGCACATTTTTCTAAAAAGTTTGCCGCTAGACTTTTCCCTTCACTTGACAGCTCATATCCCAAAAATAGGACATTGAGGTGGGCTATTTTTGATTTTTTAAAGTCAATTTGTAGCCCTCAGTGGCAAATCCTATAATAATGGTGCTTACCCTGGTCAAGTGCCTCTTTAAGTCGTCGTCCGTTAGATAAATATCATCCACATAGGACAACGCTTCTTCATCAAATTTTTGAAGTAACTCTGTTACCCTTTCTGAAAATACCCCGGGGCTATTCTTATACCCTTGGGGGAGTCGACAAAATTGTCGCTGGGACACTAACGCTGAGAATGCGGTCAGAGACCTGCTTTCAGGCGCTATGTTTTGGCAGAAAAATCCATTTGAGATATCAAGTGTTGTTTTGTATTTTTTCCGCACAATGCTATTTATTAATGCGGCACTATGTGCATTTTGGACAGCAAATGTCTTTGTGCATGAGTTTAAATGTCTGTAATCTAAAACTAGACGATATGTATTGTCGGGTTTAGAGATGGGAAACAAAGGATTGTTCATTGGAGAGGTAGATTTTTCAATGACCCCCTAGTATTCAAGTTGATCTAAGATCTCCCTGACCTGTTTTTTAGCTTCTTGCTTTATTGGGTATTGCCTCTGAGCATTAGGTGAAACTTTTAACTGGATCTCGTGGTAGGTTGAATCCTCATCCCACCCAGCGTGATTTTTGTACAATGCTGGAGCTTGGGCTACTGCCCACTCCTGTGCATATGTATGTTTAATGTGAAAGGGAACATGGTCGGAAAATGCAGGAAAAATTATACTTTCTCCCCTGGGGCACTCCATTACGAATGCTGGCGGCCAATCTTGTTCAGCTAACAGGATGTCATATCCAGATGATAAGTTCTTCCAAAAGAGACCTTTTACTTTCCTGGGCTTGTCCCCCTCCATTCAGAGTGTTATTTCATATAACTTATGTGGGACGCTCACCCTTTTGTCTGGTGTTTCCACCGTGATATAATCATTCAAGTCCGCTGTCACCAGAAATTCCTTCAGGTTCTGGGAAGCTATTGTTACTTCTGCAGCACTGTCTAGCATCGTCAGAGCCCATTCCCCATTCAGAAGTTGTGTCCTCAGAATTCTGGGCATGTCTGATTTTCAGACCAGCAACTTTCTTTTTCTTAAATTGAGGTTTTGATTTTGGCTTATCTTCTTTTTTGAAAGTAAAGTCTTGAGCGCGCTGCTTGTCTCTGGACTGTGTGCGCTCCTCTCTGTGTTCTGACCGTCCTTCTCTCTCTGAGTTTTTCTTCGAGTGCTGAAAGGAATGAGAGGAATGTGTATCAGTAGCCTGATACCTGTCAGGTTTCCTAATATTATCCCTATTCCTAAGGTTGTACCTCTTTTCAGAGGGCTCCTGTTGAGGAGACCTACCTTGGGACTGATATCTGTTGTCTTTAAACTTTTGTTGTTTTTTATTATCCCACTTCTTTTAGAAGAAGTCGGTGTCTGCTTAGAAGTGTCCTTTTCGGGACTGCCCATTAGTTGAGGTTTTACAGCTTTTCCCCCCAAACTATCCCTGCCTAACTCTGCATACGCAGTTTCAATTATTTTGGGTAGTTCATTCTCCTGTTCTAATGGAGAGAACTCCCGTTGGCGTTGGCGGATTGCCACTGATGCTGCTTCCCCTTTAATGTTAGCTAGTATTATGGCTGATACCTGGTCATAGTTATTTAATAACTTCATCCCCAAGTTCAGAGCAGGCTCTGCTCCGTACTCATTTTGTATTTGTCTTAATACATCTGGTATCACTGCTAATGAAGGAATACCATGAGTTCTGGTATATATGGCAGCAAAGACTGTACCCCAAGATGTACAATCCTCTAACTGTGGTGTAATCCCCATGGGCAAGCAGATTGTTAACATTCTGTGTTTTTCAAATGGTGTGGTATTTGGGAATACTGCTTCTAACTGGGTTATTTTCTGAGCTACCCAGAAAGGAATTTGTTCACGTTTTGTGGGCCTTTTACCCATTACCGCGTGTAATGTTTGTGGAGTGATTTTAGTACCTGTGCTCTGTGTAAGAGCTGTATTTGGTGTAATTACTGTTGGTTGGACCGCAAGTGTCCTCATGACGAATTGTGTCATGTTTCTGTAAAGTTTTATCAACTCTTTGTGTTGAAAAAGCAATTCATCATGTGGCATTGTGTCAATGTCAGGATGTGGTGCATAGGTCGCTAATATCGGCCATGTTGCTCCTGGTCTTCCTAATGGACCGAGTCTTGCTCTTCTTCTTGAGTGGGGTAGGGCACCATTAAACCAGAAATGATGTTCCTGGTAGGTAAGCAGAATTTCAATCTCCTCAAACGGAGTGTAGACCGCTGGGACCTCTTCATGTGTATAATAATGAAATGTTCTTGTTATAGCATTTGCTGCTGGGAATGTAACCCATGAATAGAACACCTATGTTTGGAAATCTCCATGTGCCTCTATCACGAATATTACTACACCTCCTCTGGCTGGTACACCATTTTTGAGGAGTTTAACTGTGAGTGTGTGTCTTACATTGGGTGCAATCTGTATTGCATTGGCATCTTCCTCATCTGACTGACCTATTTGTGCCAGCGGGTCTAATTCTCTGTTTTCGGTAGTCATTGTGTTAAGAACACGGAATAATTGTCCAAGGAAATTAAGATAAGGTGTTTTGCACAATTTCGGGAACTAAATGTCCCTCAAGCTTGATTAACCAACAGCCAATAAATAGGATATCTCGCCTACTCAGCTGTGGCGGAGTTTGTGCCCACCCACTCCAGACGTCTCTGGTTTTTGTGAGTAGGGGTCACTGAGAATAAGCACGACTGAACTACTCAGATTCTACTGTTAATTAAGTACCAAACCAGCATTGGTGGCGCCATGTAGTGTAGTTCCTATAGTGCCTCTGCAGGACCTGCGCTTTTGGATAACATACACTGTGGGCCTGGTGGCAGACTGATTCTGAACACCCCCACCGCGTATGTTAGCCTGTTTTGCATTAGCTAGCTCACAGTGCCACTAGAATCTCCTTTTTATCAGAGAGATTCGTTTTTGGCAACCTCAGAACACGACAACCCTGATTCCTCAGACTCATGGAAACAATGTACTACTTTTCGCTCAGTCACTCGTGCTTGCTCATTTGGTCTCAGAGAGTTACACAGAAGAAACAGACGAGCGTGTTTACAATAAGAATTTATTGTACAGTTGTTCTTCTAGTATAGAATATATGTGCTGCGACAACTGTTAAACAGTAGCAGAGATATATGATCAGCAGTACAGTGAATAAAAAGGGATAGTACAGTTCTACCATTTTGCAATAGTCATGAACTTATACATGAATATAAAATGCATTTATAAAATAAAGCGTATACCCCTACGATGCCTGTCTAGATGTACCTAAGTGTACCTAGCATGTGGGTAGGTGCGAAAGAAGCCAAGAATCCCGCTAGGATTTAGTCAAACCCCATTACATGAATAATGAGAGTGTGGGACCTCGTCCTGGTCTCGAGTTGGACACCCCGCAAGGGATGATTAGACCACTGTCAGCTGGAGAGACTGCATGCAGGAGCCTCAGCGTCTCTGGTCAGTGTGTCGGCCTGGAAGT
This sequence comes from Calotriton arnoldi, assembly GCA_963921515.1. NCBI lineage: Eukaryota > Metazoa > Chordata > Amphibia > Caudata > Salamandridae > Calotriton > Calotriton arnoldi. Next base: position 328,761 of record CAWUFW010014669.1, on the reverse strand, counting down.
CTTGGTTCCCTCTAACTACTGATAGCAAGAGGTGCTGTATTTATACAGAAAAGTATAGAGTCCCTTTGTCCCTTGTGTCTTGTGTTAGCCATTGTTGGGTATGAAGATGACGTATGGGATGAACCGGTTACGTAGATGTTTATGCAGGTGGATCCTAGCCCCTGCCTGGTTTCCTAGAACTCTTATGAATATTTAATCATACTGGATGAGCACATCGAAGATGGTATAAGAGGCCATTGTTCGGGAGAAACCCTCCTTCTGTACCCAAACCACAGTTTAGATAAGGTTCAGCCCTCAGCGCCCGTTATTGTGGAGAATAGGAAACTAATGTAGGTGAAAGATTATGCCTGTATTAGGGCATCTCAAACCATGCCTATATTAGGGCATCTATATGAAACATAACAGAAATGGCTGGAATATTTGAGGCTGTTGTCTCCTCCCTCTGCCTGCCAGGGTATGTTTCTGTGGAGTTTAGACACATATGGATATTGGTAACAGTGTCCACACCAACATATACCAAGATACAGCCAAAGGTCATGTGAACAAACAGTACTGCATATGTGAGCACAACACAGCATTCCACATCATACTTGTATGAAAGACAAAAGCATACATACCAACTTCTTGCATGCGGAAAGTGGAAGAGATGCCTAAAAATTATCTGGATGATGCATATCCCCCATTGGCCACTGTTGTGGGAGAGCCCATTACTAGTGGAAAACAGCCTGGTGAATGACATTGACTTACCTGATATATACGTCAGTCACCCGGATGAATCTGATCCATTTCCATCATTCCAAGTTCCACCTAACATCCCCAAACTGGACTGCACATGTGTCTGTAACAGCACTGTGCACATCATACAAACATCATTAGTATGGTGTACATCATCATGGTGTGGAGTCTGCATTGCATGCCTTACTACCGCCACCGCCGGTCTACACTGCACTGAGGTAATCATGTGTTCATGCATAGTAATGTACAACACTGATGTGTGAGTAATGGTATAGGCAGAGGAGTGTTGTCACACATCAGGTGACATGTTCCAACATATATGAAGTGGCTGAAATGCACTTGGAAGATTGCTTTACAATGTGGTTTTCAACACTGACATGGTGGATGCCTGACCACACCAATGGGACATGCAGGATCGCCGACTGCCGGCGGATTCAAACTGCGTTCTAGACGGCTTCATCCATGGCGGTCACAGCAATAGGCTTAATTTGGAAATGAGCCCGTAACGGTTCATGGGATGTGGCTGTCTACACAGAAGACCGCCTATTTGCTTGACCTCATTTATGTGACATGGTCATTTGCCAACCGCCGGCTGATTTGAAGCGCACAGTAGGTGGATTCAATCATGGTGGTCACAGCCATAGGCTAAATTTGGAAAATCCGACCATCACGGTTCAAGGGATGTCGCCGTCTCAACAGAAGGCCACCAATGTGGATGCCTGACCTCGCTTAGGTGACATGCTGATTCGCCGACCACTGGCTGATTTGAATTGTATGGTAGGTGGATTCGAACACGGTTGTCACAGACATAGGCTAAAGTTGGAAAATGTGACAGTTGCGGTCCAATGGTTGTGGCCATCTACATAGAAGCTTGCCTATGTTGCGTACTTATACATTGTGATTTGGAAATAAAATCTCTTGCCTCCAGACACTGCTGCTTACAACACCTCCTTATCATCAGCTGCTGTTTGCCATCTCTGGGAGCTGCCATGTTGCGATGTACAGGGAGCAGGACCCCGCCTTCACTACAGAGGAGCTGGAGACCCTCGTGAACGAGGTCCTTCCCCTGTATCGCCATCTCTATGGCTCACCAGAGGAGTAGGTGCATACTGCTTATACAGTATGAACTCTGCAACATTTATCCTATCCAATCCCATGGGCCACAATGTGCCTCAGAGTCACAGACTGACAGCAGAGGTTTATAAGTCAGATAGTGTGGCCCCAACATAGGACAAATATGTCATGGTTCATGTGACACTGTACTCTGTGCAATGACATCATCATCATCATGGTGATGTATATACAGTCCAAAACCCTACACCTGTTGTATGCATATATCTATGCATGTATCAACTTATTGTTACAAATGATGATTTTGCAAGTCATTTCATGGCAGATGTGCTAACAAATGTATAGGCCTTACACCCTAACGTGTGCATGTTTCCTGTGAGTAGCATTTGAGGATGATGTGAACTATATGTACAGTCTCAAAAATCATGCAACACACATGAGGCCTCACCATCCTGTTGTCAGGGAGATACAATCACCTCACAGACCCCTTCACAGTGAACCACAACAGTAATGTCATATATAGGATGGCCACTAGATGTAAAGTTAGGTTTGGAAAATGTGGACATATGATGGTTATGTGGGAGCAGTATGTTCAGCATGCAGAGAGCAAACACTGTCAATCATTTGTGCCATGTATAGTCCATGGCCCAGGCTGTGGCAGAGTTTCTTTGCCAATGGAACAGATGCATATAGTACTCTCCATATAGCTCTGCTGACCTTCAGATGTGGGCTGAATCAGTGAGACAGGAGAACCATGAGTTGGCTTGCATGCACCTAGTATTACTACATTTGGTGTGGTGCATGGTGAGAGTCCCAGACCAGAAACTACAGTACATGGACCCAAACACGTGTTGGCTGGAGTTTTTACAAGAAAATATTAAACTGTTTTAACTTTGATATGCTTGTTCTTCTGATAAAAGTGTTTACTTTTGATACTGTATTTATGAGTGCCAGGGATTGATAATATATGTATAATGGCATGTTGATGTTGTTTGATGCACACTGCCATATATGGCATACGGTGTGTGCTGTGATGCCAGGACTTCCCACACAAACACATGCAGATGTAGTATGATGTCCAAATGAGTAAAACACATGTCCACTGATTCTCAGAGCGGGAGATCTCAGTTACACACATGGCAGTTGTTTGATTGTGATCCCAAACTTTGAATGTAGTCAATGCAATGGTAGCAGTGATGTCTTGGACAGTTGGAATCAAGTCATTTGTCCACACTTCTCAGGTGTCTGCCCAGTGCTGCTATACTACTGTTGCCTTCAGGAGGACACAATGGTGTGCTGTGTTACATGGTGACACCTTTCAGAGCACATGTGGTGTGGGCCACGGCTACATGATGTCAGTGGTCTGATGTAGTCAGTATAGGCATGATCAGGATGGTGGGTAGATCCAAGAGGACTTTATGGTTTTTCTAGTGCTCAGCATGTGTGCTTCAAAATGTAATGTGTGCAATTTTGTGAGATGTGTATGCTAGCTGTATACTCTCTTAGTGTCACCCTAGCAGATAACGTATATCTTACATGTTCACTCAGTCTCTTCATCTATTGCATCCATACAGGTCAATGCCCATCAGAAGGTATCCTTATGGAAAGCCTTCACCCAGAAGGTGTGGACCCTGGGGGGTCTCTAGTTGGCGCAGTGTTCACTGCAGAAAAAGGTGGGAGGACCTGAGACGCTGGACCCGGGATATTGTGGAGGTCCAGCTGGGGCTGTCCTCCCAAGGCAGAAGGGCTACGTGACAGACCCTGACCCCCCTAATGGCCCGAATGCTGTTGGTGGCATACCAGGACCTTGATGGGCAGTTGAGAGCCCAACACCAGCTAGAAGAGAGTATTGACCTGAGTGTAACATTCTGCATGACCATCTATCCTTTGTTACAGGCAGCTATTTCCCCATCAATCTTGAACGTAACTCACATCCCACACAATGGGAGAGTTGTTGCATGTGTAGGTCTGGCAGTAGGTGCATGGTGATAACAGTAGACTATTGTCCATGTAAACAGGAACTAAGCAGGGTCCAGTCAATTTCCAGGTTCCAGAGTTGACAGCCACATGACTGCTTAATGTCACAGCTGACCTACATTATCTTTTGCTATCATGTGTGACAGAGGTCCCAAACAGGCCACTTGTAATCATTGTGTCTGGAGTGATGCTCACTTCTGTGTCTCATGTGATGGTGAACCACTTACTTGTGGCATGACATACAGTACACTCTGGATGCAGACACTGAGCACTACTTTTCCTTGGTAAGTGGGGAATGTACATTATCATGAGGTGGCTAACACAACAGGTGCCATATGTTTTGATGTCTACATGCTGGCATGTGTACCTTTACGTGTTGTACAGTCACATGTACAACTGTTCTATGCATGATCTGAGGGTCTACAAGGTTTCCAATCTGACTCCATCATATTTGTATGTGTTGGCCAATGTGTACATGACAATATAATTCAGTGATGGATATACAGAGTAGGTGTAACTACAAACAGAGGTATGTAGATATGTGTAGGTGAGTCACACATACCCAATGACATTGATGGATGTCATTAACCAGGCTAAAATGTCAAGTCAATAACCCACATGGTTGGAACTCTTCCAGTACTTTCAGGCAATGTGACTTTGCATGCCTCTGAGAAGGCTGTATTCGGTCAGGTGGGATGCACATGTGCATTTGTGGAGGGGCATTCTGTGGCTGGTAATATGCATCAGGGAGAGATATGGTGACATGTTTAGCTTATATCTGTCTGTCAGTACTACATTGGTATTTGTGATTGTGAAACATGGAAAATACAGTGAATGACCCTTCCTTTGTGGACACGATTAAGACCTCTTTATGGACTGGATATCCCCTAAGCCTCATGTACTTTCAGTGTTCTAATGGCTTTGAGAATTGCAATGCAAAAAATGTGTCCTCACATGAACCAATCTTGACTGGGGATGTTCCTAGGCAGACTCATGTCCAATGGTTATTTGTGTTGAATTGGCACACGAGTTGGAGCCACATTGTCTCCATTCTACTCCTCTGTACCACATGGGACACCTAGCTAAGCTGCTCATGTGTAGCTTTCAACTGCATCATCTGGAAGTGGACAGATGTGAAAGTGCCCCTTGGGAAGTGTGCATAGTGTGGCATGAGCACTTTCATGTCTCATTCTTCTTGGTAGTCACATATTTGTGCCCAGAAGTTCCATATGTTGTGGGTTAGGGACACCTGACCATTTGCTGATTGCAGGGCCTTGTGTGGATAGGTAGTAATGCATTCCATGTGGACATCTCATTTGATCACATCAGGTAACTATGGTATGCTACAAGGGCCTAGGTTGACAGAGTGATGATATCTCCTGCTACACACATGAGGGTGGATTTGGGCCAAGGTCACACATGCTGTTGGAACAGACTGTGGTTATGTTATGTGTGACTGTGCACAGGTCATGTATCATTCACACATGCTAATGCCAATGTTGGAGCCAATGTAGTCATCCTTGTACATGTGATCGGTGCAATTGTGTAATGTGTTGTGTTAGGATCTGTTTGCCCAGTGTGTTCACGCAATTGCAATTAACCTATTTCTACTATTATTTCAGCATCAACCCAGGGCAGCGAAGGAGACAGGGCCAAGACCATTGGGGAAGCAGCTGGCCACAGTGGTTCCCGTTGCACCAGTGACACCAAGGAAACCAGTGGCCTAGAGTGTGGTGGGAATGCCATGGAGGAGCCAGGCAACTCATCGTCATCCTCATCATCAGAGTCAAGCTCCAGTGGCCACTCCCTGGTGGTGGTGGACTCCCCTGGACCTGTGTCCCCAACATCCATGTCTGCCACCCCCCGTTCCAGCTCCACCCTCCCTGCTGCTCACTAGCCAGGTGATCCAGATCCTCTCCCCCAAGACGGGGGAATGTCCTTTGCACCAGGCACCTCACCCGCTGCCTCTGTCTCCCCTGCTGCCCTGAGTGTGTAGGTAATTGACATCTTGAGGCAGATCTCTGTGGGTCAGACTGCAGTGTTGAATGCCATCCAGGTACAAAGCCCCCAGCTTATGCCGATGGTGTAGTACCTGTAAGGCATTCACACTGACATGTCTGGTTTACGGAGATTTTTACAGGTTCTGGCTACCACAGTTAAGGCAGCCTTCCAACAATCTCAGCTTTCCACCCCACCTCCTGCCTCTTCCTCATCCACAATCCCTATTCCTGTACCTGCCCAAAGCACACGCACACATCAGCATGCATCCACATCAACATCCATACGTAGCACATGACAACAAAAGCATAAGAAAAAAGACAGGCAAACAAACACTCACCAAGCAGACGACCCCATCACCACCACATCCAGTGACATACACCCAGGCACCACACCCACACCACCAGACACAGCCACTACAGACATCACACACCCAGGCACCACACCCACACCACAAGACACAGCCACTACTGACATCACACACCTTGGCACCACACCCACACCAGAATACACAGGCATTACAGATATTATATACCCAGGTACCACACCCACACAAGGACCTAGCACTAGGCACTTTTACTACTTTGTGTACATAGATACGTAGGATTACTTACAGGGCGATATATCTATCTGTCCCCAAGCTCAGGAGTTCTTTTCATGAACTATGACCTAATCCCCCGTGCCTTATAGATTAATAATTTTATAAAACAAGAAGTCCCACAATAGGGAAAGAAAGAAACCAGTCGATAGTCAATTCACTCAAGTAGCGCCTATCAGACATATAATTTATATATGTCAGAAAAACAGAAAGTGCGCAAAAGTGTACAGAAATGAGAAAGTATCTCACGTGTGCACCACCAGAGGAGCTACTGGCAGGTTCTCACCAGCTTGCCCACGTTTTTATCATCATTGATAACTTTCTCATAAACTGAAATATGTGTCCAGTGCAAAGAAGGTAAAAACAAAGTTGGAAAAAGATAAGACCCCAAAAGGCAAGAGACAAAAGAAGCCTCAAATAAAAAGGGTATAACTCACATACGTATTTCTAACTTTTTATTCCACGGCGTGAGTTGGCCCAGTATTAAAAACACAGCATGTTGTTAACCACTTTGAGAATGGCCAACATGTTTCATTGCCTTTTCAAACGTAACGGCAAATTCATCAGGGCACCTGAGGTCAGCAATCACCTCCTGGACCTTAAACATCAAAAACGAGTGACTGACAAACAAATACAAAAAGACAAAACGACTGGTAAACCAAGAGAAACACCACCCTTTTCTTACTGTTAATTCAGTGCAAGTAGTCATACAGATATGTGCTGCATTATGTTAGCAGCCACACATCCTAAGGTATCGGTAAACATTTACCTAGTGAGAACCATGGGCCCACATACCAGCTCTCACTCGGTTTGCAGGGATGTGTGTTATTAACACTTTTTCTCCCCTTAAAAGCACCTCTGTTGCTCATACCTCTACCTGTGGAAACAAACACCAACATTACGCATAACCATTTCATTTTTAAAAAAGAATGAATTCATGCAACTCCAAATCGTAAACTTCTCCCCAACCATTATTCAATGTTCAGGGTATGTCCCAACATGAAATCACACTTATGTACAATGTGTAATCTCGGAACATATTTACCTGCCCCTAAGATTCTGCAAATTGTATCTAGTCCCCTGGCCCCAGAACGGAGAGCGAAACAACCTCATTTACCATTTTCCTACTTATAAATATTAACTCAACCTCATCTGTGTCACTTCCTCTTAATTCCGTAATCATTCCGCTTCAGTCACACTGCATGTTAACTCCGTCACCACTCGACATGGAGACAAAACAATCCCTACTTAGTAAATTCGTCCGCGGTACAGCTTACTCAAGCTTACAAGTACCATCGAACACATTCACTGCTCGTATCTATTCAAATTCGGTCAGAAATTCACTCGTTACCAACGAACCAAACACCATACTCTCACCGTGTGAAGTGCAACTGACTGCGGTCAATCGTCCCAGCATCTCAACTTTTCAAAAACTTTACTCCATTTAAAGTAAGGCGCAAACCATCTTGTTACGTGACACGTAATAACTGCGGTCACATGATCACCAATAGGGGTTCTCAACAGAGCATCAAACAGCGCGTTACCAAAGCGCGGCCATCTTAGACTGACAAAGTTAGTCACAAATATATTCATTTTCAAACAATTATTTTGTAACAAAAAAGGCCAAAGTTGCGAATTAAGGCCCAATTTACTAATTCCTCAATTGTCGTTCTCTTTTCAAAAAACCAAAGGGAGAAACCACAGTTCCAGTATTAAACGTCCTCCTTAAATGTTATCACATCGATGGAACAGCACATATCATTAGCGCTACTGGATTTGAAGATCTACCATAATCTTCTCTCCAATGCCTCCACATCGATTTCAACACTGCCACTAAACGATATAAAACTGGCACAAAATACCAATGTTAGGGGTCATGTAACTATCATCAAAAATGTCCCCATTACTAATACACAATGCTTGTAAACTTTAAACTAGTGCCAGTGGCATCTCATAGACATGACCACCCAGAGTTAGTGGCCCAGAAAAGGACACACAAAAGTTATAATCAAGCTATATGTCTAATGTCTTCATTGAACCCAAAAGGAATACACATTAGAAAGGGGTAGGAGATGTAGCAGAAACGACTCAGATGGACACAGAGGAGCCCCACTATACATGTTTCCAATCACTGCCTGCTGATCTTATTCCACTCAATCTGGTCATTAAGGCCAATTTGGTCCGCCTTCTCAGAATAAATCCAACGCGCCTCCTTCATAGCAAGTACTCTCTCCACATTGTTACAGTCACCCACTACCTTCTCTAAAACCACCCATTTCATTGCACGAAAATTATGTTGTGTTTCTCTGTAATGTTGAACCAGTCTAGTAGTCAATTTACCATTTTTAATGGTACTAAGATGCTCTTGCACCCGAATTTTAATCTTTCTAGTTGTCAGGCCGATGTAATGTAACCCACATTGACATGTCAATCTGTAAATTACATTCGAAGAGTTACAGTTACTAAACCTGTTAAGGTACCACGTTCTCCCATTATGCAGCTGCACACTCATAGTTTTCTCTGTTAACTCACATACTGAGCACCCCCACATGGGTAGTGCCCAGACGGAATGGATGATTTTACCGTTTGCTGCACAGGCCTTGTGTGGACAAGTCTGTCCTTCAAATTCTGGGCGCGCTTGAAGCGAACCTTGGTTGTGGCATTTGGAACTCATTGGTGGATAACAACGACCAGTGCTTTCTTATCGCCTGGCGTATTTTAGTAGACATGGGATCATAAGTCAGTACAACTGGCAAGCAATCATTAAATTCTTTCGTGTTCCTTTCAAGCAAAACCTCACGCGGAGTGTTATGTGCCCTCTTACGGGCTCTATTGACAATCCTTCTCGGATATGCACGTTGCACCAGTCTTTCTGTAAGGTTTTCAGATTGCTGCAGATAGTCACTAGTGGAGGAGCAATTCCTCCGGTATCGAAGAAACTGCCCCACCGGAAGGTTATCCCTCAACGCCCTAGGGTGAAATGATTGATAATGCAGCAATGAGTTCTTATCTGTCGGTTTCTGATGCACACTTGAAGTGAGCTTCCTGTTATTCACTGTAATGTCCAGATCAAGATATGTCGCCTTCTCGTTACTTATGTTCCATGTAAATTTAAGGCAGTCATCGCGACTATTCAGCCACTTCAAGAATTCAAGAAGATTGGTCTCTGGACCTGACCATACACAGAGAACATCATCAATATACCTCCTCCAGAGGCAAATATGACTCTGGAAGGGGTTAGATGAATGGTATAGATGATGTTCTTCAAACTGGCCTACATAAATGCAGGCCAGACTCGGCGCAAAAGTTGCGCCCATCGATGTACCCGATGTCTGCAAAAAAAGGTCATTTTTGTAGCCAAAGTAATTACGAGTCAAGGCAATCTCAATACACTGCATCACAAAGGATTGTGGGGTATCATAAAACTACTCCTGGGCCCCAAGAGCACGAGCTGCCGCCACCAGCGTCGCCTCTTGGGGTATGCTAGTATATAGAGATTCTATATCGATCGTCACTAAAAACTGTTGTGACGAATCAAAATCCATATCTTCAATAATATTTAAGATATCTGTAGTGTCCTGGACAAAGGAGGGTTGTTTCAACACTGATTCTCTTAAAAGAAATCAGCAAACTGTGAAAGAGGCTCTAACACAGAGGAGATCCCCGAAACTATCGGGCGTCCTGGTGGTGGACGTTGAGCCTTGTGGATTTTAGGCAAAATGTAAAATGCCGGTGTTCTGGGCTTTACATTGATTAAAAAATCTGCCTCTTTACTAGTTATCCATTTCTTTTCTTTTGCTTGTCCAACCATGACCGTAATCACCCCAAGAAGTTCCTCGACTGGGTCTCTAGACAAAGGTTGGTAATTTTTCTTATCCTGCAATAGCCTCCTAACTTCAGTTTCATAGTCTACGGTGTTCATTAGGACTATCGCTCCACCTTTATCAGCCGACTTGATTGTCAATGCCGCATTCTCCTGTAAGGACTTAACCGCTTGCCAGTCACACTGACTCATGTTACTGAAAGAATGATACTTTTGTGAGTCTTCCAGCACCTTTATTTCATCCAGTACTTTCCTCTCAAATACTAAAACTTCAGGACCAACTGAGGAACTGGGTGGACAGAATTGAGAAGGACGGTGTAGAGTAGTTGAAAAAACTGAGGGCGGATCTAGTTCTTTATTCGCAAAAAACTTTTTAATTTTTATCTTCCTCATAACCTCATGTATCTCCATTCTGCACTTAAAAGGATCATGGCGTGGGGTAGGAACATACCCCAAGCCCTTGTTAAGCACCCTTCTTTCATCAGATGTTAAATGATGATCAGACAAATTAACTATGATGTTATTTAGATCAGGGTCCGGCCTCTGCTCCGGGTTACCCGGGGTGAGAACGTCTCAGTTTTTTCAACTACTCTACACCGTCCTTCTCAATTCTGTCCACCCAGTTCCTCAGTTGGTCCTGAAGTTTTAGTATTTGAGAGGAAAGTACTGGATGAAATAAAGGTGCTGGAAGACTCACAAAAGTATCATTCTTTCAGTAACATGAGTCAGTGTGACTGGCAAGCGGTTAAGTCCTTACAGGAGAATGCGGCATTGACAATCAAGTCGGCTGATAAAGGTGGAGCGATAGTCCTAATGAACACCGTAGACTATGAAACTGAAGTTAGGAGGCTATTGCAGGATAAGAAAAATTACCAACCTTTGTCTAGAGACCCAGTCGAGGAACTTCTTGGGGTGATTACGGTCATGGTTGGACAAGCAAAAGAAAAGAAATGGATAACTAGTAAAGAGGCAGATTTTTTAATCAATGTAAAGCCCAGAACACCGGCATTTTACATTTTGCCTAAAATCCACAAGGCTCAACGTCCACCACCAGGACGCCCGATAGTTTCGGGGATCTCCTCTGTGTTAGAGCCTCTTTCACAGTTTGCTGATTTCTTTTTAAGAGAATCAGTGTTGAAACAACCCTCCTTTGTCCAGGACACTACAGATATCTTAAATATTATTGAAGATATGGATTTTGATTCGTCACAACAGTTTTTAGTGACGATCGATATAGAATCTCTATATACTAGCATACCCCAAGAGGCGACGCTGGTGGCGGCAGCTCGTGCTCTTGGGGCCCAGGAGTGGTTTTATGATACCCCACAATCCTTTGTGATGCAGTGTATTGAGATTGCCTTGACTCGTAATTACTTTGGCTACAAAAATGACCTTTTTGCAGACATCGGGTACATCGATGGGCGCAACTTTGCGCCGAGTCTGGCCTGCATTTATGTAGGCCAGTTTGAAGAACATCATCTATACCATTCATCTAACCCCTTCCAGAGTCATATTTGCCTCTGGAGGAGGTATATTGATGATGTTCTCTGTGTATGGTCAGGTCCAGAGACCAATCTTCTTGAATTCTTGAAGTGGCTGAATAGTCGCGATGACTGCCTTAAATTTACATGGAACATAAGTAACGAGAAGGCGACATATCTTGATCTGGACATTACAGTGAATAACAGGAAGCTCACTTCAAGTGTGCATCAGAAACCGACAGATAAGAACTCATTGCTGCATTATCAATCATTTCACCCTAGGGCGTTGAGGGATAACCTTCCGGTGGGGCAGTTTCTTCGATACCGGAGGAATTGCTCCTCCACTAGTGACTATCTGCAGCAATCTGAAAACCTTACAGAAAGACTGGTGCAACGTGCATATCCGAGAAGGATTGTCAATAGAGCCCATAAGAGGGCACATAACACTCGCGTGAGGTTTTGCTTGAAAGGAACACGAAAGAATTTAATGATTGCTTGCCAGTTGTACTGACTTATGATCCCATGTCTACTAAAATACGCCAGGCGATAAGAAAGCACTGGTCGTTGTTATCCACCAATGAGTTCCAAATGCCACAACCAAGGTTCGCTTCAAGCGCCTCAGAATTTGAAGGACAGACTTGTCCACACAAGGCCTGTGCAGCAAACGGTAAAATCATCCATTCCGTCTGGGCACTACCCATGTGGGGGTGCTCAGTATGTGAGTTAACAGAGAAAACTATGAGTGTGCAGCTGCATAATGGGAGAACGTGGTACCTTAACAGGTTTAGTAACTGTAACTCTTCGAATGTAATTTACAGATTGACATGTCAATGTGGGTTACATTACATCGGCCTGACAACTAGAAAGATTAAAATTCGGGTGCAAGAGCATCTTAGTACCATTAAAAATGGTAAATTGACTACTAGACTGGTTCAACATTACAGAGAAACACAACATAATTTTCGTGCAATGAAATGGGTGGTTTTAGAGAAGGTAGTGGGTGACTGTAACAATGTGGAGAGAGTACTTGCTATGAAGGAGGCGCGTTGGATTTATTCTGAGAAGGCGGACCAAATTGGCCTTAATGACCAGATTGAGTGGAATAAGATCAGCAGGCAGTGATTGGAAACATGTATAGTGGGGCTCCTCTGTGTCCATCTGAGTCGTTTCTGCTACATCTCCTACCCCTTTCTAATGTGTATTCCTTTGGGTTCAATGAAGACATTAGACATATAGCTTGATTATAACTTTTGTGTGTCCTTTTCTGGGCCACTAACTCTGGGTGGTCATGTCTATGAGATGCCACTGGCACTAGTTTAAAGTTTACAAGCATTGTGTATTAGTAATGGGGGACATTTTTGATGATAGTTACATGACCCCTAACATTGGTATTTTGTGCCAGTTTTATATCGTTTAGTGGCAGTGTTGAAATCGATGTGGAGGCATTGGAGAGAAGATTATGGTAGATCTTCAAATCCAGTAGCGCTAATGATATGTGCTGTTCCATCGATGTGATAACATTTAAGGAGGACGTTTAATACTGGAACTGTGGTTTCTCCCTTTGGTTTTTTGAAAAGAGAACGACAATTGAGGAATTAGTAAATTGGGCCTTAATTCGCAACTTTGGCCTTTTTTGTTACAAAATAATTGTTTGAAAATGAATATATTTGTGACTAACTTTGTCAGTCTAAGATGGCCGCGCTTTTGGTAACGCGCTGTTTGATGCTCTGTTGAGAACCCCTATTGGTGATCATGTGACCGCAGTTATTACGTGTCACGTAACAAGATGGTTTGCGCCTTACTTTAAATGGAGTAAAGTTTTTTGAAAAGTTGAGATGCTGGGACGATTGACCGCAGTCAGTTGCACTTCACACGGTGAGAGTATGGTGTTTGGTTCGTTGGTAACGAGTGAATTTCTGACCGAATTTGAATAGATACGAGCAGTGAATGTGTTCGATGGTACTTGTAAGCGAGTAAGCTGTACCGCGGACGAATTTACTAAGTAGGGATTGTTTTGTCTCCATGTCGAGTGGTGACGGAGTTAACATGCAGTGTGACTGAAGCGGAATGATTACGGAATTAAGAGGAAGTGACACAGATGAGGTTGAGTTAATATTTATAAGTAGGAAAATGGTAAATGAGGTTGTTTCGCTCTCCGTTCTGGGGCCAGGGACTAGATACAATTTGCAGAATCTTAGGGGCAGGTAAATATGTTCCGAGATTACACATTGTACATAAGTGTGATTTCATGTTGGGACATACCCTGAACATTGAATAATGGTTGGGGAGAAGTTTACGATTTGGAGTTGCATGAATTCATTCTTTTTAAAAATGAAATGGTTATGCGTAATGTTGGTGTTTGTTTCCACAGGTAGAGGTATGAGCAACAGAGGTGCTTTTAAGGGGAGAAAAAGTGTTAATAACACACATCCCTGCAAACCGAGTGAGAGCTGGTATGTGGGCCCATGGTTCTCACTAGGTAAATGTTTACCGATACCTTAGGATGTGTGGCTGCTAACATAATGCAGCACATATCTGTATGACTACTTGCACTGAATTAACAGTAAGAAAGGTGGTGTTTCTCTTGGTTTACCAGTCGTTTTGTCTTTTTTGTATTTGTTTGTCAGTCACTCGTTTTTGATGTTTAAGGTCCAGGGAGGTGATTGCTGACCTCAGGTGCCCTGATGAATTTGCCGTTACGTTTGAAAAGGCAATGAAACATGTTGGCCATTCTCAAAGTGGTTAACAACATGCTGTGTTTTTAATACTGGGCCAACTCACGCCTTGGAATAAAAAGTTAGAAATACGTATGTGAGTTATACCCTTTTTTATTTGAGGCTTCTTTTGTCTCTTGCCTTTTGGGGTCTTATCTTTTTCCAACTTTGTTTTTACCTTCTTTGCACTGGACACATATTTCAGTTTATGAGAAAGTTATCAATGATGATAAAAACGTGGGCAAGCTGGTGAGAACCTGCCAGTAGCTCCTCTGGTGGTGCACACGTGAGATACTTTCTCATTTCTCTACACTTTTGCGCACTTTTCTGTTTTTCTGACATATATAAATTATATGTCTGATAGGCGCTACTTGAGTGAATTGACTATCGACTGGTTTCTTTCTTTCCCTATTGTGGGACTTCTTGTTTTATAAAATTATTAATCTATAAGGCACGGGGGATTAGGTCATAGTTCATGAAAAGAACTCCTGAGCTTGGGGACAGATAGATATATCGCCCTGTAAGTAATCCTACGTATCTATGTACACAAAGTAGTAAAAGTGCCTAGTGCTAGGTCCTTGTTTGTTGGACTATATGGTGATTGGAGGGTGGCCTGGCATTTAGATTCCCTCTGCAGCTCCTTGTTGGATTACCACACCCACACAACCAACTTCACATCCCTCTACCTCCAACACCCAATCTCTTGCCTTACCTCCTCCCCAGTCTCCCAAAATACTGACCATTTTTGTTCTTGACTTCTTTCCTGCCACTGTTGCCCCCTCTCCCAAACCCGAGAGGTCTTTCCCACCCTTGTCCTACCCTTTCACTTTGAAGTCCACCCCAAAAACACCTGCCCCACCATTAAACCCCTCCCTACCACACAAGGCCATAAAAAAGGAAGACTACCGGTCTAGAAAGCCACCCACCCCCTCCCAAAAAACAAATAACGTCTTCCCCACTCCACCACAGATCTTCCGAGGCCACAAAATAAACCAGCTCCCACCCTCTCTATAGCCATCACTATCCTTCAAGCTTACCGTATACCCCATATGGTCAACCCCAGTCCTTCCAAAACCAAGCCCAGCCCTCCCACAGACCATACCAACCTTCCCAACCCTGAGCCCAGCCCTCCCAAAGATCAACCCAGCCCTCCCGATCCCAAACCCTAGCCCACCCAAATTACATCATTGAGGTGCCTGGACTGCCCACTAGATGCCCCTTCCTGGGGAGGTTTCCCTGGCAGTGTTCTGGTTGGCAAATTAGATGGCACAGCTCTGTGCTGGACCACATCTTGGATTATGGACTGGACATTGGCCTTTGTTTTTGAATCACAAAGTGGACTCCATAATAAACAACTTGCTTTGTTAGAAACCTTTGTCCGCCCATTACAACTGAGGCAACTTGTTGTTATTGACTAATTTGAGATGTGTGACTACAGTTGTGTTTGTTTGACCATGATAACTGTCCCATTAGCAGTGTTAAGTATGGTCAAACTTTGGGACAAGCAATGGTGTTACAGAGGACAAGGGGAAATATGCAATGGATGTATAGGTGGGATGAATTCCAATTGGGGCAAACATTGCATTGGGTGGGATCTGCTATGGAAAGTATTGCAGCTTGACTTGGCCAATGTCCACGTCTTTCGGCTTGCTGTACTACCTGAGATGTAGGGTGGATATGTAGTTTAAAGTGTACAAAGAAGGTTTTTTTTCTCTGCACAGGGGGGTGTTGTATTGTCATACCTATTTAGTACTTAGGATGCACATGTACCCTTTTTCATGTGTGTTCTTTACACATACTTTTAATAGATGTGAGACAACAGCTGTTGCTGCATTGTTTTCTTTCAGGACTTGCACTTACACATTAGCCACGTGTGCATGCCACTTTGAGACAATATTTGTTTTCCGTGATATACCTCATGCCACAGGTCCAGTGCATATGGAGACATTGAAGAAGGGGCAATATGGAGTGTGGACTTGGCCCGTTGTCTTCCAGGAGTCCACCCGCTTTAGGTGACCCAAATCTGCAGGGATTCATTCCATTTTGGCCTTTCAATGTATGTGAACATGGTTTGTGGGAATCCCATTTACCTGACTTTCCTTTTCATGTAGGTGATGTATGAAGTCCACAACAGTGCTTTAGCAGTAGAGGTGTATTTTATGCTCCTGAGACATCCATACTGAAGTATGTTCGATGCCACAACAGGACCTAGCTTATGAGCAATGTGAGTGTGTCACTGGTGATGCAAGCTATGTTATTCATGAGGCGGTGCTGTTTAGTGGCACAGGTTATTGCACGCATCATTACACCAGCTTCTGAGATGTGCATATATGTAGAGTTTGTGAGAGCGTGCCTGTACATTGTCACTGACCTGGACATTGAGGGATTCATTCAGATGTGATGGGAACATACATTCTGATTTGTTGCATACAGGGACCCACAAAATACATTTGGACCAGGTATACAACTCCCCTAGCCCTATCCATGGTATTGTGGCTCCAGGCTGGGTGTAGAAAGGTCACAACCCCATTATTGATGCATTGTATGAGACACAGTTGTCTAGGAGTGCTTTCAGTCAGGTGATGTGCTGTGTCTGTGAAATTCTCACCAGGGATATTTGACCTGCCCACACTGACACATAAACACGTTCTCTGTCTTCTAAGTTGTGGTGGACTTGTACAGTATTGTGAATTTTGTGTTTCAATGTGTTTTTTGTCTTCTCCACATGAGGACTTTGAGTGCGATGACTGTATTGGGGAAGCTCTCTCACGGGGCGTGGCTGATGTACATGAGGGACTGGCTTACAAGCATGTAAGCTGTACATCTGTGATTGGCATATTATCCTACACAAACAATATATACCTACTTCTGTGATTGAACAACATCAAAGTTCTCAGACACAACAAGTTACATTGCACCTACAAGAAGCCTGGACTAATGGATTTGCCAATGGTTGTTAGTTACATTAGTTATTGGAGCAACAACTGTGCCTTTACTGCATCATATTACGATAATGCTTTAGTCCTGACCTGACAACACTTGGAATGGGGTATTACAAGTCTCTTTGATGTTACATCCGGGGCAGTGGTAGGTGGTCCTGCTCCACAGTTTAATTGGATTTACACACTGAGAGTGAGTGCAAATATGGAGAGTCTGATTTAACCCGTCTCTGCATCTGCTTGTTTGACCTGCGGATGCTAACCATCGGCAGCTGCCGGTCCACTTCAAGGCCTGCTGCACAACTCTCACAAATTGCTCTTCCCACTGTCCCTTCAGGCCCCCTCATGTCCTGCTTTACTTGAAATAGGTATTAGCAAGATGTCCCAGCATGATGACTTGGAACATCAGGCTCACACACCTCCACTCATTCTGAGCTAGCTACGCCCCTGCTTTTCCATGGTGGTGCATCCATTGAGACTTTACGGTGGTTGCATCCACGACAGTGTTGACTTTGAGCGTCATTGAGCAGGTACAGCAGCGGCAGGACGTGTAGGATAGGCTTCTTGTCAGCACAGGACGTAGGAAGCTTTGTAGAGATGAGTGTTGGCATTATATTCCTGCCAGCTCTGATGAGGCGGTTGGACTGCCACGGTCAGTTCGTCAGAAATGTGCATCGTAACAGGGTGGGCGATTCATAAGGCGATCCGCTCTCCAACAGGCTCCATTGGTCCTTTCAGACGCCACCTCAGTCGAAATTTCAGCTGGGTGCTCCAAAGATGTGTAATCCCTTATTTTGAGTTCAATAATAAGTCTGCTACTGGTTTAAAATTTAAAATCGGTCAGAAACCAATGCTCAACACTGATTCCTACTGTTATTCTTCATTGCGAGAGTCAAACTTAAAATCCCGTTGGTAACTACATTCCAGGGAAATATTGATTCACACTGTATCGGTATCTACTCAGGGGGACAATCCATGCCAATTTTCAAGCAAACAGTTCTTGTTTACTTTATAAACAAATCCTAGGACCCAACTAAATCTTGCAGGTACCAGGAGAGAGACCAGTCTGGAGTTGATCCGACAAAGTTCCATATGCTCTCCATTTAAAGGAGATTAAAGCTTAGTTCATTTTTTTTTTTACAAAGATCTAATACTTTAAGGGCCAATAAACATTCTATGTGGATTGAGAAAGCACAGCTTGGGCTCGCTGTGGCGGCCCAGCATATTCTATAGTAATATTGTAGGTGCCATTTAAAATACGTTGTAGGGCCAGATGTAGTAGGAGTGGATTTGCAAAAAGTGGTCACAAATTACGCATCCACATTTAGCAAATTTAATCTGATCTATGCCCTAATGCCAAACTACCTTAGGCAGTTCACAATTTACAATGCATGTGATTGGCTACAATCACAGGCATGGTGACTTGCAAGGGTCAGCGGAACACCGTCCCTGTGATGGCTTTTCAAGAATGAAAACTTTTTTTTTAAACCAGTCTGGTTTTCTTAAAGGAAATTGGGCTGCTTTTTAAAAAAGGTTTCATTTTTGGAAAGTTTCAGTGGACCACTGCCGACTTCCCCTGAAGTAGCCACCCCATTTCTTAAAGGGACCCCTCACCCCCTAGCTTGGGAGTTAGTAACTTTTGAATGGTTTACGACCTGAATTTAGGTCACAAACCATTGATGCATCAGGCTCCATAATCACTATTTCAAAAGGACAGCCAAAACACGCCCCTTACAAAGAGCATTTGGAGAATCTTTTCTAAAACCAATTAAGTGATTCAGAAAATAATTCTCTGAATCATTAAACTTTAGTAAATAAGATACAGTGTTTTTTATCATTTGCAAAACCTTACATTTAGTGATTCACTGGATTTACTACAACTAAAACATCTGAAGGGCATGTTTGTGAGAGCCTTGAGTCATGTTTGCACCATGCAAAGTGGTAGATGCTTAATACAAGGCTCTGAGTCAGATTTATGAAGCCATGCAAAGTCACATTAGTGGCTTTAAGTGGCCTCATAAATCTTGAGTAAGGCAAGAAAGCGCAAAGTGCTGCAATGCCTTACTCTGAGCATTCCATGGGCATTGTGATGGGTGTAGCCACGCAACTCCCATGGGCTTTGACACATTCTCAGATTTACAAGGACTTGTAAACCTTGGAATGCGTCAAAATCTTATGCCTCCCCAGGGCAGGCGTAACAAGAAGAAATATCTTTCTTTCTCCTCGTTTTTCCTTCTTTCTATGTGTGCTGAATCCTGCAGCACACATAGAAGAAGAAAAATGCCTCTAAGGTGCCCCTTCCTGTACAAAATAGTCCTGCCTACAACACAGGCACCCTTGCACCATGGTGAAAGGGAGCTTTGTTGGCGTTAGGCTGCAGAGACATTACCAGTGCAGGGGGAAAGGACAGGAATACACCATATTGAATAAATATGTTGCATTCCAGCTCTTTCAGTTTGACGTAGGGCAGCGCAGCAAGGCAACTTGCTGCGCTGCTCTACGCCAAAACCCCATAAATGAGAGCCCTAGTACATTTGGCCCTAATTTTGTTTGTCAAGGGAAAACATAATCTTAATGTAAGATATATATGGTAGTGTTGTGGTTCGTCAATGGCAAAATAACTTCCTTCCTTCATCCTGGTGGCATATTTAGTTGGTATTTTCCGTTATTGAGAAGCATCCATCAAAAATAGACAATCCAGCCTTAACTGCAAGGCCATAAAACCTCATAGAATCCATTATTTCATACAGTTCTACTGCACACATTTACCATCTGCACTGAGCAAGTGTTAAATGTATACAGGGCGTGGTGCACAGGGTGGCAGGTGGTGGAGTGGGGTAGAGGGAGTATGGGAGGAAGGGACAGTTTCCTTGTAGCAAACCGAAGCATTGAAATATTTGCCTTGTTAGAAAAAAAGTGGTATGAAACTTAGGTCCTGCTTTAGCCAAAAGTCTCGTGATTTACCTGTCTGGAGAAAATCGCCAAAAGGTTCTTCCTCACCTACTAAATCCAGGTGTGGAAAAACTTAACCAGGAGTAATCAGGTGCAGTGAAAAGTATAGACGCATGAAAGCATGAGTTAATTTCCTTCCATCTGCTTTGTAATCAGTATCTAATCTAAATAGCACAAAAGTGATGAATACAAATGTTTTTTTTTTGAGCAGAGTAAAAAGGATACTAATACACACAACAGATTTCATAATTCTACAATTAACGCCATTAATAAAAGTATTCTTCTAGCAAACATTATTACATTATCAAGACTTTTCTTAAATAATAAAGTGCAAATGCAGCGTGCAAAATCTCACAAAATTTCCATACTCCCTCTCTAATGCATTGTTAATACATCGATCTAATACATTGACTTATCTTCTATCCGATACTTTTCAAAGTGCACGTGTGCTTGAATAAGTTATTAGAAAGCCAGTAAGGTATTCACCCTTGGAGATTTTTCCATCATGTCCATGTGCTTCCATAATGAGATATATCTTTTACTAGCTCCAACCCTTTTCGCATAAACCTCTTTAAACTTTCTTACACCACTCATTTTGTATACCATTCTAAAAAAGTTGGTACTTTGGTTGTCTTCCAGTTCTGAAGGATCAGAGAGCGTGCCACCAAGGAAGTAATTGGTAAAAACATTTCCTCCCCTCTAGTTATTGGCTGGGTTTGTCTCTGTTTTAATAAACCAAAGAGTACTAACTCAGCCTCAGGTTCCACCCTTCTCTGCAGGCCAAGGCTAAGTCCAACACAAATTTTCTCCCAGAACTGTTTTACCATTGGGCATTTAAAACAGACATGCAACCAGCATCCCTCTTCCACCTGCTGACACCGGAAACATTTATTCTCCACCTCAGGATACATCTTATGGAGTGCTTTCGGAGTGTAGTAAGCCATCCAGCAAGATAAAAATGCCATTCTTTTAAAATGTGCCACTCTTAATGCCTTACTACCATACTGCGAAATGGCTTGCCACTCCCCATCTGAAAAATTACATTGTGTTTCCTGTTTTATCTTTTTGAGAAAATTGGTACCCAAAAGGGGCTCCCCTTGATTTCGTAGCAGCTAAAACCAGAGAGGTATCTGTAGTGCCTGGAAGTGCGTATTTATTCAATAGTTGTCTAACCTGAAGATAGCCAAAAAAGAAAAGCTTACTCCGATTTCCGCATCTAGCTTGAATCTCCTGCCAATTAATACATCTCCCTCCAATTAAAAAGTGGCCCAATTCTTTAAATCCATTAGTTTCCCAAAATCTTAAATGACTATTCTGGATTTGAAGGCCCAAACTTCTACATTCTGTGAGCCGAAAAAAAATCGTACCCTGCAAAATGAGCCTTTAGAGAGTAAAATGCCTGAAGTCTATTACTAAACGCCTGGAGCGTCTTGTATCTCGGTTTTTTGGGGAGTTTTGCTGTTTTGATAAAAACCGGAATCTGTGACCCGACTTCCTGAACCATCTTATCCAAAAAAAAGTTATCCAAGGATCTCTTCCTGTCGATTAAGCGAACAATTATATCCAAGAATGTTGCTTCATAGTAAGTACGGATATGAGGAAGTGCAAGCCCACCCCAACTAGTGTCAAGTTGAAGTATAGATAATTTTACGCTTGGCGCTTTCTTGTTCCAAATAAACTGGCGAATTTTTTTTTCCAACTCTTTAAAATATATCGTATTGATTTTAATCAGAATATTAGAAAAAAGAAAAATTAGCAAAGGTAAAATCGACATCTTTATAAGAGCTATGCGACCAATCAATGTGCGGGTGGAAGTATCCATTTATCCAATAGATCTTTGATTTTTTCAGCATCGCTTCATAATTTAATCTATAAATATCTGCATATTGATTTGAAACGTATATCCCCAGATATCGTATCGGATCAAGAGAAAGAGCTTGTTGTTTTAAATTGTCTGGAAGGAAATTGCTAAGAGCATTTAGGACCAGGACTTCAGTTTTTTTGTGATTAATTTTGTACCCGCCGATTGACTCAAACTCTGCAAATTCTCTTAAGATTGTTCCGATATTTTTTCTTTCAGGTTTAAGGTACAATATAACGTCATCTACGAATAGTTTTAGTTTTGACATTCCCGCTATTGGAGTTTTTATCTCTGTATTGTCACGAATCCTAATGGCCAAGGGTTCAATAAAAAAAAGTAAATAATACAGGGGATAGGGGGCACCCCTTCCGGGTTCCCCGTCTTATATCTATTGTACCTGCCAGTTTAGAGTTTATTCTAACCTGCGCCTGAGCCCCTTGATATATATTCTGAAGCATGGAAATGGTCTGGGGGGGGGAACCCTAAGCTTTCAAGACCATAAAAAAGTGAACCCCAGTTTACCAAATCGAATGCCATCTCTGCGTCCACCATCATTATCAGAGCTGGTGTTAGACTAATATTGAAAAAGTCGAGCGCTTGAACTAAAAAACCGGTGTTAGATCTGCCTGCTACGAACCCTGTTTGGTCCGTGTGAATCACATGCTGGGCCATTGGAGTAAACCGATTTGCCCAAATTTTCTTCAGGATTTTATAATCTGCGTTTAGCAGACGAATCGGCCTGTATGAACTAACGTCCCTGGGTTTTTTTCCCCTTCTTAACAAAGCTAACTATGGAGGATTCTTTAAAAGCTGCTGGAACCTCGCCTCCCACCTTAACATGATTAAAAAGCTCAAGCAAGAATGGTACTAGCTCTTCCGAGAATACCTTATAAAATTCAGTCGGAAGGCCATCATTTCCGCAGGCCTTTCCTCCTGGCATTGAAGCTAAGGCCTGAAGAATTTCAGCTGCAGAAATATCTGCAATCAATGCTTCTTTTTGCCCGCTAAGGATCTGAGGGAGTTTTATATCGTGGAAGTATTGCTGAATTTCTTGCTTCGATGCCTTTAATCAGTTGCATATAGTTCATTGTAATGATCTAAAAATATTTTAGCAATTGTGTCTTTTTCGGATACTAAGATCTGTGTCCCGGGTACCACTAATTCATTGATTACTGCCGCTTCTTGTTTTACTTTAGTTGTCCACGCTAAAAAAAATTCTAGCATTTGGCTTTCCTCATAAACTCTCTGCTGGTATGATTGTGAATTATTTATTTCTTCAATATTAAAAAACTCCCTTAACTCCTGTTTTGCTTTTCTTAATTGTTACTTAGCTAAATGTCCTCCCCGTAGAGAGCTGTTTTTTCTTAACAAGGCTATATCGACTACCTGCTGAAGTTCAGCTATTCGAGACTTTCGAATCCTTGTTTGCTCAGACATATAGGTGATCATTTGCCCACGTACTGAAGCCTTAAAGGCCCCCCAGACAGAGAAGAGCATTGCAGAACCCCTGTTAACCTGGAAAAACTCTTTGATCCATACTCTCATGCTATCCATCCATTGTGGGTTAGTTAAAAGAAGTCTATCCATCTGCCACCTGGATCTTTTCCTCTTTCCTACCTCTAGATCAATTTCAATTTTGACCAGCGAGTGGTCTGAAAAAGAGTTAGCCCATATCTCTGCATTCAGACAATTCAAAGAACGGGATATTAAAAAGAAATCAATACGGGAGGCAGACTGGTATTGGCGGGAATAGTAAGTATATTGCATAGTTTCCCTATGACTAGGCTTGGGCGGTGAACTCCGCTCCGCTCGCGGAGTTTTCTGCACTCCGCGTTACGCGGAGATCGCGGAGTTCCGGAAAACTCCACGAGCGGTACAGAGCGGAGTTTTTTTCCTCGCTCGCGTTCGTCAACGTCAACTTGGCGACCGCGAGCATGGAAAATCAACATCCCGGCGAGATTTCTCAACGCGGGGGGGTCAGGTTTCTCATTGCGAGTGGTCGCGTATGCTCGCGACCGCTCACGTTGAGAAACTGCCCATGTATTGCCATCTATAACTATGCTCATTTTCTTTTTTAATTCCACCACCCTCCCTCAGTGCCCACACCCCCCTTTGCCCCCCGGTGCCTAAACCAGCCCCACCAGAGGATGGGGAATTTCCCACCATACCCCTCTCCTCTCGGGTGGTTCTCCCCATTAGGTACCATGGAATTGCACCCTACGTGATCAGTTCTCCCCCCCGACGCCCAGCACCAGTTTACTATACAATACTGATCTACATCCCAGTGGATATTTCTTGTAATAATTTCTGGGCTTCGTCGACATTAGCAAACATATGGAATTTTCCTCTTACAAGAACTCTTAACTTAGACTGCTGTGCTGTCGCAGCCTGTGCACCCTGGGCTTTAAATAAATACAGCAGCTTTACAAACTCTTTTCACCGACGTGCCGCTTCTGCAGACATGTCGGAGAAAATACGACAATTGACTCCTTCATCACCAGGAAATTTCTTCTTTTGGATGGCTTTAGTGAGTATTTGATCTTTGATCCGATAGTCTGCGAAATTCACTAAAATTGTCTGTGGTAATTTGGAGTTTGGAAATGGCTGAGATGGTACTCTGTGGGCTCTTGTAATAGTAAGGTCCCCGGAAAATTCTGAAATAACATTTTTTTTTTATAAATGTCTCGACCCATTGAATTGTTTGGCCCCCTTCACATCCTTTAGGAATACCAACTATTCGTAGGTTAGACCGCCTTGAGTGGTTCTCCAGCTCCTCGAGCTTGCTCTCCCGTGAAGCTTTTTCTTTTCTAGCGGAGTTGACTTGCTGCTGCATCAAGTTCATCTGATCCTCGAGCTGGGAAATTCGTCACTCTGCCTCTTGCATTCTGACTGGGAGGGCACCAACTACAGCCTCGATTTTTGTTAGGCGATAATGGAGAGACGCTATCTCACTGGCTTGTGTAATCTTCAATTCTCTTATCTCATCCAGGATAAGATTTAGCATGGTCTTTATGTCGCATTGCATAGAGGTCGCCTCTCCTTGCTGCTGTCCTAATATCTCTGATGGAGGTTTGCCTACCTCTGCCAATAGTTCTTCCTGTGATGCTGTCTCCCCGCCTTCTCCTCCACTTTGAGGGTAGGACCCTTGCTGAAACTGTAGCTGTAGCTGTGGCTGTGGCTGTGGCTGTGGCTGTAGCTGTGGCAGTGGCTGAGGCTGTGGCAGTAGCTGGGAGTCCACTAAAATACTGGTTTTCTTTTGTGGGGATGTAGCTGCTGACAGATCCCCCTGTAGTGAGCTGCCCTGTATATCATGAGAAGAAGGATGCAAAACCAATGATGATGTTGCTGGTATTGATGCTGTTTTAACTTTGAGGAACAAAGGATAATCTTTTGGTAATCCACAGGGCAGACCATTGATGTTATCTTTCACGTTAGCCTCTATATGAGCAGGAAGATCTTTTTCCTCCCCAGGACTGTCCCGTTGGTCAATTCCCTTACATCGGCCTCACAAACTCCATCACCTTCAACAAAGGAGCCTGAAACATTATCTTGTGAGGTGGGGAGCTCTTCCTCAAGCCTTATTCCATCACCCAGCTGCCCTTGTGATGCATTCTTAATGGCTTTATCACCAGTTGCAGTCTCCCTTCTAGACTCCAAAGCGTCTTCCTTGGAGCTCAGGGGGCTTGGTAGTGCAGAGCCACACCTTGATTTTAAACTGTGCTCGGCTCTTGCTGCTGCCGCTGCCTTCAACTGAGCTGTGCGCACTTTAACTTTGTTAGTGGGTACAGTTTCCATATTGGCAAGTGTATTTGGGACTTTTAGATGCTTTCCCACTGCGTCCAGTCTCTAGGCGATTCTGCCTATATCCAGGAAAGGAAAGAGAACCTCGACCAGTGACCTGCTGCCAGAAACCTCTCTAGCGCGTAAGCTCCTTTAAGCCTTTTCCTCCCCCTCCTTATGCTTGCTGATGTTGATAACCTGGGGGTGCAGCTGCCTTTCCGGTACAATGTCGTACTCAATAAGTCGCTAATGAGGTGGCTCCATTTAGTAGATTTTTTTTAGTTAGCTTTGTAAAGAAGGGGAAAAACCCCAGGGACGTTAGTTCATACAGGCCGAGAGCGGTACAGGCACAACCCACATGCTCTGCTGCCGCTAACGTTATCACCTTGCTCCCCTCCCCCCTTCGTCTACTCTCGGATACGGCGGCTGGCGGTTTTTGGAGGCAGAGAGTGCAAAGGCTGCAATCACAGCGCGGCGGTGATTTGTACATTTTTTCCTCCCGGCTCTCTGACATTGAGGGAGAGAGCTTAAGGAGCACTGTGCAGGTCGGAGGAAAAACAAAGAAAAAAAGGAACGCCCATGGTGACTGGATGCTATCCGGCCCTTTACTCCAGACTCAGCTGATCTTCAGGCAGTTACACCAGAGGCTGACACTGACATTGGACTCCAGCCGCTGTGGGGGCATTTTTTCAAGCTGGTAAGTGCTGGAGCTTAGCACGAGTGAGCTGTTTAAGGCTGTTACAGGCGGTTGCTAGTTTAATTTTTGCCCTTTGCCTCTTGGAGCGACCCCTGACCTTGACTGGTAGGTCGCTCCCCCACCACACAGCTCCGTCTGTGTGCCCTGCTGCTGCCAGATGATTGTGCCCGTTTTTCTCTGTGTGCCCTGCTGCCCCTGATTGTGCTCGTTTTTCTCTGTGTGCCCTGCTGCCCCTGATTGTGCTCGTTTTTTTCTCTGTGTGCCCTGCTGCCCCTGATTGTGCTCGTTTTTATCTGTGTGCCCTTGCTGCCCCTGATTGTGCTCGTTTTTCTCTGTGTGCCCTGCTGCCCGTGATTGTGCTCGTTTTTCTCTGTGTCCCCCTGCTGCCCCTGATTGTGATCGTTTTTCTCTGTGCCTGTTTCCCGCCACTGCGCCCCTGCAGCCCCGCCCCCTCACTGCCCATTCGCTGCCCCATTCCCTGCTCCTCCCTCCCACCTCCCCATTTATGGCGGCCGCTGCGTGGTGAAGAGAGCGACCCCTGACCTTGACTGGTAGGTCGCTCCCCCACCACACAGCTCCGTCTGTGTGCCCTGCTGCTGCCAGCTGATTGTGCCCGTTTTTCTCTGTGTGCCCTGCTGCCCCTGATTGTGCCCGTTTTTCTCTGTGTGCCCTGCTGCCCCTGATTGTGCTCGTTTTTTTCTCTGTGTGCCCTGCTGCCCCTGATTGTGCTCGTTTTTCTCTGTGTGCCCTTGCTGCCCCTGATTGTGCTCGTTTTTCTCTGTGTGCCCTGCTGCCCCTGATTGTGCTGCGTTTTTCTCTGTGTCCCCCTGCTGCCCCTGATTGTGATCATTTTCTCTGTGCCTGTTTCCCGCCGCTGCGCCCCTGCGGCCCCGCCCCCTCACTGCCCATTCGCTGCCCCATTCCCTGCTCCTCCCTCCCACCCCCCCATTTATGGCGGCCGCTGCGCAGCGGGCGCGCCGCTGGCGCGCCGAAGGCGCGCCTAAGGCAAGCCCATCTGCGCCCGTCCGCGCCTGGACCGCGCCCAGCACCAGAACCCCTGGTCCGGGCATCCCCCGCGCCCGCCCGCCACATCAACAGACGCCGATACGACGCCAGCACCCTCCACGCACTCAACCCCGGAAAAGATCACGCCTGCTACCGGGCCACCCCGAAGCGCACCCAAGGGCCCTTCACCTGCCGGAACTGCAGCTTCGCCAGCACCCGCCCCGCCAAACCACCGCCCAGGAAAGAACCCAACTACCTCAGATGCATCCTCCTCAACACCCGCTCCGCCCGCAAACACGCCATCGAACTCTGGGACCTTCTCGACTCAACCTCCCCAGACGTCGCCTTCCTGACGGAGACCTGGCTGAACCCCGCTTCAGCCCCCGACATCACCATTGCCATCCCGGACGGCTACAAGATCACCCGCAGGGACCGCACCAACGGAGTCGGAGGAGGCATCGCCATCGTCCACAGGAACACCCTCAGAGTCTCAACCAACACCGACGACACCCTCAGCACCGCCGAACACATGCACTTCCAGATCCACACCGATCCCAACACCACCCTCAGAGGAACCCTCATCTACAGACCCCCGGACCCCGACCACAGTTCAGCGATTCCATTGCTGACTTCGTCAGCACACACGCCATCGCTTCCACGGACTACATCCTCCTCGGGGACCTGAACTTCCACCTCGAGAACAACAAGGACACCAACTCCACCACCCTGATCGACAACCTTGCCACCCTCGGACTCAGACAGCTCGTGACAACACCCACCCACGCCGCCGGCCACACGCTAGACTCCATCTTTTCCGCAAGCCCACACGTCTCCTTCAACCACACCTCCGAACCCCACTGGACCGACCACCACTGCATCCACTTCACCTACAGGAAGCCCACCACGCACCACCGCACCCAACAAATGCCTCGCCGCTGCTGGAGCAGAGTCACCGAAGACCAGCTAACCACCACCCTCGCCCTGAGCCCACCCGCCAAACCATCCGACCCCGACACCGCCGCCCGCAACCTCAGACAGTGGATCGACGACTGCGCCAACACCCTCGCCCCGCTCAAGAATCCGCCCAAAAGCCACACCAGCAAGAAAGCCACCTGGTTCACCGAAGACCTCCAGGCCTCCAAACAAACATGCCGAAAACTGGAGAAGATCTGGATCCACGAACGGACAGCGGACAGCTACGCCGCCCACAAGAGCGCCACCCGCAGTCACCATCACCACATCAGATCCGCCAAAAGGGCCTCACTCAAAGACCGCCTAGACAACAACGCACACAACAGCAAAGAGCTCTTCAACATCGTGAAGGAACTCTCCAACCCCAGCTCCAACACCAACGACATCCCGCCGTCACGAGACCTGTGCGACTCACTGGCCACCTTCTTCCACCGCAAAATCGCTGACATCCACGACAGCTTCAACACCACGACCGCCCCGGCAACCACCGAGACCACTGCCCCCACGACCACCAACCGCCTGCTCTCCTGGACCAACATCAACGACGAGGACACCAGCGAGATCATGAACACCATCCCCTCCGGTTCACCGCTAGACCCGTGCCCTCACCACGTCTTCAACAAAGCCAGTACAGCCATCGCTCCCCATCTCCGGAAAATAATCAACATCTCCTTCGAGACAGCAACCTTCCCGGAAAGCTGGAAGCACGCCGAGATCACCGCCTTACTCAAGAAACCCAAGGCAGACCCCAAGGACCTCAAGAACTTCCGACCCATCTCTCTGCTCCCGTTCCCCGCGAAGGTCACCGAGAAAATCGTCAACAAACAACTGACCCGCTACCTCGAGGAGAACAACATCCTGGACCCTTCCCAGTCCGGCTTCCGCAGCAACCACAGCACCGAAACCGCCCTCATCGCCGCCACCGATGACATCAGGACCCTGCTAGACAACGGAGAAACAGCAGCCCTCATCCTCCTGGACCTATCAGCCGCCTTCGACACGGTCTGCCACCACACACTACGAACACGCCTTCACGACGCCGGGATCCAAGAGAAGGCCCTGGACTGGAGCACATCCTTCCTTTCCGGCAGAACTCAAAGCGTCCGCCTCGCCCCCTTCCGATCCAAGGCCACCAAGATCATCTGCGGCATACCCCAAGGCTCCTCCCTCAGTCCGACGCTGTTCAACATCTACATGGCACCCCTCGCCCACGTCGCCCGACAGCACAACCTCAACATCATCTCCTATGCCGACGACACCCAGCTGATCCTCTCCCTCACCAAAGACCCTCACACCGCCAAAGCCCACCTCCACGAAGGAATGAAGGCCGTCGCCGAATGGATGAGGTCCAGCCGCCTGAAGCTGAACTCGGACAAGACAGAGGTCCTCATCCTTGGTTCCAACCCTTCAGCCTGGGACGACTCCTGGTGGCCGACATCACTGGGAACAGCCCCGACACCCACCGACCACGCACGCAACCTAGGGATCATCCTCGACCCCACCCTCTCCATGACTAAGCAGGTCAACGCCGTTTCCTCATCCTGCTTCAACACCCTCCGAATGCTCCGCAGGATCTTCAAGTGGATCCCCACCGAAACAAGGAAAACAGTCACCCAGGCCCTCGTCACCAGCAGGCTGGACTACGGAAACGCCCTCTACGCAGGAACGACGGCTAAGCTCCTGAGACGGATGCAACGCATCAAGAACGCCTCTGCACGTCTTATCCTCGACATCCCCCGCCGCAGCCACATCACACCCCACCTGACAGATCTGCACTGGCTCCCTGTCAACAAGAGGATAACCTTCAAGCTCCTCACCCACGCACACAAAGCACTCCACAACTCCGGACCAGCCTACCTCAACAGACGACTCAGCTTCTACACCCCCACCCGCCAGCTCCGCTCCACCAGCCTCGCCCTCGCCACAGTCCCCGCATCCGGAAAGCGACCGCCGGCGGCAGATCCTTCTCCCACCTCGCCGCCAAGACCTGGAACACCCTCCCCACCAACCTTCGGCAGACCCA
Source organism: Calotriton arnoldi (assembly GCA_963921515.1). Lineage (NCBI taxonomy): Eukaryota > Metazoa > Chordata > Amphibia > Caudata > Salamandridae > Calotriton > Calotriton arnoldi. The sequence continues at coordinate 298,135 of CAWUFW010014669.1, read as the reverse complement.
AGACCTACTGGCCTTCAGAAGACTCCTCAAGACCTGGCTCTTCGATCAGTAGCAGCACCCCCCCCTTCCCCCAGCACCTTGAGACCCTCGCGGGTATGTAGTGCGCTTTATAAGTGACCTGATTGATTGATTAATTGGGTAGTCTATCTATTTAAAAAAAAAAAAATACAAATGTTTGAATGAACCTAAACTGCTGCTACTTGCTTTGGGAGAATTGTTTTGCATCCCAGCTGAGGCAAATCAGTTTACCTTTACTGGCAAGGAGAATTGTTAAATTAGTCTCTTTTAAGTTTGAACAATAGTTTATTAAGTTAACAGATACGAATAAAACAAAATGAAGTAATATATACATAACATTCCTATATATATATATATATATATATATATATATATATATATATCGTGCTCAGATTCCGTCTTCATTCCCATTCACTCGCGGCCGGGTGCCTTATAACGTGGTGGCGGACACCACGCAACAATTCAAGGCTCAAGGTAAAATAAAATACCAGCACTCACGGGAACGTAGTCTCCCAGATTTTATTGGGATTCTTCAACACGACCAGACGCGTTTCGGCCGCCGCCTTTTTCAATAGTGGCCAGCGCCGACATAAAGCAGACTTTAAATATCATAAACTACTAAACATTAACAAAGGACACCGGACTTACTTCAGTCCAAAGGTGTCGGCCATTTGTAAACTTGCAATCGCTTAATAAAACAATAACATAAAACACAGGATTTATACCACATCTATCTTGCCCTGAATGGGCACTTCTTGTGTTATATTAAACCTTGTTTCATGTTCATGTAATTGTGTTATTCAGCCCTGAATGGGCTCATGATTCTCATCATTTAACTCATTCTACCCTGTATGGGTCATTATAATTACACACAAGAGTTAATAAAATGAATAAGCAAAGTTCACATCATATAATGTTGTAGCAATAAAATGAGATTCACACATGTAGGATGTATCCTTGTTACTCTCCCAACCTCTAAAGGTGTGCAGCCATCTCTTCCCCGCTAATCAAACCTCCTGGTATTTTAGTTTGGTTGTCGATAATATATCTCGACTCCAATCTACGCAGTTGTAACTGCCTGTCACCACCTCTTACATTTGTGGGTACATGATCCATACAGAAAAAATTCAGCAAGTCTCTGTTGCTCTGATGGAATGCCTCAAAGTGCCTGGCCACCGGATAGGTTACATCCTTGTTATGGATGGCTCTAAGATGTTCTAAAATACGCACTTTGGTTGGATGTATAGTGCTTCCAATGTAACGCAAACCACACGGACACACTAAACAGTATACTGTGTGGCTTGTGTTACAGTTCATAAGTTTCTGGATTTTCTTTGGTTCTTACAGACCGGGCACTGTATAGTCTAGCACTTTTTTACTATTTTTGCAGGCCCTGTATTTTAAGCATGGGAAAAACCCAGCTAGCCTACCAAAGATTGATGGTTTGTTTGCCTGAGCACAGTGGCTTTGGACTAGACTATTTCGTAGTGACCTTGCCCTCCTGAACATCATAAGGGGTGCTTTTGGCAATTCCCTCCCTATTACTGGGTCAGATTTTAAAATATGCCAATTTTTGACAAATATCTTTCTGATGTCCGAAGCATCACTAGAATACTCCGTGATCATCCTGAAGTTGTTTAGTTTTTCTTTTTTCTCTTTCTTGGTGTCAAGGGCACTGTCATTTATCAAGTCTAGTCTAGACTTCCTGTCCACTTTGGACTTAGCTTCTACTAGGGTCTCTTTGCGGGATCCTCTGACCTCAAATCTTTGTATACTCTCATTAGCTGCTACCTGATAATCACAGTCACGTGTACAGTTTCTTTTTATTCTCAGTAGCTCGCCGTATGGGATACTCGTTATTGTTTTCCCAAAATGGCAGCTGCTAGCGTGTAGCACAGAATTCCCTGCGGTTGGTTTTCTGTGCAAAGAAGTGCACAGTCTGCCCTCCGCAGGGAAGACCTTGAGGTCCAGAAAATTCACAGATTTTTTACTTATTTCTCCTGTGAACTTCAGGTTGAGGTCGTTCTTGTTGAGCACCTCTATATACTCTTTAGCTGACTGTTCCGTGCCCCTGTAAATAATAAATAGATCATCTATGTACCTATTCCAGCTTACGACCCTACGGGTCCAATTTTCATTGTTCTCTGCCCAGGCCACCTGCTTCTCCCACCAGCCCACGAAAAGGTTCGCGTAGCTGGGGGCGAAGCAGGTGCCCATCGCAGATACCGCGTATCTGTTTGAACAATTGTTCCTGGAATAAGAAGATATTATTACATAGACAAAAGTTCACAAAGTCAACTAGCATCTTGTTGTGCTCAACCAAGGTGATCGATCGCTTTCCTAGGAAATACTTGACCGCTTCAATCCCTTGCAAATGATCAATACTTGTATAGAGACTTGAAATGTCAAGTGTTATCATCACTAAGTCATTGTCCCAGATCAAACTCTCCACCCGTGTTAAAAAATCTTTGGTGTCTTTGATGTATGAAACCAATTGTGTCACAAATCCAAATAGAAAGTGGTCCACAAACCTGGACATATGTTCCGTTAAACTTCCCAAAGAAGAGACGATAGGACGGCCAGGGGGACATGTTGCATTCTTATGCAGTTTCGGAAGGTGGTAGAAAGTGGGTAGGCGTGGATGTTTGCATTCCAAAAAGGCATATTCCTCCTTGCTCAACATGCCTCTGTGGTACCATTTATTAAGGAGTGCCCGATATGCTGTGGTGCTATCTTCAAACACCCTCCTCGTTACTTTGAGGTAGCTTGACTCGTCGTTAAGCTGTGATAAGGCCTCCTTTTTGTAATATTCCACAGTCATGAGCATAATGTTGCCGCCTATATATGTATATATATATATATATATATATATATATACACACATCCTAATATGCAAAATATGATAAACATTAGTTATGAGACTATATGCAGGGCCACTGCCATTATTTAATTGTGCAGCCGAGGCGTTTTTTCCATAATTATAGATTTAGATTTGCCGCAGTTGACACATAATTCCTCACCTGCTGCATAATCTGCAGGTTATATCACGCAGCTGCAGGTGTTGACACGCGATGGAAGGCCCTTTGCAACGGTTAATTGTTCATCTTTCTAATGCTTATTGCTATATTTGGAATTTAAATGAGGTGCAACTAATGCCCAGACCGTGATAACAAGTGTAAAAATGTCAAAATAATAAAGTGATAGTATGACAAAATGTGCTGCATTATGCACCATAATTTGTCTTTTCTAGTGAAATATTTTACTCAACCCTGCAGCATAATTAGACACCCCCCGCCTCAAAATTCCAGTGGGCCTGATTACATGTCATAACAGCATTAAAAGGTGGTGCTCGTCTCAAGGACACGCTCCGCCCGCGAGTCTGTTACACTATACTCTTTCGTCCTCACTTTGCAGAGATGAGGCAAGCACTCCAATGGCTTATTCAATATCACTTTATTATATATTGTGCTGCTGAAACAAATGATGGCCGGAATGCTGAACAAATCAAGCGTTCACCCCAATCCAGAGATCTGGGTTAAATCCATTGATTAGTGAGAGAGAAAAAGAAAGAAAACTGTCAAGGAAAAGTAATGTTGAGAATAAAATTAGCATAGTAAGTCATACAATTAAGCATAAACAGTGAAAAACACAAATCGTGATCTTGGAGAGCTAGAAGAACAGAATGAGAATACAAAGGTATAAAATGTTACTAAAGAGGATAACAAGAAAAAAACTTCATGGTGGCTTGTGCACCTCAGTAGATTTCAAACTTATAATACTTAGGCATTGTGAGATCTGTTTTAAAAACTACATAACGGGAGACCATAAAATATGCAGTGACAAGGCTAAAGAGGTTGGTGAGACACAAGTTTTATCAAGATGAAGATTATAACAAACATTATACCCCCAAGCTGTAAAAGAAACATTTGAAGCATTTTTCCTATTTTTTGTAATTTGTTAAAAGGCATGAGCTATTAATAATTCTATCAAATGAGCATCAATAGAACATGAAGACCAAACACCAGCTAAACTGCGTAAAAATATATGTAAAATATTAAAAGTAATGTTAGTATGAATATATACGATTCAACTGATTCCAAATCTTATGCCAAAAATCTTCAATATGACATAGAAAAAGCACATGCTTAAGATCAGCATTACGATGACTGCATGACCAACATTTCGCTTCACCATTGGTATTAAATTTAAGAAGAGAAGTAGGAGTGAACAACTTTCTATTATAGATAAAACATAAAGTTTGTGCAACACTGGCTGTACAAGAGGATTTATGAATTGTTCCATAAGTCTACTGACCATGAAACCTTCAAATCCATTACCAAGATAAATAAATTTGGTTTTCATACATGGAGAAATATATGTATGGAGTAACTTATGTATATGGGATGCTTTAGGACCAGAAGGTAAAAGTGAAGCAACCATGTTATTTGTTGTGGGCTGATGAGAGAGGTCAGGCAAGGAAGAAAAAGTCTTCATTAAAGCAGAACATAAAATCTGATTTATCTTATTAAAAGAAAAGGGCAGTGGTAGTGTAGCATGTAGCTCTGCGAATGACAGTATGAGATTATCATGAAATAATTGATGAACCCAAATGAGACTCCACGTGGACCAGTCAATTGTTTCCCTTTTCTTTTTAAAAATTTTATTATGCCAAATTTGGGAATTTAATAGCTTTGTTTTAGTAGAGATGTATTAGGCACAGATGTTTGTGAAAAAGTTGGAAATACCTTAACTGAAAAGGGGTGAACAATTGATGATTCCAATTCAGCACAAAGAGGCGAAATAAGAGAGCCTTCAACTGGTAACCAATAAGCAGATTGCTTGAGCACAGAAGCAGATGCATATTTCCAGAAGTCTTGGAAATTCACTCTTCCTTCCGATTTGACTAACTTTAATCTTGCAGGGGAGATTTTGCTTTTCTGCTGTTTTCATAGAAAATTAAGTAGAAGTGAGTCTAATTTTTAAAGAAAGTAACAGGAAAATAAACAGGTATCATGGATGATGAAAATAAGACCGAAGGAGTAAACATAATTTTAATGGCATCTAGTCAACCCCACCAAGATAAAAATAAGGGATTTCATCTATTAAATTTAGTTTTTACCTCTTCTAGTAGTGTACAATTCCACAGTGTCTTTAATAGATGCAACAAGCTACGGACCTAAATATTTCATTTTAGTGGGCTTCCATAAAAAGCTGCCTCATGGAACATATAACATGGACAGAATTTATCCAAGGTGAAAATTTCACATTTATCAATGTTGAGTTTATAGTCAAAGCTGAGAATAGGAGGTAAATTCTGGCAGGAAAGCTGGAATGGTAGGTTCTGGGTAAGCGACATAATGAAGAATGTCATCTGTGTAAACTGACATTTTGATGTGAAAATCATTGCAAATAAACTCTTAATATCTACATTCTAGCAAATCCTAGAAGAAATGCTTCTAACGCTAAGTTAATTAATAGTGGGGAAAGAGGGCAGCCCTGTCTAACCCCCTTAGATAAAGAAAAAGCTGGAGAGCATATTCCGTTCAAAAATGAAAAGGCCTGAGGAGCAGAATAGACTAATGAAATATTGCTAAGCAATTTAGGGCCGGTTTGGTTTGGTTTATTTAAGGGTTGAAAACAAAACATTTCACTTCAGTCTGCCAAAATTCTTTTCCACGTCTAATGTAACTGCAGCTAAAAAAAAAGGTTTACATTTGGACTTATCAATGGTATTTAAAAAATATCCTAGTATTGTCGGACATCTGATGACTCTTAACAAAACCTGTCAATTCTTTACTTAATACATTCAGAGGTAGAGGATCAATATGTAATGCCAGAACCTCAGAAAAATGCTATAGTCAACACTAACTAATGAAATAGGTTAAAAGTTCTTGCAGTGTTCTGTCATACAGTTCCTACTAATTCAGTAAGGCTGTGCATTTGGGCAACATAAGCATCAAACCTATGGGGACTGTGTCCCCTCATAACATCGGAGTATGTTGACCTAGTTCGTGCCTAGCTCACAGCCCAGATTCCCCCAAGGAACACATGGAAACAGATCTACCCTTTTGTTGTTAACTCAGGCATGCCCAAAAGGAGACACAAGAAATGCACAAATTTGCATTTTAAACATTTATTGAAGCAGATGGATTCTTGTGTAAAATATAGGTGCTGCAATGTTTAATAGAAGGAAACAAAGCATTGTAATCAAACTTACAAGAATGGTGATAAAGATGAATAATTCAACCCTTATATCTTTGCAATGATTATATGAATACATATAATTGTACTTCTACCTTGTATTGCCTAGCCTAGAAAGCGTGGGGCGTGCGTTTCTGCCAGAACACCTTAGAGTGCTCCAACTCCCCATTTACCTGCTTGCCTGTGTCATCTGGTAGCCAGTCTGGGGTAGAACAGGTCACCATCCCTCTAAAGATAGTGATGGGATTCAACTGGGCTAGAATTCAGGCATGGGGCGACTGCGACAATCAATCAAAATTCTCCTCTCTCGATCAAAGGCTTGGTGCAGTTTATTTATTAAAACTGGACCCATTCATACTGTGCTGAGCTCTGGTCCATCCATCATTTTTGATTCTACCGACCCAGACTGTCGCCGGACAGGCAACAGCAAACAAGGACAGTTTGCGCAGTGTTCCCAGGTCCTTAGACAGACTGTTTTAAAGTATGATAATGTGTCTACGAAGAAATGTATTTGTAAGCAACCTTTTTTGAGTACATTATCTCATACAGGCACGCATGAAAATATGTGCTAAAAGTCATTGTCTAAAAAGATGTCAACTTTAAATGTTAACATATAAAATGGAAGTGTTTGTGCATGGGCCTATTACCCTCACAACACCCTCTCCTTGTCTGTAAGGTGACTAAAAACTTCATGGAAATATATCCTAAAATCAAAGTGTAAATTTATCATGAAACCTAAAAGTCTAAAATATATTTTCACTTTAATGACAAAGCATAAAGAAAGCCAACCTGCATCTAAAGCGTAATAAAAAATAAGCAAATAAAATCTGCATAATAAAAAAATATACATTTTTGAATTAAAAAGTTGCCATATTGAAAAGTTCTCAAAATTGCATGAATGTTTATATGTTCCGATAGTCAGTAGAAACAATGTTGTTACCAGCTTCCACAGACGATGTTTCCATTGGCATCCCAATCACATGTCACAAAGAACAAACATGGTTGTATCCAACCCAATCAGCAGCCACCAAAGGTGTGGCAGCCAGTAGTGCATCTGCAGCAGATGAGCCAGAATCCAAAAATCCAGGAGCCAAGGCATCCAGAGAAGGGTCATCATATGCACTTTTCAACAATCACATAGGACATCTTTACAAATGGATTCATGAGGGACCCATCAGCAGTTCCACATCTGTAGATTAGACCAATTGCATTCCAAGACATATATCAAAGGCACACTTGAAAGTGCACAGCAGTGGAACACAGGCTATATGCGATGTAAACATATAGGTCAAAAGGACAAGGACCAGCTATCATTTAGTTCCTACAGTAAAGGTGCGCCAAAATACTGCATCATGTGTTCACAACACATTAACACATGTGGAAGTGCCAGTCCCATTTCGCCACATGGCGGAACATCCATTGCGGATCAGAAAAAATAGAATCAGGATCAAGTCAATTTGAAATAGAATAAGCGGTATGCCTCCTAAGCCGCTAGAAACCATGGAGTGTATAAAAGATGGGATCACTCCAAAGACAATTTGGAAAGTGCTAAGAAACCCAGACCCAATCACTTTAAATAAATGTACTACTCGTGCAGCATTTGAAGTATTAAATATGTGGTGCACAAGTTCTCCGAAGTGTTGTGGGAGGTAAGTGCATAGTAGCAATTGTATTTCAGAAGAGGACCTTGCAACCTGAAGATCAAACCCCTCCCTTACAGATGTTAAAGAAACTTCCTTCTGAAACAATAAGGCTTTCAGTCTGTGCGGACTATCAAAGTTTACATTTGAAATAGAAGTTGAAGGCCAAATGATCACTCCTCTAACTGTACCAGCCGGTGAAAAAAACACATTTGTACAACAGGTCACGATCCTGGAAACCGCTACCACATAAGGTGCTCCCAGTTTCATCCCACAGCAACCTTGCTCCTTCAACATCAAATAACTTCCACTGAAAAGTAGTCTGAATGCCGGACTAATCACAGCAGCTCAGGAACCCTTCAGATAACACGCTAAGTTTGCTTTTGAAGCATTGCAAACCCCGTGAAATGTGACCTACTGGCAAACTAAAGAATGGCCGAAAGAGTTCTCGCAGACATTACTGCTAAGAAAGACCTCCTTTCCCCCAATTCTACACCTGGAAACGAAATGTAGGATCCATTTCTCTTGTACAAAACTCTCCGCTAATGCTTTTTATCTGTCCACCTGAAAGTGTTTTAAACAGGGCTTGAAGTGAAATGTTGAAATTGGCAGAGAAATAAACCCATGAATTATCCAATCAGCTAGTGGTATTTCCGCCACAGTAAATGGTAATTTCTCTAGATGTTCTATGTTTAACATTGTGCATGTTGCGTCCTTTTTTGCCATTATTTTCTGCTCTCTGGTCAAATTATAGGGCAGAAATAAATCAGTAACATTTAAGTGCTTCCAAGGTATGCGACCATTCCTCAGAGTTCGTAAAGTCCAGCTTAATAGCATGCTAGATCTATGCTGACTTTTACCTTGTTGTAAGACAGACATGTCACTCTGTATGATGTCAATACCTGACCGCACAATGTTACTCAGAGTGTAAATGCTAGTGGATAAAGTAGTCATTCCATTGTCAACTACTGCTAAAGCCTTTTCCAAATTTACTTTGTTAACCTGATGTATCAGTTCATCAGCAGCTTCTTGCTGTGACACCTTCCAAAGCTCGTTGCACACAGCATGTAAAAAGCGTTTATGGCATGGCTTTCTAGGACCTAACAAAAAATCCTGTAAATCGATGTCATCTCAAAGGAGAGACAAGTGTCCTTTCACCTCATCTAATGTGGAATGGTTTAACCATTGAAGGCATAACTTTATCACGCTGTACGTTGTCACCACTACCGAATGTTGTGTTTGCACGTAACATAGGTCTGGTCTGTTTATTCTAAAACACTTCGTGTTGTTCAAAAACATGCATGACAATCATTAGTATCTAATAGCCACACTAGCGATGCCTCTGGACTAGAATGTGAAGATTTGCATGTACCATTCTTAATCATACTATTGAGCCTGTACTCTATATAGTTTGTAAATTGTTGCCAATTCTCAAAATGTGTAAATGTGGCAATGTTTGTTGTATTCAAATCCTTTATCTTAGCCAAGCCCAGGCAGGATGTTTGTTGTACAGTTTTGTTCAGAAAAATGATGGGCCAGATTCACAAAGGCAATCTGAGACAAAAGTCTAACTTTACGACTTTTGGTATTCACAGAGGTCATTTATGAGTTGTATCTTTACATCCTCAGTCGGGCCAGAATCTCCGGCTCAAGCTGTACACTACGGCTCAAGCCGTAGTCTCCGGCCGTACTCTCCAGCTTGGTCTGGAATCTTCGTCTCGGGCCAGATGAAGTGTGATCAATGGGCCGGTAGTCAATTCTTACAAAAAGGAACATTAGGAAAGTGAGAGAAATGGTAGAGGAAGTCATGAAAATCAATTTGGGCAGGGAAAAGGGTGAGGCCAGACACTGCATCACATCCAAGAAAAGTTTGCTTCTTTGCATCATGGTACATGCAGTCCACAATTTGCGCTTCTCTCAGCGTTGACTGTAGTGTTACACCATGCTCAGTGTTGACTATAATGTTACACCAAACTTTGGTTTAACACTACAGTCAACACTGAGGGGGAACGCAAATTGTGGACTGCTTGTACCATGATGCAAAGGAGCAAACTTTTCTGGGATGTGATGTGTCTAGCCACACCCTTTTCCCAGCCCAAACTGATCTTCATGACCTCCTCTACCATTTATCTCACATTCTAAATATTCCTTTTTATAAAAATTGCGTTCCAGCCCATTGATTACACTTCATCCGGCCAGAGATTCCAGCTCGAGCCGGAGAGTACGGCCCGAGCCATAGAGTACAGCTTGAGCCGGAGATTCCGGCTCGACTGCGGACGTAAAGATGCGACTCGTAAATGACCTCTGTGAATACCAAAACTCATACAGTTAATCAGGCCCAATGTGTCTTGGTATTAGACATGCTCTAAACAAAACCTCATTGCCTTGAACTTGTCAATTTTTCATTCCCCAAACAGATTTTTAATCAATATTTTCTTTCCAAAACTGTACCCTCGAATCGAGAACTGGGAAATAAAGGAGGCCAAATAAATTAATTTTGTTTCAGTCAGCATATTTTTCTTTGCCTGGGAAAGGAGGAGTTTATAATAATAAGACACTGGGTCTATGGGGTTATCGCTAGAAAAATATGCAAACTTCTGTGCCCATGTTGTGGACCTACCCGATGGTGGTGTAAGGCAATTTTCCCATTGCCTGTAATAGAATACTGCACGTGGAGTATTAGCTCTGTATAAGTAATGGTGTGCATAGTGATGGTAACAAAACATTTCATCATAAGTAGATGTACCACTATACATATGTTCTTTTTCAAATACAGCATAATGTTCTAGCTCAGAAAGTATAGATATAACCATAATAATATCCCAACCATCAGAGATGCTGCCAGGAGTAATAACATCATTAAGTGAAATCTTGAATACATACAGTATTTGCAAAGTCTCTGTAGGACCAAGAATGTCAAATGGTACCTTATCCCAAACAAATCCATAAATTACCGGAACCGCTGAAATGTTTTTAAGGGACTGGTCTCATTGCACTTTGTGTGATGAAGAATGAGGTTTAAATACCTTGGCTACAAGTTCAAAGGCAGAGCGTTCTGGGAGATGGTGTCCATTTAGAAGCAAGAACGATACTGTCACATATTCAATCCAGATGAAAAGGAAAAGCAATGAAATGTAAATCCAAATGTAAATTCAAGGTGGTAAAAAGTATGTCTTTTTGAGCGAAATCATAAATGCATGATTTCCATGCAGAGGTGGGTCTGATGAATCCAAGGAAAAGTTGTCATTGTAGACAAAATAGCTGGAGGCAGTCTGTGCAAAAATAGGAACCTTGCGTGATGGTGTAGAACTGGTAGTTAACTCCAATGGTGGATCATAATAAACAACTTTGTTGTTGGCATGTGTTGTTGAAAGCTGTGAAGTCGCATACAGTGTTGGTATGGTGTTGGTAGATGTAACTGGAAGTAGCATAACCTCAGTGTCAGATATCCCCCACCAGGGAACAGAAACCTCTGTGTTGGCTAATGCTTGTAAAGGTATTTCCCCTATGGTAGTGAGAGGAGGCAGGTATCTACCTAGGAACCCTTATGGCCTACTTTGTAAGACTAGCAACATGGTGTGGTTTGAACAAGTCAATCAACACAAATCATTTGTTTTTACATCCAGCAAGGGGTGGTAAAAGTACAGTTCTGGTACCTGCAACTGTCAGGACCGGCACTGGCGCTGTGTAAGATGGCCAAACTCCTTCTTGTCCGCAATCTTCCCTCAGGCCATATCTCCGACCTTTGGAATCCAGCCAGGAGTTGCTGGTTGCACCTTCACTTCTCCAGTGGCAGAACGTTTCTCGAGATTGTTGCTGTGCTCATCTCAGAAGACTCTCAGTTCCTGTAAGACAGACAAACATTCACTGATATCAAAAGGTGTTTCCGCCGCCACTGTACTAGGTTTGCCAAGGCCTGGAACCCACATATTGACACTGAACAGGACCTTATAGGGAGTCTGACCACCCAAGGTTCTTCTATGCATATTGTTTAAAGCTCTCTTGACCCCATACAGGTGGTGGACCCAACTGTGACCTGAACCTAATACTCTAGGTGCTAAAGACTGCTTTAAGTCACAGTTTTTCCTCTCCACTATCGAATTTCCCTCAGGATGGTAGGGGGAGGAATGGAGCACAACCACACCCAAGATATCTATGGTATCCCCTTAAGCCTTAGAGGCAAACACTGGGCCCTGGTTCGAACGGAATGCAGAGACTGCACATGTCCAGATGAAGACTTGCAAATCTTTTATAACAGTTCAAGCATCAGGCGATCGCTGTGGCCATTCTCATAGGAATCAAGAACATGAATCCACTGCTAACAGAATGTATTTAAAGGAGCCATAATTATTTAGTGGCCCACAGTGGTCCAGATACACACAGGCTAGAGGCTTGTCTGGAATCAAGAGAGGTGTCTGCGGTGGGCATGCTCTGATATAAACTTTTGTCACATTTAAGCACAGAGTATTTAGTATGTTTATATAGACGTGGCCACCAGTAGTGTTGCTGTTGTAGTGTAACTGTAACTGCTATACTAGTGTGGGCAGAAGCTAACCCCTCATGTGCTGCCATAGAATAGAATAGAATACTTTATTGCACAATTAACTAAAATGATTACAATCTGGGTCCCCTGAAAGAGGGAAGAACATCACCAATAATGAAATAAATACATTTATAAAAGGCTTTGACTAAGACCATATTAAAAAGAGCTTACACGTCAAGATCAAATGACATTGAGAGAACATTATTAGTAAGTGAGCTGTTCCTCCATAGACTAAAAGGGCTTCCCTTTGCCCCCTTTCAGTTTTTGTTACAGGCCAAATGGGAAAGAGGATTAATTAGCAATCCTTTAGAGCACTGGCCAGTTAATCAATGTACAAGTGTGAAATTCTTAACAAGGGCAAACTCAGGAGCCTGCAGAGAGGCTAGTAAAGCAACTGTACTTTTCATAAATTTCACAAAGTGAGTGCCTAGGTGCACGGATTCACCTCTCAAGCACACTTCTGCGGCACCTCGGCAAGTCCTGACATTTAAAAAGTGCCAGACCGGTCGAAGCCATAGCTTCCGTAGTGGTAGCAGCTCATCACAGGGTCTCTGTGCCATGGTGATGGTGGAATCCAGTTTGGGTACGATGTAAGATGTCATGACTCTATAGGAAATCAGCTTGGGTGGAGTTAACATGCTTCTCCAGGAACTTGCTTCTAATCGGGAGAAGATGAATGGATCTATAATTTCCTAGATCATGAAGATCCAGATTGGAGTTTTTTAAAGTGCTTTTCTAACAGTGCTATCACCATGGTATGTTTCCATATCAATGAAACAGTTCCTACGTTCAGTTTTCTAGGCTGGGGGGTCAAAGGTCAAATCCTTTCCCTTCACAATCTTGGACTCATTTTGGTCCTGGTGGTGAGCCTTAGCCTCCTGGCCTGTACGGTGGCACACGTTGCAGGGAGCTGGTTCCACTGGCTCCCTACACCAGTCATTCTCATTTTCCTTTTTCTCTTGTGCTTCTCTCCTCTTGCTTGGGTGCATAATTCCAGATCGTCCCCCATCTGGTCCTTGGGGGGGTTTAGGCAAACCAGCTTCTCTGGTCCTGGAGAGACCCACTGGTTCTGGGATCAACTGTAGACAGTCATTTAGGGCATCAGGGGGCTTGTCCTTTAAATTGTCCATGGTGTTACTGTTTTCCAATTCCAGGTCCAGAGGCCAACAAAAACAGTTCTTTCTCTCCCATGGGCAAGGGTTTTTAAGTGGGGTGGAAGGTTCTAGAAGCCAGGCACCCTAACCAATCCTAAGGTGCCACATCACCCCTCCACTTCGTCCCTACCCTCCTGCACAACATGCTGGACCAGCTCAGGGTGGTGTCATCAAGAAGTCACTGTTCACTTCTCCTCTCAAGGATTCAGCTCTGCTCCTAGCTGACATCACTCCTAGGGACGTACCCACCAAAACTTAAAAGGGGTGCTCCCTCCTATGTTTGCTCCAGAGGTCAGGACTTCCTCCATTGTTCAGTGGGACGGGCTGCCCCAACCCTGGTGCAGTGTAATAGCTAATTACCAGATGCAGATTTTATTTCCCTCTCCTTCCTCCTCAGGAGCTGAGTGCAGAAGTTAATTACTCCTTTGTGTGGGGAGGCCTTTGTTCCCCCTGCTGGTGAGCAAAGTAATTAACTTGGTCCACCAAATGCATGTAAAATGCATGTAAATGCATATGTGCCTGCAGGAACTATTTTGTAGATTCCAGATGGAGAAAGGTAAATTTGGTCATATACAGATGTTAAACAATATCTGTTACAGGGACAAACCCTGGGAAACCCCTCACAGAACAGGTGAAGGCAGTAATTTGAATAAAAGAAGAGAGAGCACATGGAATAGATTTACCAACAAAGAAGCAAACACGCCCTTCACTAATTCTTCTATACCAATCTCTGTAATAGTTAGCGGACAATTGTAAGATGAACTGCATTGAAGGTAGCAGAGAGGTCTAAGAGTGTTACACCCATCAGGTTCTCCTTGTCAAAAATAAGTTTAAATACATTTAAAAAAAAATTAAAAATGTGTAAATGGTTAGGAACTGAGCCTGTTTGGGGAAGAGCCAACTGGAATGATAACCACAGCTGGAGAGTTTTAATCACAGTTACTGGATGGCCGGTTGATCAGTGCATGGCCTTATTGCCTGACAGGCCCTCATCCCAAAGCCTGCTGTGGTGACTGGACACACAGGAAGGTAGGCAATAAGGCATTAAACACCTGCTACATATGGTTAAGGGTGTGCACAAAAGTGCAATGGCTGGATAAAGCTTCTTTCGGTTGGGCAGGCTCTTTATCCAACTGCTGGAATGCATATAGTGTAAGAGCTGCATCCATTTACTGCGATGGAGGAACATTCTTATGCACAACCTGCCTCAACCCCTGCACCCAATTGATGGGATGCAGGGCCAGACAGCAGGCCTAGCCCTGCATCCAACCACTGGGATGCACAGACAACTGTATCCCTCATGCCCGAGCCATCTCTACCCCAACTCCTCTCTCTGCCAAGTATCACATATCTGGGGTTGTAATAATGTATTTTGATTATATCTCTGCATTACATCAACTTCTAAAATGTATCATGCATAATTTAACTCACCTTGTAGCTGCTTGTTCCTAGAATTTCAGTATTCCTCTGTTTTGGGCCGCTGTAAAGACATTGCATTACCCCTGGCTGTCTGTTCAATCCTAGGCGCTCTAGTTTCCAAAGGTTCTATAATAGAAGCATGCCTATCATGCCCATGAATAAAGTGAGTGTCCGCCCTTTGCGTGCTATGTTTGGTGAAACTGGTTTGGGACTTGTTTGCCAGTGTTAGCCATTGCAGTCTTGCCCATATGTATACTGTACCACACCAGAGCAACATGGCTTTCCGAGCTGCAGAGCTTGTGGAGATTGTGAGTACTGTGTACCTCTAAATCTTACACTACAAACACCTTACCAGCACATCCTTGGGTGGGTGGATCGGGCACCATGTTAAGCCTCATTTTGATGAGGCACTGTGTTCTAGAGACGAAGTACAAATCAGCACATAAACAATACAGTTAAGTAAGAAAGGACTGACAAAATTAGTGAGCCCTAGGGCTGAAATAGAAATGTTATAAACATTTATGACAAAAATGTAAAGGTATAATACAGAAATTGTAAAGTCCAGATGCATGAGAGTTTGTACAGGCAATCTTATCAGAATAAAATGAAAACTGCAGGTTCACCATGGTGTGAGCAAAAAAATATTTTCAACAAATCAGAACATCGAATTAAAGAGGGTCATACAGACTTACCAACTAAGCACTATCACACCACATGAATATTGATGGAGCTGCCTCTGTGCTAATGTCATTCGGAGATGTCAGAAAAAAATTGGTACAAAACAATAGTGAACATTTGTGAGTGAATGCAATACTGTGTGCAGGCAGAATAACTTTGAAGAAATGTAGCTTTAATGAGCCCATTCTTAAGAGTCTTCTTCAAGAACAGTGTTATTAGGAATAAAACATACATAATTTGCTTGACTACTTGCAGAAGAAATAATAAACAGAGCATCAACATGATGAGACATCCATTTTGAGCAAGATGGTGAAGAGGCCTAGCTGAGGTCTATTTAGCATAAGCCAGGAAAATGGACTTTGACATGTCATATTTAAAACTGTTTCAAAGGCAATAGCATAATATTGGTGTACACATATGAATTCAAGCATAGACAACGTTCTGCACATTGTTAATAATGCACAATTGTAGTTATAGCACAAACGCTCCGTCATTCTTCCCAACTGATTATTTTCTCATCACGAAAACCCCCAAACTATTACAATACAGTCTGTATCACTTTGTGCTTCTTGTGCTTTGATTCTCCCAACATTTTGAGTTAATTATATACTCGATCTCCAACATTTTCCATCTCTGGTACACCCTCTTTCATTTGAATGACATCAGTTTCTCCTTACACCCACATTTTAGAAATAGTGACTCAGAAAATCTGAACAAGATAACCAGATCAATCGCACAAATTAACACAATAATTACTGGTGTTAGTATTGTCCTAAGCATACCCCAAACAAGCTATCAATCCATTCACCATCTTTACTAAAACCCTTTCCAATCTCACCAACCCAGGAATCTACAGATTTCAACATACTCTTCAAAAGCTTTGACTTCACAAGAAATGTTGGCAATATTTGGGACATAGGCATTAATAACCCCACTGTTGTCTGGGATGAAGTTGCAACATTATTTAACCTTCAAAACCCTGCAAACTCCTCCTTTCTTTGCAAAAAGGATATCTAGCACTAGACGGTTTTGCATGATCATTGCACGTATAGCAAATAATAATTTTTTTATTTGCATTAGTGCACCAGAAGTATTAGAAGCAAGCCAGTCAACAAATGTAGATAATCTTCAAATTTTCACTTCTATCATAGCTACTTCAATAGATGGAAATATAGCTCCTAATACATCTAGCACAATTTGCCCAAAACCTTGCTTCAGTCTCTTCAAACCAACAGCATTACACATCTCATTTATATGGTAAACTTTATAGACTATCAAAGCAAGATAGCAGGAATCCACGCAATTATGAGGTAGGTTGAAATTGGCAGTCTTATCACACATGCTAAACTCCTCTATTTCTTCTTCACCAACCAGAAACTCACCACTGACAACATAACTCCTTTTGTACTCACTCTTTCCCTCATTCTATATTGATCTAACTGATCTAGGACCATGATGCACCATAAAATTCACCCTTTATTTCATGCTCCATTCTAAATTTTGGATGCAAATTCAAAGTCCGAAATTTCTCTTCAGCCTTAATCTGCTGTCCAATATTCATTTCATCCTTCCAATATTTCCCAATTTGTGCTCTCCTCTCATTATTTTATAACAAACTCACACTCTTCATTACACAAACTGCACATATACTCCCCTTTAGTCCTCTTAGTATTCTGATTACTTTTTGCAACTGGATTAAAATATTTAATATAAGTTACCAAATGCCTAGTATCTTTGGAAACAGGAAGGTCTTCCAGCGAAGCATTGAAATCATCGCAAGAAAGACTATAGGGCATTGGTAGCTGATGAGAGGTGGAACATTCATCTGCAGAAGAAGGAAGAAATGTGCATACTAAACAGTTCTTAACCCCGATAATGTCTACATACTCGCTCAATATATGTTTATAAATATTATCTTTAAAACTAAGAAGTGTGCTTCCCTATGTGTCAGTGTGTTATGTCAAATTTCATTATGAAATTTTGTTAATTCACCCTGTGAAGAAGCATATTCAACTGGAATAATTAGGCACAGCAATAAGGCAAATGAAGCTATTAGTATCACTATTAGTGAAACCATGCTAACAATTTTACAGCATCAGATGCATGCCATTTCTATTGAAATAAAAGCAAAACAAATAAAGGAAAATTCAGGACACAAAACCCAGTCTTCAAGATTTCTTTTTCAAAACAACAATAAATCTTCATATTTTCTTTTTTTTTAAAACAATAATCAGAAATTAAAATTCAGTGTTTCTTTTTTTCAATTGATAGATTCAACATTCTATTTCTTTATCTGGATTGGATTCTTTATTAAGAAACAAAACATTAATGCTTTTGCAGGGTTTAAAATCTCAGTTTCAAAATGTCATGACCATCATGATTTGCAAAAGTTCAAGGTGGTTCTTCTGCAAATATGAATTGACAGGTTGTTGGGTTGTAGTCTTCCACATCAAACTCTTCTTCTTCTTCACATACAGATGCAAGATATTCCCAAGCAGGTGAAGTGTACTTTCTGTTTAAGATTCTCTTTCTTGTTGGTCTCTTGGCAACTGATGATTCACTGTCACTGTTCTCAGAATCAATTTCAAACAATTCTGGTTCTTCTCCAATTGATTCTGATCTTTCAACTTCCCAGTGTCTTCTTTTGCAGGTTCTTTTAGCTGCCTTAGGCCACTTATCTCCTTGATGCACCTTCTTGATGCTTGTATTTTTTCTTGTGACTACTTATAAATCTTTTTCACTCACAGTCAAACTTGTGCTTTGATCTGCATCAGTAACTTGAATCACTGAAAGCCGCTTCTTTCTCTTAGAGGTTCTCGAGACTCCAATTTTCAGCTAGAAGTTTTCAAGAACTGGATCAGAGTCTGTTTCTTGCTGCTGTCATGACTTTGCAAATGTTCTTCACTCTGATTTTCAAAATGATACTGATTACTGGTAGCTTCACCAGGATCTTCAACTTCATCAGTATCACCAACTTCACCAGGAGTATTTTTATCTCCCCCTGCTGGATCCACGCTGTGAACTTGAGCTTTGCTCGGTAAATCAGTGGTTGGTGTCAACACTTTTTGATCCACCCTTATTCATTCTTCTTAAGTGAGCATCATGGATCCAATGTGGGATTCCTTCACACTTTACAGCAGTGTTAGTCACAAGCACAACGTGGTGTAGTCCTTTCCACCTGGGCTTGAGGCACCTCTTACGAATATGCTTGTTTATCATGACCCAGTCTCCTGGTGGCAGTGGATGGCATTGACTTTCGTTTGATGGTGCTGTTGCCAAATTCCTTTGATGAGAGACAAATTTCACATCAGCTAAACCTGTACTGTATGCTCTCTGCTAAAAGGATTTATACAGGCTGATAGTTCTGTTCACCAAAACTTCATTGGGGCGAGAGCCCACTATTTCTTTTCTGGAGTGCTTCCGATGCTCATGAGAACAAGAGGAAGAGCATCTGGCCACTTAAGATTCATGATGGCACACACCTTAGTCAGCTTATATTTGATAGTGCTATTCCTCTCATCCACTATTCCACATGCTGTGGGTGATAAGTACAGTGAAACCTCTGCTCAATCAGAAGAGCAGTACATCATAACTTTAGGATCTCATTTTTAAAATGAAATCTACGGGCTGTCTCAATAGAGTTAGACGGGCCAAATCTTGTTATTAACTCTCCCAATAAGAGTTTGGCAACTGTCATACTATCGCTTCTCCATGTTGGATAGGCCTCCACCCATTTTGAAAACAAGCAGACAATCACAAGAATATATTTAAGCCATTGTAGACAGATATCTAAATGAAGTACCTATGTTGTCTTTCCCTGATTGTTTCTCTGGCACATGACAAACCTCTGACACAAATCTTCTGTTATGCCTCTGAACTTTGTATCATACCAGTACTTTCTGAAAATCCTGGTCATGGGATCCTTACCTACGTGTGTTTGCAAATAATGGGCCATTGAATATAACAAGAAGTCTGGGAGTTCATATTGGTTTCCAGGAGTAACCCATAAATCATTAAAGTTTTTCTCACAAACGGCCAATTTTCACTTCTGTCTTTCATTCTCTGGTACTTCCTCATGGAGAGCCCTCAATTCACTTAATAGGGTTCTGTATCGGATTTAACAGAAAACAGTTGACATAACTCGAATTTTCAGCAGTTCTTAAATCGAGTTCACTTTCCTCTGATTCTTGCACTGGGGTTTGCTCATTAAAATTTACAGTTGCATTTTTAAAGGCGCAGTACTTTACCAGCTAGTTATTGGGACTATTTTCCATTGTGACTATGTTGTCACCAGCCTTATGGGCTATGTATTTGACCACTACCATTTCTATGGGTTGTTGTATTGCTCCCAAAAAGATCAAGAATATAGGAACCATTCCTGATGAAAGTACCAGAGTATGTCATGTCAGAGTATGTCATAAACCTCCTTTTGTGACCACAGATGCCCAAAATCATGTACCACTCCAAATCCATATCGGCTTTGTGTGTCAATTATCACTCTCAATTTATTTGCTAGGTAGCAAGTACTTGTCGGAGCAATCAGCTCTTTCTTTTGTGCTGAATCAACATTACGCAGGTATGATTCTTCAATGATTTCAAAAATGGAACAGACAGCATAAGCAGCTTTTAATGTTCCTTGATGATCTCTCAAATAAGAACGATCAACAAACAAAGTCAGATCAGCCATTTAAAGTGGAACATATATCAGCACTCTCAAGTTATTTGCTAGGTAGTAAGTCCTTGTCGGAGCAATCAGGTCTGCATTTGTGCAGAAGCAACGTTAGGCAGGTATTGCGGGCTTTGCAGTCCAAAACCTGTTGTTTTTTTCACATTGCCCGTGACTACCTGATTTTCCCTCCTAGTTTCTCCCTTGATCTGTGCTCAGACCTGTGTGTTAAGCAATCCATCCCCAGCTCCCATTTTGTCTTAGCAAGTGAGTGATACCAGATTACCCCCACTTAGCAACAGAGATATTATGCATCAGAGACTGAACGGAGGGTGCTCTGAGACAGCAGTAATCTGCTGTTAGTTGTTTAAGCTGTGTTATTAGGGATTGTACACTAATTTTTTGGCTAGGAGAGTGAGTAAAGTTTAGTACAACTAGTATTGCTAGAGGCCAAAGTGTGGATTGAGCCTGTCTGTCTCTTAGGAGATTCTGGATTGAGGAGCAGCTTCCAGACCCCTGGCCAGCAAACATTGCCTGAGGTCGCAGTGACCTTATATAGGCTGCTGTTGGATGCTACATGTGTGCACTGATTGGTGGTTGCATCTCGTGTTTCTATTGGATTGGGGTTAGTGTTCTCATTGGTTGGGTATTTGAGGGTACTGATTGGTTCCTGGGTCAGTGATTCTATTGATGAAGGGCTTAGGGCTAGTGATCTGATTGGTGGATAGGTTTTGAGTTTTGGAAGATAAACTTAAGACCAAAATTTAAGTTTAACCGAGAAAAGATCCTAACTTTACGACTTTCTGTATTCACAAAGGGCATTTAGGAGTAGTAAAGTTAGGAATCCTAACTTTACTACTCCCAAAAAGTTAGGATTCCTAACTTTACTACACCTAAATGCCCTTTGTGAATACCGAAAGTCGTAAAGTTAGGATTTTGTCTCAGATTACTTTTGTGAATCGGGCCCCATTGATTAGACCACCAATTGAACCAAGAATCAATAGCACATAACTAAAACTATGAGTGCTGCATAACAGTCCGTCACTCGATACAAAACACGCTCCAAACTACAAATCCCACAATGCATCAGTAGCACACTAAACACTCTCAGTCTCAAGAATCCTTGTGTCCTACTGATACTCACAATATTTTTGCTCAGGAACAGCTCTGCACAGTCAGGAACTCAGGAAAAAATCCAAAGTTGACTCTGGATGTAGAGAGGAAACCAGTCTAGGAACTCTAAAACCACCCCTTATCTCACCACTAAAGTAATCTCAATAGCACACCCATGGGTGGGTGGATTAGGGAAAGTGTTAAACCTCAATTTCATGAGGCAGTTGGTCCCAGAGACAAGGTACATATCAACTGATCAAAAATACAGTTATGTATGAAAGGACTGACTCAGTAAGTGAGTTGTAGTGCAGAATTTGAAATTATGTAAAGATTTATTACTAAACTTTAAAGATACAATACAGAACTTGTGAAGTGCTAATGCATAAAGTCATTGCCATTATGGCTCTCAGTAATAGGACAATACAGAAGAAAAGGCAAAATCAAAAATAGTATATGGCACAAAGAGCAGCAAAATCAGTAAGAAATATAAAAGCATGCCTAGTAGCATCAGAAAGTCATTAAGGCTCATGCCCAAATTTGAGGGCTTATATAGGAAATCCTCTCATGGAATAAAATGAAAACTGCAGATTCATCATGGAATGAGCAAAGAAATACATTTACAATAAATTAGAACATTTAATTAAAGAATGTCATACAACCTTTCCGCATAGGCACTATCGTACTACATGAATATTGTTTCAGTCCCCTGTGTGCTATGGGCATCCAAAAGAGTCAGAAAAAATAGCTACAACTCAACAGTGAATAATTCTGAATAAATGCAATACTGTTTATAGGCAGAAGAACCATTAAGAAATGTAACAATAGTGAGCCAATGCTAGAGAGTCTTCTTTGAGAACCGTGTCATTCGGAAAAGAACAAAAATTAATTGATTGACTTCTTGCAGCCAAAATAATAAACAGAACACAAACATGATGAGACATCTATTTTGAACAAGATGGTGTCAAGGCCTAGCTGAGGCCTAGTTAGCATAAGCTAGGAAAATGCATATCAAAATCATATCAAAATTGCTTCAAAGCATTCATGTCGGTGTACACGTGAATTCAAGTATAGATTACTATTCCGCACGTTGTTGAGAATGCACAATTTTTATTAATGTACAAAAGCTCCCTCAACCTCATTAACCCTGACCCAGTTCCTAAGTCATATGACTCTGTGTGGTGGCAGCCAGGGAGAACCTCTTCACAAGTTGACCCTTGGAGTAACCCCCAACTTACACAAGTGAATGAGTCCGCTTCTTCAGCCCAGCTCATGTTGCTGTCCCATCCTGCTCTGAGCTCTGCTTCTCCTCTGACCCTGGGCCAAAATACAGAGTCTCATTTAGGTCACTCAAAATGACTTCACAGATTTCAGTGGCAACACAGAGTTGCAGCTCCAGCACCACAGTTCAGAAAAAAGTTTTTGCCTCCAATGCAAGGGGTGCAAGTATGTGGGAGCTGAGGAGAGAAGTTCAGTGGCTCATGTAGTAGTACACCTGTGGAAAAAACATAGGGGCACATGCATCAAAGTCCCATTTTGCGATTACCAAATAGCGATTTTTAAGGAATTGCTATTTGGTAATCGCAAAAAGCCATGCATCAAAAAATCTCAAAACATTTCCGAATCAGTAAAAATCGATATCGCCATTGCTTAAAGTCCTCTCCTAAGTGTCCTTAATCTTTAAATTTCCAACCGCGACTTTCCCATAGAGTTGTACGGAGCTCGCGTCTGTGTTCCCACACTGCACCCGTCCTCTGTGGGTCCCCTGTGTCACTACCTTGGGTGGTTCCTTGGGGTCCCAGCGATTCTACATGCTCTAGGCACTGTGTCTAGTCAAGTCGTGGTTCTTATACCACTTTCTTAGTATATGGTTCGGTCTCCCCCTGGAGCCCGCTGTGTATTGTGCTATTTACTGTCGTTCTAGTGATTTAATATTGTGTGTCTTGTTCTCTAATCTCATAAAGAGGTTAGTAGAGAGTGTTTAGTAATAAATACATATATTTTATATATACCTGGTGTGGTTCTCCTTTCATTTGGTCATTCAGGAGGTTATATACTGGTAAGACAAGCTGCTTTACATTCCTTCGAGACTTAGCCTGAAGGCTGCTCTCCATAGCTACCACTAGGATAGCTTTCAATAAAGGTTGTCTTTAACCTAATCATCAATAAAGGTCGTTTGGACTGGTGCAAGGTGCCCACTTTAATTAGTGGACAGCATATACCAGGCCAACTTCTCACACCGAAGCGGCACAGAAACGTCCATTTCCGGAGGCGCAGGGCAGCGGCTCACATGGGCGCTGCAGAAGATGATGGGTCTGCTGTCTGGGGTGGTCTGGAGGGACAGATGTTGAAGGTGCAGTGCCTACAATGTAAGAACATGCGCTTAATGCAGGCCCAACTCGGTACATTGGCCACAAACATGGCAGAAATAAGGGACTGCATGAAGAAGCTCATCACTGCAGTGGTGGAAGGACAGAGGGCCACAAATGACAATTTTTCTAATGTCAGCCAAGCCATCCATGAGTTGTGCAGGGTGATGCAGGACGTCCAGGTGTCACAACGAAAAAGGCATCATCACTTGATGGTGCGCTTAGATGGGTACACTAGGGCCACCAATCGCCTGAGCACAACCACAGCTCAGCTGTACCGCCGTGCTGTGGGAATGCAGTTGGAGATGACCCATTGCTGTGGGGATGTGGCCAGGGGACTTATACAGGTCACCAATGCCTTGGAGCTATTGCAGACTGCTGCAGTTGGTGGCAACAATGTACTGGGTGGGGGGAGAGTGAGGTCTCCAGCCTAAGTAGTCTCCTGGCACCAATGACAACATGCAGGAGGCGCAGTACTAGGAGCACCACTGCCTCCGAAGGCTCCACAAGGGATGTGGCAGAGCCCACAAAAAGGCCCACAGGAGTGCGTGGCCGCAGGAAGTAGTATGAGGGACAAAGTTCAATCTGGTGAGGCAACCAGTATAATGCAAATTGTCTGGGCTGACATTCAAGTACCATGGCAATGTCATGTTGTTTAATTTTTTCTACCACAATGCAGTCTGCACCTGGTATGTGTGCATTCACACTACCACATTTTGTTTAATAAAACAGCTGAGCATGTAGTGTGTCGTCTCATCATTACCCACCTTAAAAAAAATGCTGTGTGATTTCTGCATGTCTCTGTCTCCCCTCTGCTGCGCTCGGCCCACGTGCTGCTTGTGGTGGTTGCCCTGGCTGATTGTCTTCCTCAGGCTCGCTGTCACAGAGTTCCAGGGGCATGCCTCTAGAAGTTGCAATGTTGTGCAACATGGCACAAGTGGCCACAATTTTGCAGCAGGTATCTGGCCTGTACTGCAATGCACCACCAGTTTTGTGGAGGCAGGTGAACCTACTTTTAAGTAATCTAAATGTCCTCTCAATCACGTTGCGGGTGAAAATATGCGGCTCATTATATCTTTGCTCACTTGGGGCACTTGGATTTAGGTATGGCGTCAGTATGAAGGAGCGCACAGCGTATGCGCTGTCACCTACAGGGTGTAAGGCAGCAGATTACTCACTGCTATGTGTCACCATGGCCGAAGAGTCTGCAAGACAGTATTACATATGTTTACCAAGCAGGTATCCTTCGTCAAATTCACCCCCAAGGAGACGAGTGTGTATGCCACTGTGTCTGAAGATGTAGGAATCATGTGTGCTGCCAGGGTACCTAGCCACTACGTCTGTGATGATGTGTTTGGAATTGCAGATGACTTGTATGTTCAATGAATGGTATGATTTCCTGTTCCTGTAAATGTACTCATTCACTGAGGGCGGACAAATGGCTACATGCGTCCCATCAATGCAACCAATTACGTGGGGAAAATGGGCTACCTGATAGTAATCATATTTGGTTTGCTGCAATTTCTGTGGTGTTGTGGGAAACCTTATGTGGTGGTGTATCCTCTGCAACATGGCGTCAAGAAATGAGTTGAAAAAGCGCGATAGGGTACTTTGGGAAACACCTTCAGCTGCAGCTATTACTACCTGGAAGCTACCTGATGATAGGGGGTGCAGTGAACATAGGACCTGCACATTAGCGGGGATGGCATGTGTCCTGCGAGTCTGACGCTGCAGTTGGGGATCTAATTCAGTTATGAGATCATAGATCATGTCTGCATTCAACCTATATTTGTTATATAACTCTTCCTCTGTCTGCCCCAACAATGTAACGCACACTCTAAAAATGCGCTCCTGTATCCTCCTTTTTCTCTGTGCTGCTGCTCGTAGCCTCATCCTCCTCGCCATGACGTAGAGCGCTGCCATTGTGAAACAGTCTGAGGCCTTCTGGGCCTGCTTAAATAGTTTGCCAATGGTTACCACCTGATTTGTTGCTTTTGAAATGGTTACCACCTGATTGCATTTGGTGCTATTTAGCAAATGCAATTTGCGATTCCCAGCTAATTCGCAATTTGCGAATTTTTCATGGATAGGTTTGCGATTACCAATTAGCGATTCGCTAATATGGATTCGCTATTTGGGAATCGGTAAATAGGTAAGCGCTATTTTTTGCGAATATGAGGGTGATTCTGCGAATGTGATTGATGCATTGCTAATGGCTATCTTGCGATCGCAAACGGCCGATTTTTGCGATTCGCACTGTTTGCGATTGCAAAATAGCTTGATGCATGTGGCCCATAGTATGTTAATGTGAGTCAGTGTAGTCTTTGTTTATCCTGTCATTCCCAGCTACACGTGTGGAGAAGCCTTTTACCTGTTTATTTCGCTTCTGAACAGATTTCCTCAGTCCTACCCAGCAGACACTAGCAGGGTCCAGTCAGGTATGATTAATTATTTGTGCAAGAGTTCTGCTTAATAGCAAAGGGTTGTGCAGAGTTCAGCACAAAGGTGTGCATCTGGAGTCAGAATGGAGGGTTTACGGCACAAGCCTCAAGCAAACTTGTGAACTATCCTTCTCACTTACAGGTAACTTCAGTCAGGCCTGTTTTTAGCCAACAACACTAAGCAATCGTGGTTTCATTTTTTCCATTTGATGGCTGGACCTAAGAGTCACAGTATGCTTAGCGATGACTGAAAAATCATTCATAGCTGAAACGTCTCACTTTTGGTGTTGTTTAGGAGACATATAGGCTGGATATAGTGAAAGAATGCGAAGGGAACTAGAGTCAGGGTATTCTTTATGACCACAGATGTAGAAAATATTGAAGGGAACTGAGGGAAGAAGGGTTATGAAGCAGGAGCATGTAGGGTTCGCAGCGGCACAAAGGTGGAAGCACAACAAGGGAAGCAAAGCCTTTAAGCAGGGGGAAATGTAGGGGCCAAGGGAAGAGGTAAAGCATTGCAGGGAGCTGAAAGGAGAGATGGAGTGCTGCAGGATCCTAGACTCAGGGAGAGAGTTTGAAAGGAGCATGGAAGGAAGCGGATCTGCTGCGGGAGTCTCAAGAGATTCAGTAGACAAACATTTGACAGGAGAAAAAGCTACAAGCAAACACATGAAGGGACTTGTAAAGAAATATGTCTGCAGAATCGGATGGAGTAATGTAGGAGTCAGAATGGTAGAGAAGGAGTCTGGAGGGTGTGAACTCTGAATGAAAGGATGGATGCTACAGAAGCATAAAGGGAAGAATGTTCTGGAATAGACTGAAAGTAGGATGTACTTCAAGAGCCTGAAAGGAGGGAGCATAACAGTATCCTGGTGAGAGGCTGGTATTGTAATTGCAGTGTGAGTGTGTTAGTATGCTGTACAGCTGCAAGAGCCCCTTTGGAACCAGAAGTCAGGAGGAACTGAGAACTGCAGGATTTTGAAAAGAGTGAATGTTTCTGCAACTTGTTACAAGTGATTTAGGCACATGTTAATGTAGTAGCCACGGTCCAATGGGACTCTGTCTCTTTCTGTCTTCGCATCTAAAGCAAATGGAGGCAGTGTCATGGGTTGTTCAGCTGCAGAGGGAACAGATTGTCTTGTCTGGGTCAATAGGTGAAGGTAATATATCTTATTTAGGTATTTTGTCAGGATAGTGGTGGGGAAGGAGTACCTCCCTGAATTCTCTTGAAAGCACCTCTGTGTATCTACTTTATGAAATGTTCCCATGACAACTAGACAAGTGGTGACATCTCATATTGACAGTTCATCACGAACTTGTGACACGCCGTTTGCGTGTCACAGAAGAGTTGCACAGCCTGATACACATTTGTGAAACATATAAACACGTAATCAGTGGTGTAATCAAAGTTCATCCAGTTTATTTCCATAGTTTATCCATACTTGTCCGTCACGTCAAAGAAACAGAGTTCCAATTTTTCACTCATTTTAATTGCACTAGAATTGCCCATCCGGGCTTATTCACAGGCACGTAAAGAAACTTCATTCCTCCAGTACATTAATTCACCCAATGCATTTCGGTCATTCTTCGACCTTCTTCAGGGGTATCTACAATAATTAAAAAATATACGAAATTGAAAAATTGGAACTCTGTTTCTTTGACGTGACGGATAAACTATGGAAATAAACTGGATGAACTTTGATTACACCACTGATTACGTGTTTATATGTTTCACAAATGTGTATCAGGCTGTGCAACTCTTCTGTGACACGCAAACGGTGTGTCACAATTTCGTGATGAACTGTCATAATTGTGCACTTAGGAGCGGAGTGCATAAAGAGTGTATGCACGCCAAACTAGAGAAAAGAACGATGAACTTAAATTTATGTAAAAAACCGGGTGTGCTTCAGACCTATTTAAGTGAATGACATCTCATATTGGTTACACACCCATGATTTTGAAAAGCTGGTTGTCTTAGCATTGGTGCTGGAGAAGGTAGTTTTCCTTCTTTTCCTCTTCTTCCTCCTGCAGGTATTTTTGTCTTATGGACCTCAAGCTGGGAAGATGGACATGTTGGTGAGATGGCTAATAGGACACCTGAATCAGTAGCAGGAGAGCCCAGATGTGGTGCAAGATTACCACCAAACTCAATAGCCACAGTCAAAGCAAAGCTACAAAAGGGAAAACAAAATAAAAAGACAATAAAAGTCCCTAATCAAAATTTTTTATTGAAACTGCATACATCACTACATATACTTGGGAATAAAAAACAATCAACACAATGCGAAATAAACACCAAAAAGTATTATGGAACATTTTTAACTTATACTGACAAAAGACTAAGAGTCTGATTATGAGTCTGGTGTTAAATGGACCTCCAGACTCACGGTGGCGCTGCGGTGGTGGTCCAGCCAACGCCGCACTGGTGGTCCAACCGCCCCATTACAAGTTGGATGGTCGGACTGCCATTGCACCGACGCAACCACCAGGGAACCACAATCCCTGGCGGTGGTGTGGCGATGTGAGGCTGCAATATGCTTGCCGGGGCCGCAGTTTCCTCCCTGCCAGCTGTCTCATGGCAGTGATCCTGCTATAAAACTGCTGGTGGTGCGGAAACTTAGGGGGCCCTACAGGGCCCCCTGGTGCCTCGCTGCATGGGTGTGCATGCAGGGGGGTACATGGTATGCCCCCCTGTCTGTATGCACTCCCAGTTCTATCATGGCATAGACTTTACAGTCCATGCAGTGCTGGAACGTACTGTGGCTGACCAATGATGCTGCCTTTCTAAGGCTCTCCTATGGGCCTTTCGAAGGCAGCGCCATGTGCCAGCCGCTGCAGGTCCACCCACCTGGATTACAGCTTGTAATTTGGTGGGCAGTCGGCGGTGGAGTTTGGCGGTGTGGGAGTGGGGCGGTGGTGTGCTGCCCCGCTCTCACAACACCAAACGCATAATCAGACCCTAAGTAAAGGAAAGCAATATATATTCCCACTGGAGAGGAAGGATATACATGTTGTGTCACTTCTGCAGCATAACAAGTGCTACTTGATGCCCTATCACCAAAAGCCTATTGAGAAAAGACGTGGGACAAAGTAACATTCATGAAGTGCCATGACTTTGATTGGCAGCTCATCCAAGCAATAGCAAACCATAAAAAATACAAGCAAGTCAGTGGCTGATGGAGCTGCCCCAAGCTCCACACTCTCTCTGTATTTTTTCCTATTGTACATTTTTTGAAGAATTTGTGAAATGAGGTCGTGCAGACTGCTAAAGATTTTAGTAATCAGACATAAAAACTATTAAAAAACATAAGTAAATTATACCATAAAATAGTAACTAAATTCAGACGCCAAACGGTTTTGGGTCACAACCCCCTGATCTAAAATCATGTCCTGCAACAAAGTTGTTCTGCATAATGTGAAAATGGCAGCAGGAAATTATAAATGTAGTGCACGCAATACCCTTTTTTAGTCCTGTGAAGATTTTATAAAATTATTTTATTCCTAGCTAAAGTCAGATAATCATTCAAATGGATTTTCATTTATGATTCAACTGTATCATAATGTTATATAATATATCCCAACACATATTCCTGCCGTTCTCTAAGCCTTAATGTTACGCTTTACTTCATCTGTACAAAACAAAGCCAGAACATAAGAAGAATGATGGCATGCTTTACTAAATTAAAGCGTAAATATATAGTCAAGAGCAGTCACAATAATGCCCAAATCAATTCTACATCAGTGAAGCTTGTTCTGTTATTACTTAATTCTCTATGGAGCATTTTCTAAATAGTTGCATTTCAGCACTACTGTTTACACAGAGCAATCTAAGTAGCAGCAGGAGTTGGGGATTTTCTGTGTCTATAAAAGTGCCAACATTAATGCATGTAAGTTATTTAACCACCATTCTTTGAGAAAAATTGAGACGCATGCTGAAAGAATTCCAACTGCTCAGGCTTGCTTTTATACAGTACACTGATGACTCTGTCAGCCCCAGATTCTGTCTGAGTCCGTAACATAGGTCCTCTAGATTACAATAGGTCTGCTAGAACTAATGTGTGATTTGTCAATGATTAACCAAGCATTCAGAGATTGTGATTATATATTTCACCGTCCTTTAAGCAAAGATCAAAGTTAGGAGAGGGGTGTTTTTAAATTTAAAGTACATCTACTAATATATATATTTTCACTTGTATCTTTCTTAACAGTTGTGTACGAAAGACACGACACTGGAGGACAACAGGGGCCATATTACAGTGCAGTGCCCTTGTGGTGCAATGGTCATGTGCGCCTGCTTTCTGCACCTCAGGGCTCTGCTGTATTATGGGGGGGGCGCAGACATTAGTGCGCCTCTTCTGTAATACAGATAGCACTGGTACACATATAGCGCAGATGCTATCTGAAGGGGGCGTGCTCTTATGTGCATAGGGTCATGGCCAAGAATATAACCCATTTTATCCAACGTGCCAGGGTATGGGATGAAATTTGTAGGTAGGGGTTTTAAAAGAAATCAAAAGTTGGGAATTGGAAGACATTCTCGCATGACTGATATTCTGTTTGTAAACTTTTAAACAGCCTTCCATGCACAACTTTGGTTGTTTTGGAAAATAAGGCCAGAAAATAGAAACCATATTTGTCTTCATCCTTCTAGATATGCTGAAATAACCTGTGGTTCATTGAGAGTAAATTGTCTGGCGGATGTTGAGTAACCTTACATCAGAAAGACAATTAATTTAAATCAAACAAAATATTATTGTCAATTTGTCTGAAAGCAATTATAAAGACACCTCAATTATCTGACAGGAGTTAAACGTACGAAGTACCAATTAACATCCCACAAATATCTGTACTTGGCAAGAAGAGGATTTCAAAAATGCACTCCCTTCGACAGATGACAAATCAATGGATGTTTTCCAATTTGTTTACCATTTACATGCAAATGGGCTGCTGAAATTGCTGAATGATATGTGTTCACCATTCTGTACGTTGTGTCCAGTCTAGCCAGAGAAGCTAAAAATGTCACAACCAAAGTCACATCTGCTGAAAAGGTAGCAACTGATTTTTCCAGACACCAGCCAGACCAGACCATCCTTGTGAACGATAGGGCTTTGAGGTTCCTGGAGCCCAAGATTTGTGCAAATACTCTGCAGCTGCTTTTGAAATGCCTGAATTTATTGAGGCTGGCCCAATATTTTGAAGCTATTAGTGTCTGCGTTCGACTGAGGATCAGATTGTGCATTTGTCATTGAGGATGGAGGAGAAGATTGTATACGGTTGTTAAGAGGATTGAGCACTCCATTGGCAATTCTGAAAGTGTTGGGTACCAAACTTGGGATTGTCAAAGCAAGGCACCTTTACTAGGATCAAATTCTGACATCTGCCTGGGCTAGCACTCTGTTGATCATTATAGAGGAAGCGAAAGAATAGTTGATTCCCTGAAACCTATCATGAAGCATTGCATCTGTTACCATTGCCAGTGGATCTGGTCTCCAACTGAAAAAAGATGGAAGGTGTGTGTTGGGTTAGGAGGCAAACAGATCTATGTAGAAAGGATCCCTTTTTAGAACGTTTTTTGAAAATTAAAGGATGAGCCCTTCAGTAGAGTCTTTGAAATATCTGGAATGCCACTCTGCAACAAATCGAGGTTGTCAGGGAGGTATTCTGCTGAAACTGGCAACTTCAGATGAATACAAAACTTCCAAAAGCTCCTCATTGGATCTGCCAATGGTTTGGACTTTATACCCCAAAGTAGTTTATATACCTGCCCAATGTAAACTTGTCGATGCAGCGCAGTGTGGAACAACCTACTTTGTCCTTTGTGAAGCTACAAATAGTAAAGCAGCCGGCAAACATCTTGAAACAATTTATGTGCATGCATGATCCCTTTTCTGACCTTGTGCGTTCACTCAAGAATTGACCCATCGTGCACAAAAACCAATAAGACTTGCACCTGACTGTAACACTAAATCTTTGGCTGAAGCAAAAATTGCTCTTGTGTTCCAGGTGCCCAGATGGTTTATCCACCATTGGAGTTCTAATTGAGAATCTGGATTTAATGCAACCACATCAGAGTAAGCTAAACCCTTGCTCAAGAGGTATATTATTAACCTTTGCAGAGCATGATAATTCAGAATCCTGGAAAAAACTGCCCACATTGAAGAGGACAACAGACCCGCTATTCTTGCTAAAACTTTGAGGGAGGTTAAGGCCTTGCAAAGAACCTGTAAAATCTCAGTTTTTAATGTGTTGACTTTCGATTGGTGAAGTTGTAGAGTAGATTCCTCTGAGTTTATCAGCAACCAAGAAACTCCATCACTTTTGGCAGAATTAACATGAACTTTTGCATTTCTAAAATGAACCCTGAATCTTGAAGAAGACTCCGAGACGTCCGAGAATCCAAACGCACCTGCATACATCTCGAGAAAGTGTGGAGAAACACCAAAACCCCAGAAGCTCGGACCATCTATAAGAACGCCATGACAGAATACCACCAACGCAACAGATCCACCAAAAGGACCTTCATCCAGGACAAAATCCTTGCCAGCCACCAGCAACTCGAGGGAACTCTTCAGCATCATTCATGAATTCACAAAACCCCCCAGCGAAGCCTCGGACGTCACACCTTCCCAGGACCTCTGCAAAAAACTCAGATCCTACTTCCATCTCAAGATCAAGTCCTTCCACAACAACTTCAACAAACAGACACCAGACTCCAAAACCACACCCACCCCCAGCAACACCAGCCAGCCTACCATCTCCGCCTGGACCCCGGTCACCACCGAAGACACCGCCATGACCATGAAGAGCATTCACTCAGGAGCCCCCATGGACCCCTGCCTGCCGCAAATCTTCCACAGAGCCACCGCCAGCATAGCACCCGAGTTACGACACACCATCAACGCCCCCTTCGAATCCGGCACATTCCCCGACGACTGGAAATGTGCAGAAGTCAAGCCCCTCCTCAAGAAGCCCTCTGCAGGCCCTATGGACCTCAAAAACTACAGACCCATCTCTCTCCTCCCCTTCGCGGCCAAAGTCACCGAGAAGATCGTCAACATTCCGCTCACGGACTTCATCGAAGCAAACTCCATCCTTGACTCGTCCCAATCCGGATTCCGCAGCAACCACAGCACTGAGACCGCCCTCCTCGTCGCCACAGATGACATCCGCACTCTCCTCGACCAGGGCCACACGGCGGCCCTCATCTTACTAGACCTCTCTGCAGCCTTCGACACCATCTCCCAACGCACTCTCACCACCAGACTCCATGAAGCCAGCATACAGGGAACTGCCCTCGACTGGATCCGCTCTTTCCTCACCGGTTCAGACCCAAAGAGTCAGACTCCCGCCTTTTCTCTCTGAACCCACAGAGATCAACTGCAGAGTACCCCAAGGATCGTTGCTCAGCCCCACGCTCTTCAACATCTATATGGCCCCCCTCGCCGCCATCATCAGACAGCATGGACTCAGCATAGTATCCTACACCGATGACACCAAGCTCATCCTCTTCCTCACGAGACAACCCGACACCACCAGACTCAGCTTCCAGGATGGAATGAAAGACGTCACATCCTGGATGAGCAGCAGCTGTCTGAAGCTCAACTCGGAGAAGACAGAAGTCCTCGTCCTCGGACTCACCCCCTCAGCATGGGATAACACCTGATGGCCCACCACCCTGAGCAACCCACCCACCCCCACGGACCACTCCCAGAACCTCGGCAGCATACTCGACTCCTCCGTCACCATGACCCGACAGATCAACGCCGTCTCCTCCACGTGCTTCAGCACCCTCCGCAACCTTCTCAAGACCTGCAAGTGGATCCCCCCAGAATCCAGGAAGACCATCACCCACGCACTCATAACAAGCAGACTGGACTACGGAAACACCCTCTATGCCATAATCAAGAAATCCCTGCTCCGGAAACTCCAGACCATCCAGAACACCGGTGCCAGGCTCATCCTCGGCATCGCATGACATGAACACATCATCCAGCACCTACGAGACCTCCACTGGCTCCTCGTTGAGTAGAAAGTAACCTTCAAGCTACTCACTCACGCCTACAGATCCCTCCACTACGCCGGACCCCAGTACCTCAGTGAAAGAGTCTCCTTCCACACACCCAAGAGAAACCTCTGCTCCGCCGACCTCGCCCTCGTCGAAACACCGCGCATTCGCAGAGCCAGAACGGGTGGAAGAGCCTACTCCTACATCGCGGCGAAAACCTGGAACGAACTTCAGCTGAACATCAGACGTTCCCCCACTCTGCACACCTTCAGGAAGAGCCTCAAGACATGGCTCTTTGGCTGATTCGGAGCTGCATGTCCTCCCCCACCCCAGTGCCTTGAGACCCTCAAGGGTGAGTAGCGCGCTTCACAAATCCCTGACTGACTGATTGATTGATTGATTGATTATTGCAAAAATCTGTCAAAAGATCTTAAGCCATAATCAAAAGATTGTCTAGATAAATAATTAATCAAATTCCTTGGGTTCTCAGCCATAAAACCACAGGTTTCGTAAATCAAAGTCAAAGACACACTAAAGGGGAGACAGGTAAATTAGTAAATGTGATCATTCCGTTGGAACTGGAGGAATTTTCTGCAATTTTGGTCTATTGGGACTGTTGGTTAAGCATCCTGAAGATCTAGATGGACCATACAATTCCTTTTCAAACAGGGAGTCCTGTAAATGAATAATTGTTTCCAGCTTGAAATGAATGTAAACTACAAACCAGTTAAACTGTTTAAGATTTACCACTGACAGCATTTTATTGTTCTTTTTCTGAACAAGAAAAATTGTTCTTAGGAAACCTGAAGGATGCAGTAAAGTTTCCTGGAATACCCTTTATGTGTAAGATGCTGTTAAATAGCTGTAGATTGCAGGCAAAATCCAAGACTTTGTTGTAAAACAACGCCACTTTGGAAGGCAATTTGTTAATCGACCCCTTTTGCTTTATGGTCAGAAACTAAACTTACTGTTTGTGCGAGCTCTTCTCAGTGCACAAGCTCCATGGTGTCTGAAATTTCTACCCTTTGAGGGAAGTTTCATCAAAACTCTTAGGAAGAAAAGACTGAGCTTGTGAAAGATTGAAATATGGAGTGGCAACAAGCAAAACGATTTATTCCTCTGCTGGCCCTTGTAAAAAACACATAAGCCTAAGGCTCTTCTTAAAGACTGTTGAGCCTTGTCAAATGAAGCAAAGGTTGTAATATATTTGCTTAAGTCCTTAATGAATGAGTTCACAAAAATTATTTTATTTGCCTGTATGTTAGAGTATACGTCTGCCACATTTCATAACATAGTATACATTTTTCAAAGGAGGCCTTTCCAGCTCATAAATTGCAATTGAGAAAGCCTGTTGGAAATGGCAATGTTTTCCATGGTATTCCTTCAGATTTTTATCTTCAGTATTTTTGTTGGCTTTAGAAATGCTAAACAGTGGTAAGTGCTGTGCTCTCCCTTTAATCATACAGAAATTGGTTTGCCCCTGACTGGCGTATTTAACTTATCTCTAAATACCTTGTATATGGTACAAAGTGTACCCAGGTCCTGTAAGTAAAATGTCACTAGTGGGCTCCAGCACCCACTGTGCCTCCCACTGCACTATCACAGCAAATCCGTCCCTTGTCTACCATTGTACCCTGGGTGTGCTGATTTAAAACTGCCATTTGGACCTGCCAAAGGACACTCTTTTGACATGCCTAAACCTTCCTTTCAAATATTAATAAGTCACCCCCTAAGGTAGACCGTAGTGCCCAAAAGGCCAGGTGCATGGTATTTAAAGGTAGGACATGCAAATGTTTAAAGGTTCAAATGTACTTGCAGTAAAAAAAGCCTAAAAGCTATTTTTACTGTAGCAATGCTGGCTGCCTCCACAGGAAAATACAGTATTACATTATTACACTTAATAATGCTACATTTGAGTTGATACCAGCAGGGAAAATATTTCAAGGACTCTTTTTAATAGTATTTAGAAAATCCAGTTTAATGGTAAAGTCAGAATATGTCTAACTTTTAAGGAAAATGCCCTTTTTAAAAAGTCACTTTTTTTCCAACTGTCAACTGGAAGTTGATGGTTCCCCTGCAGTGAGGTGTGAATTGCTCCCAGGACGGGGATGAAGGGCCTTGGATGTGGAGAGATGTTGTCCTTCCCGTGACAGGATGGCATGGGGGGTGTGCCTAAGAACATTATTAGCTTCAAAGGATGCCTATTCTGTCACAGACCGATGTAGCTCGCACCTGAGTATGCACCCTCTACTGTCCTCCCAGTCAGGCTGGCACCCTTCTCAGTGGGGATGGGAGCTGCCCCAGAACTGATTTAGAGTGAACTCAGGGGAGGGGTTGCTCATTTCCATAGCCACAACTCTGGGTGGGACCAGAGGAAGGGAGAGTCTGCCATGTTGGTTTTAGGAGTAGGGGGGTCACTGTGGGAAATTACAATAAAATACACAGGAAGTGCAGCAACAGTGGGTAGGGTTGCCCCTGGGTAACTTTTATCCCACTGGTGAGGGAGTGGCCAGGAATTTCCCCCAGGCGCAGGCTGGCACTGGAAACGTGATATCCCCAGTACCCTCCTCAGAACACTGCTGGACCTCAGGAAGATTCAGAAGAGGGCTGTCCTGCTGTCTGAATTCCTGAGAATAATGGATCTAATTCCTTGTACTCAGGACCCTGGAAGTGACTACAAGGGTCATATGAATGACCTTCTGTTTGAGCTACATGGAGACAACAAGCATCAAAAGGCCATCTGCCAGCCTTCCCAGATGACTAGTTCCAACCGGATCTGACCTGGACCCTGCTGCTGGCCTCTGCTGAAATGAATTCACTCCCCCCCTCCAAGTGCTGGTCCAGAACTCTCGGTGGGTGGCAAAGTGTACTTCTCCCACCTAACCTTAAACTCTGGGGACTTAGAAAGTGGTTCACCCTGACAAGGCTTGTGATTATTACTTGTGGTGGGTACTTATCCCTCTCAACTAATAACACAGGGGCTGATTAGAATAGCGGATTCACCGCCATGGTGCAGCCATTCTCCACCCGCCAGATCAGGGTGGCGGGCGGATGGGAAGTCCATCCATCATGGGTCCACCACAGGCAATCGTTACGATTGCCTGTCAGACCCACCCTGCATCCACAAACTGGTGGCGGTGCCTAGCAGGCACCGTCCGCCAGATTAGGATGCGGCATACCCGCTAGCCTGTGTATGGCGGTTCAACCACCATTCACAGGCTGGCGGGGATGTACTTTTCAGCAGGGGCACTCAAGTTTTGTGCTTGGGGGCACCTATAGTGCCCCCCAACATTTCCCTGCACCATGTGGCAGGCACCGCATGGTGCCTGCAACGTAGTGCAGGGAAATGCAAAACTTGCATTTTTACCATTGCGGCAGCCACCCGCCGCAGTGGTAAAAATGCACAATGCGACCGCCACCGCTGTCATATAGGTGGCCGGTCCCAATCCCTGTGACGGTGGCGGACGGACTTAAAGTAATCGTAATCAGGCCCAACTAAATATAGGATAAATCTGACTGCGAGAATCAAGAAAAGAAAGGACTCCTTGCTGTCAAGTGTATGGTATATAGGCTTACCTCTGGCCAGTTTAATTCTACACATTATGGGGACTGTCATTTATTTCAGTTTCTTGACTGGTTTTATTTAATTAAAGCAAGAAAAATGCATAATAGGAGCCTCCTGTCTTGCTTTAATGATAGCACAAGAGGCAACAATGGCAGTGTCCATGTCATTCCTTCACCTCATTGCAAACCTAGCAAAAGAGCTTACTTTATGGGATGTGGCCTCTCCTTCCAGCACACAGAGATGGGACGAAAATATTACATGACTTAGTGTGGCAGCAACAGCAATAGGGACAGTAGAATCAGTGTTCACATTCTTCCCTCAATTAATGATACTAGGCCATCACACTATGTTGTTTCCAAAAGATACTAACCCACGACAGGACACCCTAAGGATACTAGCCTACCGCATTGCACTGCATCATACCGTCACTGAGCAAACAAACAACTCCACATTCTATGCATACTAAATCACCACTCTAGATTACATCCTAATACCAATTATCTAGACCAGCCCATTGCATCCCATGACTGCTAACCCATAACTCTCAAATGTATTCTATGGACACTAACACACCATACTGCACAGTATCCTATGGTCACTCACCCACAATAATTCACTGTATCCTATGGTCACTCACCCCCTACAGTACACTTCATTTCATGATCATCCAGAAATCCGCTCCAGTCATAATCTTTGTAAGTATTGTCATCACCAAGTCCTTACTGATGCTCAATTGTTCTATCATACTGACTGTAAATATGGTCTTTTTTTAAGCAGAGGTCAACAAAACATATACTTTGGTTTCAAATAAGAACTTCCAAATCCACACAACGTACGCCTTTTATTTCGAATCAATAATGCTTATCATTCTCACTCAAGTTGAAATAGTGCTAGAAGACGGCCTGCCAGTAAGGTTTTTCCGGTTACCAAGCATAAGACCAATGCAGCTGAACAAGAAGCAGTATGTGCAATAAAACCTTCTGAGGAAAAACTTTTTCAGTAGTCTTCAGACAGTTTTAAAATGAGAGAAGGATAGTGATACACAAGTGACGTCTCCTCTACAAACCTGTTTGTGATCCTTCCTTACTGGCAACACTACAACTAGGATGATTTTATTTACAATGGGGGATATTAGCAACAACTTGCGATAATTATCGCAAACCGCACTTAGCGCGTTTTTTTTTATCGCCGCCTATCGCTGGATATTATCGCGGAGATAACACGCTATTAGCAACGTGTTTCTCCAATGCGATTAAATATCCAGCGATAGCGGCGAAATGCATGAATATCGCTGGAAATCCAGCGATATTCACGCATTAACGCCATGGGGGACTTAGCCTGACAATCCACCTCCTATACAACAAACAGGTAAGTCATGTTTTTAGCAGGTGTTAAATTCTAGCGATATTCGCGCTTCGCGCGAATTTTTTTATCGCTTCGCCTGCGTTGCTAATAGGGGGAAGTTGTGTTAGCGACTGTTTTCAGTCGCTTTTAGTTGGGAACGCCTACCTTGCATGTCATTAACGATAATTATCGCTGGCATGCAAGGCGATGGGAAAACGGGCCGCTATCGCCAGAAAGCTGTCGCTAACGCCTGTTAGCGACAGCTTGCTGATAGGGCGATAAAAAAATCGCCGCTAAAGCGGCGATAAAGCCCTTGCTAATATGCCCCAATGTTTGTAAAGCCACACATTCAAATCAATATTTTATGGAAGTACCTGCTGAGGGTGACTCTTCCTCATAATCCATGAGTTTCGACGGGGCTCCGAAAAAATCAGAAAATTAAACCACCAGAGGATTGACGTCAAATGAGTGCTGTTGGATTATCGATTTTCATAATACTAAAAGGACTTTTTATTTATCATACGGCACTGCAGACAGAGCGAATATTTATCACACTAGTGTTCACAATATGCGTACCAGTCCTTTTACCATTTCCCCCCATGTTCCACCCTTCAATTGTAAATTGACCTGTTTATGAAAAAAGTATTAACAAA
Source organism: Calotriton arnoldi (assembly GCA_963921515.1). Lineage (NCBI taxonomy): Eukaryota > Metazoa > Chordata > Amphibia > Caudata > Salamandridae > Calotriton > Calotriton arnoldi. Next base: position 258,329 of record CAWUFW010014669.1, on the reverse strand, counting down.
ACTGAAAACGCTTCCTCCTACTCCTTTTATGTATTAATAGTTCCCCAGTCTGCTGCAGGCACCTGTATCGCCCAGGTGCAAGATGTGCCTGTTCTTAACAAAAGATGCAGTAGAATGCGATCTCACCTTGTTGATTTGCACTACCTCAGTCTCTTTGATCTGAGTAGTCCTGTGAAGGCCCTGCGACCTGTCATTTCTAGGTTATACCGTCCTCCATCTATAGACTGCTTATGGATCAAAAAGTAATTTAGATAACGTAGTAAAAGATTAGAAGCAGGCAGTCTAATGGAAGAACGAGACAAAGCCTGAACAGTAGCTATACTAAAACATGAGCCATATTAATAGCCCAATCCCTCTCAGAGTCACTCCACTATAAGCCCTTTATGACCTTTGATCATGCTCAGATGGCGGATTAAATTGGTTGTAGCTGTTGCGAATGCGTTTTCGCTAAAGGGCGATATATCCTATATTACAACTAATAAAGAGCCTGCCCTCTTGAAAATGGCTCGAGCACTCACAGAGGTCGAGTTTCATCTAAAATATCTGAAAATCCTCCTGGGAACTTGAGGAGGAGAATCAATAAACATTCTAATCAGACCATGGAATTCCTTCGGGAATCACGCTGTGCAAGGCAACTTCACTGATCTACTATACTGTAGGGTCTGTAATACATTTTAAAATCAAAATTATTACATTTTTTAGTTACATCTTAAAATGTATACTATGTTTTACATTTACTTTCCTTGAGTGGTAGACAGTGGTAAACCAAATCGAAGCCTTTTAGATGATGACAATAGGGTGTTTGTTGGATATGGTCAACCTTGCCAAAAAATAATTATAGTGATGATGTCATTCTAATAAACTAAAACACATAACAAGACAGTATAGTTAATACATTCTGACTAGCACTAGTTGGTCAATTGATTTTGTGCCCAATTTAGGATAGATTTACATTTCATATGTGTATACTGCATCGCCTTGGCAATTTGCAATCTTCAACAATAATGCTTTATTAGTAGTAAAACCATTAAAATAATTAAGAGAAGGATAAAAACAAAGCTAAAAGTATTGTTTAACACATAAAAAAATCTACGCTAAATTGTTTATTCTATTCCAAGGCAAGCACTGCGACACTTTGGTTATTGTCCCAATAATTCACTATCTCCTTTTTTGTGGTTAAGTGTTTTAAATGTGTCCTCCGTGGCATTCTTCCACATATTCTGTGCCACACTGTACTTGGCAAAGCAAATATTCTTTCGTGGTAAAGACTGAAATGATGTTATCTGTCTCATATTCCACCTCAGTGGGTATATGTAATGGCTTTAGATATTTTGTGCTATTACTTACATAAGGTGGACAGAGAAAGAAAATATGAGAAAGCGTTTAGATTGTTTTTATTATCACAGATACACCAACATTAGAAGTGTTCTTTGAGGCTTTAGTTATAGGATTCTAACAGCAGTGTCCAAAACCAAAATGCAAAATGCAAAAATATATTTTCGTTCGTCTACGCAAAATATGGAATTGATTTTCTCTGCCCCTATTGAATTTCAACTCAAAATAATTTGCAGTGGAAGAGTCGACAATGGGACTATTTCAAAATAGTGTTTGGTGGTTTTCTGTGTATATTTCATATCAAACACTACTCGAATGCTTCTGCTCTCACAAAATTAAATTTCATTGAATTGGTTCACTTATAAACATGTAAACGTAAAAATCTAAATGCAAAGGGACAGTACTAAAATTGGGTTTAGGAAGAACTTATATTGGCCTGTGGCATTTATGAATACAGTATACTGCGCTCATTGGATTTCTGTAAACTACAACGAATGATACCATCTTCAAATATGTTTTTACAATTAATATTCACCCGCAGCTCTATGGTCCATAACGTCGCCCTGCCTGGGCTGCCACCAAATCAACATACAACAAGCAAGAAATGCATAAACATCTATGACCTGGTCTCAAATTCCTATCAAAACGTTCTGTTTGTGACGGAAACCTGGTGGCACCCGCACTTCCTCAGATCATGATTCCCAGCTAGAGAATTCTTATCAGAAATGAAAACACGAAATTTAGATAAAGGCTAGCAGTCATTTTTAAGATTTTCTTAATGATTATGTTATACGAAGAGTTTGGTACAGCCAATTGAAACGCCTTTCCATTGATGAACAGGCCTCCTTTCCAAGAATCAAGCATTTTCAGATGTCTTACTTGATGCAACTGCTGACATCGCAGTAAACCACAAAAATCAAACAAAGATTTTTAACACCAAAACATTCTGTGACACCATCACAGACCATCTCATCACAAATGTGAAAATCTTGGAAGGCTGCCTCAGAAGTTGGTTAGCAGGCAACCTCATCCCTCAGACCAGTCGTGCAACGCCCATTGGGCTGAAAGGGTTTCAGCCCCCACCTACCCCCCCCCCCCTGGCCCACCCCCCTCGTGTGTCTCAGTCTGGGCTGCTGCTGTGGGCTCGGCTGGGCAGAGTCTGGGGTCTTATCTCCAGCATACCTGAGTTTTTCACTGGTCTTTAAAGACCATTTGCAAATTTACATACCTTTGTAAACTGGCTACCGAGGCTTACTTTTTTTCCTGGTTCCAGTACCCCCTGAGGCCCCACTCTGCCTATTCCATACATTTGGATTGAACTTTTACTGCTGTAGTGTGAGAATACATTTCATGAAAATAAATGTAAAGTAGGGTTGCCAAAAGAAAAATACCAGCCATTTGTTTTTTAAAGAGCCTACAAAGGTCTCCTCTTGACACTAAAGAGGATTATAAATAAAATAATACGTATTAATTTGTAATGTGACTTTTCTGTCTTTGTTCCCTTTAATTATCAGTCATGGATCATTCAGGCAGTCCTAGAACACAATTAAAAATGCTTTCTCTTTATATTTGCTGTTCCAAGTATGCACAGATAAGTGCTTGAAAATAGGCTTTAGGTGACTGCTTATTTTTGTAATTTCTGGGACATCAATATAATGAGCTGGCAACCCTAATCACAAGTCTGGAAGTTGGTTGCAGGATGAGCACAATATTTATTTCCTCCACCCTCGAGCCCTGAACAGGGCCAGACTGGGAACACAAACCGGCCTTGGCAATTGAGTCGGACCGGCTGCGGAGGAGGGGGAGGAGTGGAAAACACTACAGCTGCTTTGACCCAGATGGTCTTAAAATGCACCCGTTTAAAATAATTAGGGGCATTTACTCTATATAAAAACAGTCGACTGCTGTGTCCTAAAACCAGCTGATGCCAAAAATCTTGTTTATCAGGGTTCAAAAGGCTACGATGCCGCCCCACAAACACAGCCCAGTAATACATTTTAAAATCCGGGAGCTCTAGCCCCCCTTGATTGAACGGAAGTTTCATTAACCCTATAGCCCGCTGCACCTTTTTATACCCCCATATAAAGCTACTCAGCACCCCATCCAGTTTCCTAAAAAAAGAATTGGGAATACGCAAAGGGATTGACCGGAATAAATACAAAAAGTTTGGAAGCACCTTCATTTTAATGATGTTACACCTCCCCACTATGCTAATAGGCAATTTATGCCAGCTTCTCAACTGCTTAGTTGGCTTCCAGCATTGGTTCATAATTAAATGCAAGAATTAGCTCAATCTTTGGAGAAATGCGTACCCCTAAATAGGTAGCTGTCGCACAGACCCCTAATATAGGTTGTTCCGGCTAGAAGTTAAGAAGCACTTGCGTCTTCTCCACATTCAATCTGTAACCTGAAATGTGACTGAATTTATTTGCTTCAGCTTCTATAGCGTCCATTGTGTATGCAGGATCAGTAGTAAAAATGGCTATATCATCTGCATAAGCGGTGACTTTAAGCTGGCTCTGCCCTGTGGCCATAGGGGATATTTGTACATTATTCTGCAGTGCCCTAATAAATGGCTCGATATATAACGCAAAAAGGAGAGGGGAGAGAGGGCAGCCTTGTCTAGTGCCACACCAAATTGGGAAGGGACATGTTTGTAAACTGGCAGTTTAGCCTGGGGCTTATGTACAAAGCCTGTACCCATTTGCTGTATCTCCCACTAAAGCCAAATAATGAAAGTGTTGCCCACAGATACTCCCAAGCCACCCAGTCGAAGGCCTTTTCGGCATCTAGAAGAACCATGCCCAGCCTCAGTACTGATTTCCTAGCTAGATTGAAAGCCCCCACTGCAGTGTTGACATGAGCCGTAGTGTCTCTGCCCAGTATGAAGCCATGCTGCTGACCAGAAACTAAGCCAGGCATCATAGGAGTCAACCGAGTGGCTTAGATTTTGGCGAAGATCTTGGCATCTACATTTATAAGGGATAGTGGATGGTAAGAACTGTGCTCCTCAGGTGGCTTGCCCTTTTTCAAGAAAAAAACTATATTTGTCATATTCCATGACTCATGAGCCTGACCCTCTGATCCAATAAGTTGAATAACCTCCCCCAGAAGAGGAACCAAAGTGCTTTTAAAAGCCTTATAGAACTCAGCTGGAATTGAGTCTTCCCCGGCCGCTTTCCCCGATGGTAGCCCCGGTATTACCTCACAAATTTCCTCATGCATGATTTCCTGTTCCAGCAGGGCCACATCCTCCTCACTCAAAGATGGCAACTTGCTCCCCCTTAGATATTCCTGAAGTCCTCCCTCATTTGCCTCTAACTTTTGTGTATAAAGTTTCTGATAGAAGACAGAGAATTGCTCGACTACTGCTTTTGGATGCGTATATAGTATGCCATTCTCCCCCTTATTAGCTTTTATCAATGTTTTAGCTCGTTTATCCGTTAACTGATGGGAGAGTACCTTCCCGATTCGGTCCCCATATTCATATTGTAGCAATCTGTGCTTATTATAACTCACTGCGTCTTTCTCCCTAATAGCCCTACTTATAGCCAGTTGCTCATCTATTAAAGCGTTATACAGCAAATCCTGATCTAGGGCGCCACGTCGAATTGCATCTGCATGGCAAAGTTCACTTGCTAATAGTTTTTGAAGTGCAGCTCTGTCCGCAGTATCCCGCTCCCTGTTATACCACCATATGTACTGCTGGGTAACCCCCTTAATGTATGCCTTCATCGCGTTCCACACTACACAGGGGGAAGCTGACCCCATATTATCCTCAAGGAAGTCCACTAGTTTTTTATGGGTAAAAACTAAATAGACACTATCGGAAAGTAAGTAGCGCGGGAATGAAAAAGACTGCTGTGTTTTAGTCTCTGTCTTGACCTGGAAGGATAGTAAAATGGGATTATGATTGGAAACGATTCTAGGGCATACTTCCATACTAACTGTTGATAGTATTTTGTCTGAAACCCAAGCCATGTCAATTTTCGAGCACTGTCTGTGCGGGGCGGAGTAGTAAGTATACCCAGTAGTGTCTGCGTGGAGTGAACGCCAAGCATCATTTAAGGAGTGCAGCCGCCCCAATTCTAGAATCGAAGCTCTCACCTTCCCCATTCTAGGAGTGGCTTCTCGATTTGTAGAATCAATAGCATAATACATAACACAGTTATAATCCCCCATAATTAAGCGCTCCCCCTGCCAGTCTAGTAACTCTAAACTGACAAGATCAAAGAACGCTGGGTCATCAGCATTGGGTGCGTAAATTGAACAAAAAACATACTTCAACCCCTTAATTTCCAGCTGCGCCAGCGCCCATCTCCCTTGCTGGTCAGCCAATGTTTTAAGAACTCTATGTTCTAATTACTTGCTGACCATTATAGGAGTTCCCCTTATAGGTGCACTCTGGGAAGTGCAAATATTTGTTTGATACCCCAGATGTTTAAGTAAGCCTTGATCTTTATAAGCTAAATGGGTCTCTGTAAGAAGCACAATATGGGGCCTGTACGCTTTCAACTCCTCTCGAACTAGCTGGCGCTTGATTCCATTATTTAGGCCTGACACATTACAGGCCATACATTTAATCAGAGCCATAATTATTAATAGTCTGTACTCCTGCCACTGCTGAGTACCCTTAAAGTAATCCCCCTATCTATCTTCAAACCGTCTTCATGTCCCTTAACCTTGCTACCATTCCCACTCCTTGCCTCCATATGTGATCCCTTTTTGACCTTTTCCCCTATACCCCCCTCATCTTGCCCTACCCCCCTCGTTCCTCCCCCAACCCCAACCCCTGTACCATAAAGAAGGAATTATCCTCCTTATAGGCTGCCGTTGGATTGGCAGCTATCAGCCCACAGTGCCCTCCAGGCTGCCCACCATCCACCCACCATCGAAGTGCCCAATAGGCAAGTGAGGAAAAAAACTATCCAACATCTCAGTAGGAAAAACAAGATAAGAGGGAAAAAAACATTCCAAGTATCAATAGAGCCATATTCCAAAGAAGAGAAAAAAACAAAACAGAAAACTTAGTAATAAATACTATTGTCTTAAACTCCTAGGACTTTTAGGGGCCCCTTCCAGCTTCCATTGGCTTAAAGCTTGCTTGGCCTCTTGATCCGTAATGAAGAACTGCGAATGTCCACCTTTTATGACCTTAAGTCGGGCCGGCTCTTGTAAGAAAACACAAGCACCTTCTGCTTTTAACGGATCAATAACCTGCCTCAATTTCCACCGTCAATCCATAGTGGCTTGACACAGGTCTGATCTAACAAAGATAGAGAGCGTATCGACCGCTACAGGAGTACTGTGGCAAGCTTTCATGGATATTGCCTGTCTTAATAAGAAGTTACCAAAACAGATCAACAGAGGTCTAGGATAGCGAGGATTTGGATTATGCAGGAATATTGGCAGTCTGTGCGCTCGCTGAATTTGGCAGTCCCAATCCCAGTCTGCCAGGTCTGGGAAGGCCTTTTGAAGTAGCTGGACGATGTAAGTGCGTGGGTCAGAGCTTTCCTTGCCTTCTGGGACCCCAAACAGCCTTAAGTTATTCCGGCGCTGCCGGTTTTCCAAGTCCTCTATCTTCCATTGCATAGCTAATATCTGCTTGTCGTGACTGTGAACAATTCTAGTTGTTGTAGTAGTAGTAGTCTCTTCTGTATCTGTGATTCGTTGTTGCAACTCCTCGATATCTCTCGTTAGTGCCCCCACCTTGCTTGTCACCTCAGTTAAAGATTACTGAATACTGAGGTTATCTGCCCTAGCCTGCGCATAATGCGCTTGTGCCTCCATCCTTTGATCCTGCAATGCTAGTATTAAAGAGAGTGATGGCTCCTTGCTGCTTGAAGTATCCTTTGGCAGTTTGTTCTCACCAGAAGCCTCCTCTTCCCCCTTACTGGCAAGATTGAGATTCTCTGGGAGCTCCAGTGTATCAGGGGTTAGTGCCTGGGAGACGGGGAGGACAGATGCATCAAGCCGGGGGCCCGGAAGTAAGCCAGATACATCCCTCGAAACACCGACTAAAGTCTTAAAGTCCGAGCCTGATCCCGAGCCTGATAGCCGTGAGATTAGGGATTTCACTTCCCCCTTTAATTGAACCCATTTGCGCAGGGAGCTGCCATCTGCAGTGATCTTTGTGCAGGCACTAAGGCTATTATGTCGATTACTACCATGCAGCAGCTCTATGCCTTCTTTCCAGGGTTTGCACGACTTAGATTTACCCTTCTTTCTTCCTGAAGGTGAGCTTGAGCCCGAGCCTGTACTCGCCTTTGATTTGACCAACCCCAGCGAGGGGGACATATCAGATCCTGACCCCAAGGCAGATAATGAGCAGTTGTTGACCTCTTGAGCCTCGTATGTCATAAGTCCTTCATGCCCACCTGTTTTAATCAGCAGCAGTTTCTGGCGGGTTGTTTGTGTTAAAAAATTTAAGTCCTTACTAGCCTGGCCCACCCGGAGTTACCTCTCTCCTGGCCGCTCTGGGCGATTAACAGTACCTCCTTCCGGTCGCCTGAGTCGGGGTCGTTTAACCTAATGAGCCTTGGTGTTACTACCTGCTCTTCTGTAGAACCTCTGGACTCTTGGGGCTCATTATCATTGCTATTACCAGGCTTCTCTGCACCATTGTTTCCGCCCGCCGACAATAAGTCAGTTGAATACACTGTATTCCAATTTTTTATGTCCTTCCCTGTGCTGCCAGCGGCCCCTTCTTGCTCTTGCTCTAAGCCCTCTGTTATTCCAAGTCCGAGTGGCGACTCCCCTTGGGACCCCACCGTACCTGTACGCCCAGCTTGAATTCCCCCATTAGTGTGTTAATAATTTTAACCCCCGCCGTCGCCTCTGTGACATCACTAACAGAGAACAAATCTGCAGTCTTTCCTGACTGCAGCAGCTTCATTTCAGGCTTCCCAACACGCGAGGAGCCTCCTTTCGCTGTGGTCCCCCGCAGCGCTCCTACTCCTGTATTCTCTGCTCCCCCGAACAGTGCCGCCCCTCCTGGTGTAACTGAGGCTCTAGCTGTTCGGCCTCCCTTCACAGCATTTTTCGGTGGAGCCATCTCTTTGCTGCAGGAGAGAGCCGGGGCGACTGCCAGACCAGACCAGTAGATTCCTGATGGACGGGAGCCGGCAGTCCAGAAGGCGAGTCGAATTGAGAACCAGAGCCGTCTGGCAGTACTCCTTGCTGAAGCGAGTATTTATTCTTGAGGCTCCCGGGTAAGTCCCTTTAGGCTCAGTCTCTTGTTTCTTTTTCCCCGTTATGCTTCCGATGCATTTTTCTCTCTTGCCATTATGCCGCTATGTCGCTTTCATCCTGTCAGCATGGGGACAACGGGAGCTTCTCCCGGTGCCTGTGAGCAGAGGCGGCGTCAGTCCGCCATCTTCCTTCCCTCCGGCTTATTTGATATCAAAAGGAACCAGGAGCTCCTCTTAGCTACCTTGTGGCAAAACACCCAGATATATTTTTTAAATGTTAGACTGATGTGAGTGGAGAAACTAGATATGTTAGCCCATTATGAAGAGTTAAGTGCATGTATCAAGAGCAGCTTCATGATGTCTACAAGGCATGCCAGGAGAGACTGAAATGGTTTGAAAGCCATTGTTCCATAGCGAATCTCAGGCTGATGGAGCCCTGACCACCAAATCAAGAGACACACTAGAGATTAGTGCAGCCCACAAGCATTATAAATGTACATTACAGTTCAGAAGGGAGGAATTGCTTAAGAAAGATTGGGAACTCCTTGAACATGCTGCAATCACTAAGAACAGCCAAGTGTTCTGGGACATGGTCCAGAAATGTATGCAACGGGACTCTACAAGTAATCCTTCTTTGAGCTGCAATGTACAAGGTTCAGAATGGGTTATACATTGCAAACCTATCTATCAATCAGCGGAAGGGGGAATCCAAGGAGATGTTCTTCTAATCAGTATTATAGGACATTGCAACATGGATAAAAATAATGTACTTTCTACATTTCTTTATTTGTTTTGGGCAATTCCGCTTTGTTTCCCTGATTCCTTTCTTAAACATTAGATGGGGCGATCAGCAGTTTTATTTGGGGGGTACAAGGCTAGGCATCCTATCCACCTCATGAAGTGCTAATTTAATGAGGCCGTTTTTGTTGCTGCTGGATTTGAGACCTATTTTTGGGCTAAATTTGCCACACATATTCAGAATTTACTGACAGATCATTGTCCCAACACTAATGTTTTAGGATATCAACTGTGGGGCCTGACTAGAAGTTCTTATTATGTAGGCTGACAGACCCGAATTACTTCAAGTGCGTACGCTTCAAGATAATAAAGGATATATGCAAAATCTGGGCAGGAATTTGTAAGGAATTTCAAGTCCCAATGGTTCATTACTTTATACCACTTTGGGGTAATGCAAATTATCCTTCTATATTCCCCGATGCTGTAGATAGACTGTGGCATGATCATGGATTAAAATCATTGGGCAGTCATTTGACCAGCATGATTTTGTGATTTTTCCACATTGCAAATACTCTATGACTAATCCCACCAGTCATTCTTTAAATACTTACAAATTTGTGATTATTTTGTACATAATCCTAACTGCACTATAGCCAGTGGCGGCTCGCCGAGGGAGTGCTGTGGGGCGGTGAGTCGGGCGGGGGAGGGGCAGGGGGGGGGATAGTGGACTCGGACATACGACGGACAGAACTCAGAGGGAGTTCTGTCCGTCGTAAGTCTAAGTCCACTACCCCCCACCCTGCCCCTCCCCGCCCAGCCCCACCACCCCGCAGCACTCCCTCGGCGAGCCGCCACTGACTATAGCTGTTGGTGAACTGGATATTTTGGCATATCTTTATCACACTGAGAGTAAGTTTACTACCAGTGAATTAAACAGAACTTTGAATAGATGTAGACAGGATGATTTGGCCAATATGGCAGGCAAATGGAGCTCTAGGTTAGGTCAGGCTATTCAAGGTGAGGATATTTTGGACTGTAAAATAATTAATAGCTGGGTTATATCAGTTAGCGGAAAGCTTCAGCAGTTTAAAACCATTTGTATGTCATATTACACGCTGGAGAAGATAAGTAGGTAGGCTGGAAATAGCCCAGGTGCCAAATGCAGCTGTTTGAGGTGTGGGTTATTAGTGGCAGATATTGTCCACATGTTTGTTAGCTGCCTGCTTCTCAGAGAGTATTGATCAGATAATCCTCTGCTACTTTCTCAGCACCTGGGTTTTCTGGTTCAGCTGTCCACTAAGGATATAATGTTGGCTTACAAACCAGACCTCAGTCCACAGCAGTCTACAATTATTTCTATTGCACTTGTAGTGACCCGCTTAGGTGTGGCAAGGGAATGGATTAACTGGGATCCCCCTAGGGCATGCCAATGGTGGACACTGCTCTGCCAGATTTATGATATGGAAGCTGCAATCTTGAGGCTAAAAGATAATATCGGGCAGCAGCGACTTAACAATATATGGGGCGGTAAATTTCTGTACTGATCAGAGAGTATGTACAATTTTTTATCCCTTTTTTTCTCTTTTGCTTTTGTATTCTGTATCAATGCACTACCTGCCGACAGTTAAGAACGTTTCTTTTTCTGTTTTGAATTACGTTGAAACTGTTATAATGTAGAGTTGGTATGAAATCTATTCTGTCACCATGCCCAACCATATAAATAAAACAAAAAATGAAAAACAGTTTTTTTTTTATTACCCCGGAGGCCTTGTTGGGAGATCAGCAGGCTACTGCATACTCTCCAAAAATGCTTCAGGAACTTACAAATTGTATCTAACATTAGAAGGCTGACTGTCACTGCAGGGGCATTCTAAAACCCTCTATTGTTACTGACTCAAATATTGGTACAAGACAACACCTTCATAAGCCTAAATAGGCTAGGCAGTATAGTGAAAGTGATTGGTGATTTCTATCCTATCATTATAAAAGAGGCACAAATCGCCTTTTGTAATGATAAATGATAAATGGTAACTGGCACCCAAATTCTTTGTCATACTTGCAAGAGGTAAAATTTTGTAACAAAGGTTTATAGAGACAAAAAACATGCCTTAAGGCAATTTTCTCTTTGTATGTGTGCAGAATGCAGTACACATGCAAAGAGGAAAAAACGAGGAGAAAAAAAAATTCTCCTTGTTACTCCTGCCTCAGGGAGGTGCAGGATTAGGTGCAAAACCCTGTCTTCAACTCTTCGTAGATAGGGATTTGCGTCAAAACCCATGGGTGGTTGCATGGGAATGTCTATGCACCACCTTTGGCATGCCCCCCTGACCAAAGTAATGCAAGCAGTGGCATTACGAAACTTGAGGTGACCCCCCTGCAAAGTACATGGAGGGTGCCTCTTCCCCGGACCCAGTCAGGAGCTCTCAGGCCAAGGTCTAGCCTCCCATGCACAGTGCCGGAGGGGGGCCTCTGGAGCTTGGTGGCACCCCCGCACCACAGGGGCTAATGTTATGCCACTGAATACAAGGCAGTGCATTGCGCTGCTTTGCCTTACTTTTGGTTGCAAACCAAAGCAAATGTGATTTGCGTTGGTTTGTAAATAGCAACCAGGATTTTACATCGGGTCTGCATTAAAAAGTAACGCACACTCTTTTAAAATCTTGGCTCAAATTCTATGATTTGATAATTGTTTTGCAAATTTCCCCTTCCTCTTCCCTTTACCCTTCCAACTTCTTTTGATGGACTAGTTGGCGTTTTGTAGGTGCCCCTAAACCCTTTTGGTTACAGGCTGCATTCTTCCTTGCCAGTTAAATTAGCATAGGTATCCTCAAGTGGAATTCTATTTCATAAAACCCTCTACTGGGTTTCTCTATTGGACCTGTGGTGCCTCTACTGGTTGGGCAGACAAGATGGTATTGTCCATAATCGATCAACGGACATCAGTAATAAAAGGGGGGGGGGCGGTGTTAAGAAAAAGATCTCAAGCAAATGCATTATATATTCATAAATCTCTGATGGAGTATGAGTTAACCAATGTTTTTTTCAGTGCAACCACCTGCAGTTATTTGTTGGAATAAGGCCATTTGAGGAAAGTTACAGTCTTTTTTTTCCTGGAGTGACCAATTCAGCAGTGCCAATTCGACCAACAATGGATTGTGATTGCTTGCAGTTCTAGGTTCCAGCATTACATGTTTCATTAGATCCCAATGTTTAATATCAATCAAAATGTAATCAGTAAAGTGTTATCAATATGGTTCTGTGAATCACAAGTCTGATAAGTGGGATTAGAAGGAGTACCAAAAACTGATCCCCCACTGCAGGTTCATACCTCTTTCAAGCAGTAAAAGATTCCTCTGGCAGGCTTGCAGTGCTTTATGCAATGGTACTGACTGCTGCATGAAACTGAGAAAAAAAAAATAATAGAACCACAGAAGTGAATCTGGACAGACCGCCAACACCAGCAGCACTGGTTCCTACCTGAGGGCGCGAGCCGTGCCAGAGTCCAGGACCTTTCCCGCACCGCTGGGGACTCGGTGTCTCGTGAGCCCCTGCTTCCTAGAACACACTCAAAAAGCGCCAGAAGTACCGCGGTCCAGTGTAACCGCCAATGCCAGCAGCACTGGTTCCTACCTGAGGGCGCAAGCAGTGCCGGAGTCCAGGACCTTACCCGCACCACGGGGGCCCGGTGTCCCATGAGCCCCTGCTTCCTAGAACATGCTCAAAAAACGCCAGCAGACCAGCGGCGTGGGACATGTGCGGGGACGCGCCTGGGCCATGCCCGGCGGAAGCCCGGGCCAAGGACAGGCCCGTCCACGCTGTCGGAGCCCGAAGGAGGCGGGGCTGGGCCCCCCCCTCTGACAAGAGGCGCAAAAATAAAGGTTAGTGCTGATTGCTGTTATACTGTAAGGTCTCATGTGGGAGCCGAAGATGGGCAAGAGGAAAACAGCTAGCAACCATACGGGGGGGGGTGATTAATACGTTGGATGCATTTTTATCTAGAGCGGAAAATGCATTGTCCCAGGAGATTGAATTTACCCAACGCAGACTCTCTATGGAGGGAGAGAGAAAGAGCGCTGATCATACTCTAATCCTGTCTGGTCCTCCTGCAAATTACATGCCGAATTACATGCTGAGACTGAAACTGAGAGATTGCGCCCCCGTTCCCACAAGTAGCCCACTGGTGACCATAATTGAGTCCGCTCCCTCGCCCTCACCTATTTCAAGTTCCCAGCCTGCGGCCAAAAGGAAAAGAGGCGGGAGAAACCCAAGGCAAAAACCTACAAAGGTCACGAGGGGCCAAGCTAAAGTTACTGAACAGCCACAACCTTTGAAGGAAACTTGTCCTGATATGTGTTTGCATCCATTGGAAGACCACGTTGTGTGGCAAAAATTCGAGAAGATGCTGGTTAGTCTATTACAGCCTGTATTGCTTAAACTGGATAAAACAGAAGAGCGCCTTTCTGTATGGGGGAAAAATGACCACTCTGAGGACAGCCCAGGAGGAGCCTTGACAAGGGGTGGAGCTCAGCAAAATCAGGAGAGTACTGAACAAAGACCCCCAGTCTCTCATCCTAATCAAGGAATTATGTGTAAGGATCTGTGCAGTGACTCTCATCAACATCATCTTAGGAGGGGACAAAATTTGGAATCTCCACCCGAGTCACACTCACACCTTAGCGGTATGAGAGGCAGCGTGGCGAAGGGACAGAGCCCATGGAGGGCCATCCTGAGATACATCCAGCAGGCCCAACCCTATTCGCAGGAAAGCAAACTGCCCAGAGTTGCTGGACTTTGGATCTTCCTCCTGCAGTAGCCCCGCTTGTTTTGGTCCTGGCAAATGTTTCAGTTTTATGAGAGGGGCATAGGGAATCAACCATACAGTTGATGGACAAATATCTTCATTGCCTAAACAGTAACAGTAACTGTGGGTATTCTGATAGAAGTTTTGAAAGCCTGCGCTATCACATTATTATGGCTAGGAGAGTTGGGTGGGTCACACAAAACATATCCTGGGGATTGTGTTGTACTAAATTATAATAACAAAGAGGCGCTTGTTGGCTCAGTTGAATGAATTGCCACCACTTAGGTCCCAGATTTTCGCTTCCCCTTTGGAGCGTTTTTACAATCACGTATTCCCCATCTGAAATCCTCGGCTAGAGTCCCCATTGTAAGATCTTGTGTTAACCCACATCTAACAAATCTGACATATAGGTCCCATCTAGGGGAGCTAGGAGTAAAGGTGCGAAATAGGTTTCACCGCTTACAGACCTTGAGGCCTGTGACTGACTACCCTACACTCGCTTACACCATACTACACACGGGGAATTATCGAAGGAACTCCTGTCTTCCAAACTAGAAAGAGATAATAACCCTATACCCCGGAGTGAGGTCTCTAATCCTGGCTTAAAATTAGCGTCTTGGAACCTGGCAGGTATAGGCTCTAAAGGGAAAAATCCCATTTGGCTAGTGGTGTGGAAAAACAAGACATTGTATGCTTCCAGGAGACTTGGTGGCCTGAAAACATTTATACTGAGGTGTTTTGCTCATACCAAACAAGTTCCATCTCCTGTAGGCAGAGCTAGAGGAGGTCTTCTAACACTAATAGCGAACACACTCCCTATCAAAATAAAAAAAATTGTGACTCCGAGGCCACAATTTCATTTTTGGGTGGTAGAGGGGACAGAGACCAGGATTGGTTAGTAATAAATTTTTATAACAGTAATTTCAGAGACCCACAAGCAGTGGTGGGCTCCTTAGAAATTGAATTAAGAAAAATGTTTAGAGCAAAGGGAAAGAAAGCCATTAATATAGTCTGGATGGGTGATTTTAACGTGCAGCCATGTAAATACAAACTGAACAACATTTGCGTTTAGTAGACACACAGGGTGAGCCGATTCAGCACTTTACACATCACGAATATGGAAACAGTCTGAATAGAATGCTCTATGCAAGGGACATGGAACTTGTTAATGGGGCGGTTATGAGAAATGGCGAACTTTATAAGACTTTCACCAAAAATAACTACAAGTCCACTATTGATTATGTAATAGTGTCAAGCTCTATTCAGGAATGGACTTCGCAAATTGACTCACAATTTACAGCTTTTAGCAATCACGCTATTCTTTTTATAGTTTTATTGGTAGAGGTACAAAGGAGTAAATCAATGCAACATATGGAGCTACCTGTCTTGATTAGAAAACATGGATACCAGCTAAAATGGTCCCAAATCGATAAGGAGAAATTGGTTCCACAATTCATAATTGGAAATATAAGGCTGATCTTAAAATGCCTCGAATTTGAGGGAAATACTCACTCTTTGCCCTCTTCTTTCGAGAGTCTACTCAAGGAAGTGAAAGCAGCCCTGATGTGTTCCAAAGCCAACTCAAAAAACTCCCAGTAAAACAGTGGTTTGATCAGGCTTGTTCTAAAGCCCTAAGAAAGTTGCATAGGACTCTAAAAGAACAACCCAGAGATAGGGATCAGGTTAAGTTGCTCCGCAAATCGTACCTGGTTGCTAGGAAGGATAGGGAAAGGACCCTAAGAGAAGAAGCATGGGGAAACCTAGAGAGAGCAGCAGCCTCCAAGAATTGTAAAGATTTCTGGAAAGTGATTAATGCTCCCAATTTTAAAAATAGTGCTGATCCTTCTCTAGATTCTCATGCCAGTGAAGATCAATGGGTGGCCCATTTTGAACAAATTTTTGATTCAAATAGCACCTCAGGAACCAAAAGCTCAACTGCAGAATTACCATCGAGGGAACCCTTAATATTTTCAATCAAGGAGGTTAGTAGGGGACTGGAAAAGTGCTCTAGTGGAAGGGCTCCGGGTCCGGATGGTGTCCCTATCGATTTTTTCTTTGAGCACCAAGACTTATGGACACTGCTACTAACTAATGTCTTTAATGAAATTGTTAAATGTACCCCACTCGCCTCATGGAAAACTAGTATTATTGTCCCCATAAACAAAAAGGGTGACAAGGAAATTCCCCAGAAGTACAGACCAATCTCATTGCTGGATACCACGGCAAAGTTAATGGGGCGCCTACTTCTGAATAGGTTAGAAGAATGGGCCAATGAGAAGAGTATTCTTATGCAGTCGCAATATGGATTCCAAAGTGGTAGAGGCACTATAGATCAGTGCCTAAATTAAAACATGATAATTGATAAATATACTAGAGCCAAGACAGGAGGTCAGGTCTTTCTGGCATTTATGGACCTCAGCGCAGCGTTCGACTGCGTAATCCACTCCCAATGAAGCTGCCGCTGCCCATTTGTATTATCTTTCTTACATTTTTCTCGGTTTTTAAATGTTATTCACTTATCTATTGGTCTTAATGAGCCTCAAGGATTGCGGTAGAGGCTGCGTCTTTTTATTCTCCTCTGTTTTTTAAGCTGTATCTGTACCGCCCAATCTCTCTGCTTCCCTACTTCGGGAAAATACTAGAATCTCTGATCAACCAGCAGCTCGTTAACCATCTGGAGAGTCAGGGACTGCTCGATCCCTCCCAATCGGGCTTTAGGGCGGCCCACAGTACTGAGACTGCCTTGGTCGAGGTAGCAGACAACATCAGGCTGGCCTTGGACAAACATCAGTCAGCCATCCTCGTCCTGCTCGATTTGTCCGCAGCCTTTGACACCATCTCCCACAGCATCTTAGAACATCAGCTTTGGGAGATAGGTGTCAGAGGCACGGCCCTCGAGTGGTTTAACAGCTACCTAGTCGACCGAGTGACAACAGTACAGATCGGTAACAACCTCGCACGTGAGAGACCAGTCAAGATGGGAGTACCACAGGGCTCTATTTTGAGCCCGACCCTGTTCAATCTGTACATGACCCCACTGGCCAAGGTGATCAGATCCTATGGATTTGATGTCATATCTTACGCAGATGACACTCAAATCCTGGTCACTATCGGCCCAGATCCTACTGAAACACAGCTACGCTTCAACAAATGCCTATCCCACATCGACAGGTGGATGAGCTCCAATCATCTACAACTAAATGGAGCCAAGTCTGAGGTCATGCTCTTTGGCATAGCACAGGAGCATTGGTCCACCGACTGGTGGCCATCCCATCTTGGCCTCTGCCCCACCCCCACACTGACGGTGCGGAACCTAGGTTTCCACATGGACAACCAATTGTCCATGAAGAACCAGATTAACCATATCATTGGCACGTGTTTTGGAGTAATGCGTAGCCTTCGGAAGGTCTTCAAGTGGCTACCAGTGGAGGCCAGGAAACCATTAGTCCAAGGGCTGATAATAAACCGAATGGACTACGGAAACTCCCTACAGTTTTCAATTAACGAAAACCTTCTGGACAGACTACAGACTACAGATCTTGCAGAACACTGCGGCAAGGCTGGTCTTGGATCTTCCTCCCAGATCGCCCTCCGCACCCTGCTTAAGATCTCTTCACTGGCTACCAGTCAGAAAACGAATTCTTTTCAAGGTCCTCTGTCTAGTCAACAAACAGTTGTACGGAAAAGGTCCGAGATACTGGACCAAGAAATTATGTTGGTACCAACCACGCAGGGCGCTTAGGTCCAGCAACCAATTTTTGCTTACCCCTCTTAAGATACATACTGCCAGAAAAGGAGGACGATCTTTCTCCTTTCTTGCCCCATCATCTTGGAACAAAATTCCTATCCAACTGCGAAATGTCTCTGATCACAACTCTTTTCGCAAAAGGCTGAAGACATGGTTTTTTGACATCTGAGCCACTTCACTTCCTTTCAGAGCCGTCTGCTTGCGCCATGAGACTTTCGAGTGATGTGTGCGCTGTACAAATGCCCCCTGATTTGATTTGATTTGATATGAAATTGAGTTCTTATAATACGGTTTTTTATATATATATTTTCTATATTATTGTGCTTTTATGATCTGTAACTTCTTTTAACAGATCGAATAAAGAATTGATTGATAGATTGATGGATTGAATCTGAACAGAGAGCTTGCCAAGTTTTCATGAATCAAATGTATGGAAAGTATCTTTTCAAACTGTGCATGAAGTGATAAGACAGACGATCTTCACATGTTCTAGCTACTATAAGCTTTCACCCTTCTGGCAGCAGGTAATTCATGTAATCTGGGAGATTCTCAGAAGAGACATTAAACCGTGTGAACTTAATTATCCATCAACCCAACAGAATGATAGAGGATAAAACAAGCCGCACTGGATACCAAAATTTCGGTTGGGAAGAGAAAAGTTCAGAGAGAAGAGTCCATCAAGTACACTCATTAGTGATTAAGCCTAATTTGGTACCCTGTACAAACATGCTGACCGCATCATAAAAAACAAGGACAACCTTAAAAAGTATGAGATCTTGTGGATATCTTCTATCACAGAGACACCATTGCTTGTGAGAAAAACAGAATGATGTTGGAAATTCCCTTCGGCAGACTATAATTGAAAGGAAGTTTTACTAAGATTTTACATTGTAGTTGCGCCTCATTTATGGTGCAACCCTGATGCAAAGTCCATGTTGGAAGTTTCAAAGACACGTAAATCAAGATTTGCATGACTTTGAATGGGTTTTTAATCCGAAAGTAAGGCATTAGTACCAGGGATTTCTATAGTTTCTGTGTCAATATCAAACGACTTGTTCCTCTGTTCTGTAATGGTCCTCAGCACTCTATTCTCTTCTGTTTTAAATACTCTTCGACCAAAATTGGTAATATTTCTGATCATTTAGGAAGACAGTCTGACTTCCATAACTCTGATTAATTGCACTCGTTTCTTCTTGAATATTTTATTACAGAATGTTTTTCCTCCTGTATGTGATGTAGCAAGTGATTTCCCCCCTGTACCATTACTGTGTCTGACTGTTGTTAAAATCGTGCAACTATATGAACTTTGGAAGTTCCAAAAACCATAACTTTTTCAATTTTAATAAATCCACCCATGTATTGTGAAATGAAGGACCTGTAAAACCAAACCAGCAGCAAATATAGTTTTTTTTTTTTAAGTGAGTGAAAGATTTAATAGCATAAGGTGGCATCCATATATGTTCACAAAACAACTGGCACACAGTTTTTCCAAACATAATAAATCATGATATTTCCATGAGCACATTTCAAAGTTCTTTGCAGATAACAAGTTGTTATTTTTAAAAATTCAGCTCTAAATAAAGCTCATTCGAGTTCTGCATTTTCTTCTGCAACCACCGCTATTAATTTCTTCAAGTATTTAACCGGCTTTACCAGGAGTATTTCACTCACAAAATACAGTCAAGAGATTCTGTGAAAAGCAGCAAGCCATATCAGACAAGATAATCCCTTGGATAGGCATCCAGGGAAGAAGTAACCCAGTT
Organism: Calotriton arnoldi; assembly: GCA_963921515.1. NCBI lineage: Eukaryota > Metazoa > Chordata > Amphibia > Caudata > Salamandridae > Calotriton > Calotriton arnoldi. The sequence continues at coordinate 238,754 of CAWUFW010014669.1, read as the reverse complement.
TGTTTTTTGCTTTTACTGCAGAGCTACTGCTTAAAGTGCTGGGAATAATTTTGGCTTTCCTACCTGTTCCAGGTTGTGTCAAAGCTCCTTTTAGAATTTGAAACAGAAGGATAAATATATATTCATATAAAACTTTTCAGGTAACAACCACAACTTCCCTTCAAAAATGTGTTTTTCAATGAAGTATTGTTTTTTAGAGCTAAACTTTGGCCCATTCACAGCCATGACTCACAGGATCTGCATGCGTGACCTAGCCTTTGGTTTCAAAGTGTTACTTTTATGCATGTATTGACCATTATTTGGCAAATTATTTACATTATTCACAAATCTGGTTCCAAGGATAATTTATTTTGAAAAAGGATCTGAGTCGATGAGGGAGCATCATCCATTGCAGCACCGTAAATGTGGACTGTATCCTCGTGTCAGAGCTTGATTGGTTGGCCATGTCTGAAAATTTAGTTACACACACTATTACACTAAATGAAGGATCTGTGAGTATTGGTGTAACCAGGAAAAAATTAGGACGAAGTATAATGGGACAGTGAATTATCCGAGGATGTCCAATGACTGTAAAGGGTCTGTTGCAGCCCTTAAAATCTAAAAAAAAGATCTGGGTTTTTACTGTGGTTTCTGTGAATATACATGAAGAAACCACAGTAATCCCAGTCACTATTTTCTGATATGCTGGGTTCACTGAGCTCCTTCAGAGGGGTAAACAATGTAAAAGAATGGGAAGAGAATATAATGGGGTTGGGAAGCAGTATTCATCCCAACAGGGAGAGCTTAACATAAAAAAATCAAATAAATTAGAGTGATGGGATCCTGAGATCCAAACCTGTACCTACAGATCCTTAGGAATCATATGGTTCAAAAACCAGGAATACAGCCTCTATTTTGCATCTGGAGGTACAATTCATGAGCCATGGATTTTCTTCTTGTATCCAAAACATAAGGAAGCCCATATAACACAGTAGGCCCTATTCAAAGACCCAAATTTTAATGTGTAGATTAACTCACGTGCAAATTTACTGCCTCAACTAGGAATACCTTTACTTCTTTTTGTTTATCACCATATCAGAGTGTAAAGTCACCCCTAGGTGCAGACATATCTCCATCCCATGATGAAAACTCCTACACTAGGATTTAAGAGTGTAAAGTTACTACTCATACATTTTTACACATAGGCAGAGGTCTTCATTGACGTGGTGATGATCTCCCTGTGGTAAAGTGCAGGGTAAAAAAATAAAGTTTATAATCATTTTTTAAAATTACAAATATTTTACTATAAAATAAATATGCAAATTAATTTAAAATAAATATTATTAACATTGAACTAAAAAAATAAGATGTTACATAAATAATTAAGTAAATGATATATATGAATTTAAATTAAAAATATTATTTTAAATGATTTTTAAAACCCCACCCATTCTAGCAATTTTTAGATTATTTAATATTTATCTAGTTCTATTAAAACCTATTTATGTAATTAATTGTAATTATTTTAAATTTTGTATAGTGAGTTTAAAAATGTCATTTATTTATTTTTCAAACCCAAAATTGAATATTTATTTAATTTATTAATGTAAATACAATATAGTGTTCACTACGTAAATATATGTATATTTTTTAAACCAATGTATGTGGCACTCCAGGAGTGGAATTGATTAGACTTAATCAAACAAGGTAGGAAAAAAACAGAGCGCTAATAAGTTTCGACCTCTTGCTCTTGGTCATGGGTAAATAATCCCTTTTCAGTCTTTCCTTATATACTTTCCCAGGTCTGCTAATTCTAATGCTTTCTGGGAAGTGTAGTGTGCATGTTTATTAGAACATTAATTAAAAATCCATTTCCAAGCACCAGTGTGTAAGAATAAAATTATAGAGTCATTTTCAATCATTCAATGTCCCGGCTACATTTTGGTAGCTATTGTGTGTTTCTTATGATTTCCATATGTTATAGTCAGTCATTCATAACATATTGTTTGCTCTTTGATAATTGCATTTCTGCCAATTTTCCCATTTCATCACTATTCCATTATTACCTGAGTGGAAAAGAATGAAGTGTGGTCAAAAATCCACTTCCAAACAGCAGTTTGTAAAAATAAAATTATAGAGTCATTTTCAATCATTCAATGTCCCAGCTATTTTTGGGTAGCTATTGTGTGTTTCCAATGATTTCCATGTGTTATAATCAGTCATTCATAATATATTCCTTGCACATATTATAACTTTCTATATTCATCTCATTAATCAAAACATTGTTCACCACTATTCCATTCTTGCCTGAGTGGCTTATAACTGGCAAATTGGCGGAAATGCAATTATCAAAGAACAACTAATGCATTTTGAATGACTGATTATAACACATGGAAATTGTAGGACCTGGCCCTCTCTGCAGGATCCCCAAAAGTTTTGCCTTTTTCTCTGCACTTTTTACTGAATTCACCTACATCACTTATTGTGCCACCCACTTAAATAGCACCTTAAAGCATGTCCTAGGCAGTACAATGCAATTTTTAACTACCTTGTCGACTTGGCATTAAAACCCTTTTGCCAAACTTTAAATTCCCCTTCTATTACATATGTCACCCCTAAGGTGGACCTTAAGCAGCCCATAGGCAGCTGCTGTCTAATTATAGGTTGAACATGTACTTTTAAGTTTTACATGTCCTGGTAGTGGGCTCTTCGCGACCATGAACAGGCCAGTTCACACTGAGACCTCACAACTCGCACCACGATTCAGCGCAAACTCCGGCAGCCGCCTCTTAGTGCTGCAGTATCAATTGCTAGTGGGGGTTAGCCAACGTGAAGCTCCAGCAACGCTCCCTCATGAAGCCTGGCTTGCTTTTCGTGCTATTCCGACAGCCTCCCACAAAGCTCTGCCTGCTCCTTGCATCCTCCTCCAACAAGATCGGGCCTCTTGGCATGGATTTAAGAAGGTAAAATTTCAGCAGGCCTAACCTGGTGACTGTAACCGACATGCACTGCATCGCATTCGGCCTGAACAAGTGACTCTCACCCAGCCTAGCACAACTAGATATCCATAGTTGGCGCTTTGAGCTTTTTGGCACTATTTTCACTAACATCTTTAAAAATTCATAACTCTGGTTCTTCTGATTGGATTTTTGTCATTTTGGTGTCAAATAATTTATTAAAATTCTCTCTCTTTTTTTAATTGGTGTGGAATTTTCCTGTGCTGTGTTTCCACTTTATTACTGGTTGTGTGCTGCATAAATACCGGATTGCCTTTAAGTTAAGTCTGACTACTTTTTGTGCCAAGCTACCCAGGGTTAAGCACATGTTAATTTAGTGACTTTTTTGTGGTTCACCCTGCAGGGCATTGTGGCTGACCAGTGGTCACATCCCAGTCAACCAAGAAACCAATTTCTAACAGAAATCATTAGCGATGCACAATAACTACCAAGATGTAGTAAAGACATTGAATGATTAAAAATTACTACAATTTAATTTTACACACTGGTGTTCAGAAGTGGGTTTAATAATTAATGTATTCATTGTTTTACTGATTGTTTTAAAAAAGCATGCTCACTACACTTCCTAGAATGCGGCATAATTAGCAGTCTTAAAAAGTATACAAGGAGACACATAAAAGGGACTAATGAGCTGTGACCGAGACTCAGAGGTTGAAATGCTTTGGTGTTTTGATTTACTCCTATCCTGATTAAATTTTAATTTTTTCAACTCCTGGAGTGCCACGAATATTTGTAAAAACGTAGAAAAGGAATTTTTATATATATATAATCTATATATCTATATATATATATATTCACTGGAAAAAACCATAGGTTTCAGGCACGTTATAGTTAGAAATTAGCATTTAAAAAACCTTAGAAATTCACTGAAAAAACCATAGGTTTCAGGGACGTTATAGTTAGTTGGATATTTCACTCGTACAAAACCATAGAAATTTCCCCATTATAGTTAGTTCAGCTAACTATAACTCGCGCCCCTGCAATGCACTGCTGATGACGTCACATATTACATCACTCATGACATGGTCAGTGACATCACTGATGACATCACTGATGACATCTCAAATGACATCACTAATGACATCACTGATGACATCATCCAGTGACTGTGGGGCTGATTCCGATTCGGGCCGGAAATCTCTCCGACCGAGCCGGACCCGGAGAGATTTCCGACCGAATCGGACTCTAGCAGTCCGACCGAACGAGTACGATGCGGACGTATGCTATCGGACTCGATTCGGTCGGACTCCCATTGAAGTCAATGGGAGCCAATCGTACGACGCGTACACGGGCTCCCATTGACTCAATGGGCACGACGCGAACAAGGGCGCCCCCTACAGCGTGTGCGCGTCGATGCGGGTCGCGCCGTACATGCACGGGTAGGGGGGACCCATGTGTCCCCCCTGTGTGCAACTCGCACGGCGACGCGTACAGGGGGGTCCGACACGGACCCCCAAAGTACGGCTCCGACTGCTCTTTCGAGCCGGAGTGCGCGGCTCGGTCGGACTGCTTGCGGCGCGCATCGTACTTACCCAGCCGGGGAACGTCTCCATTGCGCGGTGCGAGTCGAGTCCGAACGAGTCGGTCGGTGCGGTTAGACCCGGGAACGAGTCGGTCAGAGCGGTCGGGACGCCCGGACGAGTCGGTCGGCGATTTCGCATCGTACTCGCTCGCCCGGACGCGCGTACGAATCGGTCGGGAAATAGGGCTCCGAATCGGATCCGGTTAAGCCGAATCCGATTCGGAGCCCTACCGGCCGAGATCGGAATCGGCCCCTGTGTGTTTCTCTAAAGTTTAAATATTTTTAATATATATAGGGAAAGGCGTATTGAAGAATGAGTGGGTGTATAAGTGTCTGAATGGATGATTTAGTAGGTGCGTGACTGACTCTATAAGTGAGTGATTAAACATATCTTACTGAATGCATGGGTTAGTGACTAAACTGTGTGAAAGTCTGTATCCGTCTGTCTGTTGGTGTGTAAGCGGCTGCATGGATTTGCGAATAGCTACATGAGTGTCTATATGGGTTATTGATTGATTGTCTGAGTATCTGTATGGGTGCCTGAGTGTTTGTGTGGGTGGGGTGTGTGTGACTCTGTGCAAAGATGTGTGAGTGGGTGATTCACTGGGTGCATTGTTTCAAGAGTGCATCTGTGATGGACTGTATGGGTGGGTGAGTGTGTGTATGGGTGTGTTAGTGAGTGAATGTATATCTCAGTGGTACATGTGTGAGTAACTACATATGTGAAAGGCAGTATATATGTGTGTTGGAGTATATAAATGGCTATAAGTGAGATTGTGTGATTGTGAGAGTGGCTGTATGGATGAGTGTGTGCTTGTATCAGTGATTGTATAAGAGCATAAGAATGTGCTAGTATTTGTATGAGTAATTGAGCTGGTGTGTGTATAACTGTATAGGTGAGTAAATGGCAGTGTGATTAATTATTTGCATGAGTGACTAGGTGTGTGAGTACCTCTATGGATGAGTGGTGGTGTGTGAGTGTCTATATAGGTGTATGAGTGCATATGATAGTACTGTACTGAGTGACCATAAGTATGAGTGACTGTACGGGTGAGTGAGTGGATGTGTGTGTATTTAGTTATTGGTGTTGGAGTGTCTATGGTTTTGAGAATGGCAGTCTGTAATTTAGAGTGGGTGTATCAAAGGTTATATTAGGGTGTTAGAAGATGCATCAAATTATCACATGGATGATGTCATCAGTGATGTCATCAGTGATGTCATTTGAGATATCATCAGTGATGTCATCAGTGATGTCACTGACCATGTCATGAGTGATGTAATATGTGACGTCATCAGCAGTGCATTGCGGGGGCGCGAGTTATAGTTAGCTGAACTAACTATAACGGGGGAATTTCTATGGTTTTGTACGAGTGAAATGTCCAACTAACTATAACGTCCCTGAAACCTATGGTTTTTTCAGTGAATTTCTAAGGTTTTTTAAAGGCTAATTTCTAACTATAACGTGCCTGAAACCTATGGTTTTTTCAGTGAATTTCAAAGGTTTTTTAAATGCTAATTTCTAACTATAACGTGCCTGAAACCTATGGTTTTTAAGTGAATTTCAAAGGTTTTTTAAATGCTAGTTTCTAACTATGCCTACAGAGGTAGGACATGTGAAGAAAGAAGAAAAAACGCACAGAAAGAAGCAAAAGAAATGCAGAAAGAAGCAACAGAAGTCCACAAAGACGAAGAAAAGTGCAGGAAGAAGCAAGACATGTGCAGAAAGAACCAACAGAGGGAGCAGAAAGAGGCCTTGTTGCAAAATCATCCTGTGCCCACAACTTTTTCAGACGGGTACTGGTGGTAACTGACTCTGACTAACCAGGCCTAGAGCCGGTGCTATGCTAAAAGACACTTAGAATACAGTGAAAACACCTACATACACTAGGGAACACTATGCGTTGGGGTACCTCTGTGATTAGGATGACCTCCTCTGTAAGGCCCTAGTACATAATAGGGCAGGGGGATTAAAACTACCTCTAAGTCAGAGGTGCAGAAATATGCTACTTTAACTAGTAGTCGCGTTTGCAGAGTGGTGGAGAAAGGGTGCTGGGCGTCCAACCAACGCTCAGGAATTCCGCTGCGTAGGACTTACAGGAGGTACCAGGAGGGATTCTTGGCCCCCAACCTCCCTCAGGACTATATTGGACTTCTTCCCCCATCCCGTAGTCTGCCACGAGGCACGTTTGCAGAGTGGTAGAGAAAGGGGGCCATGGCCTCCAAAGACGTCTTAGCAATCCCACTGTGTGGGACTTACTGGAGGTAACAAGAGGGGTAGTTGGCCCCCAAGGACATCCTTGGCGGCCAACTTCCCAAACTATTACCTCCAGTCAGTCCCACACAGCAGCACTGGTAAGTACTCGTACCAGGCCACGCCCACTTTGCCCACCACTCTACAAACGCGCTCCCTGGCATGCTCTTGGATGGGGATTGAAGTCCCCTTCACTGCTGGGGGTCCTTTAGGGGCCAACTAGCCTACCTTTTACCTTCAGTAAGCCCCACGCAGTGGGATTGGTGAGAGGTAGACAAAGGCCATGCCCCCTTTCGCCACCACTCTGCAAACGTGCCCCCTGGCGAGTTGTAAGTTGGGGGATTAAGTCCCCTTGAATCCTGAGGGTCCCTGGGGTCCAACTAGCCCACCAGGTAACTCCAGTAAGCGCCACAGAGCTGCGTTGCAGAGAGGTGTAAAAAGGGGCGTTGCCTGGCCCACCTCTCTGCAACGCAGTGCAGTGGCGCTTACTGGAGGTACCTAGTGGGGCTGATGGCCCCCAGGGACCCTCAGCATTGAAGAGGAATTAATTCCCCAACTTAAAACGCGCCACAGGGCGTGTTTGCACACATGTCACCTCAGGCCCCGCCCCCCCTTCACCACTGTGCAAACGCGCCCCGTGGCGCGTTTTAAGTTGGGGGATTAAATCCCCTTGAATCCTGAGGGTCCCTGGGGTCCAACTAGCCCACCAGGTATCTCCAGTAAGCGCCACAGAGCTGCGTTGCAGAGAAGTGTAAAAAGGGGCATGGCCTGGACCACCTCGCTGCAACGCAGCGCACTGGCGCTTACTGGAACCACCTGGTGGGCTAGTTGGCCCCCAGGGGCCATCAGGATTGAAAGGGAATTAATTCCCCAACTTTAAACGCGCCACAGGGCGTGTTTGCACACATGTCACCTCAGGCCCCGCCCCCTCCCTTCACCACTATGCAAACGCGCCCGTGGCGCGTTTTAAGTTGGGAGATTAAGTCCCCTTGAATCCTGAGGGTCCTTGGGGTCCAACTAGCCCACTAGGTACCTCCAGTAAGCGCCACAGAGCTGCATTGCAGAGAGGTGTAAAAAGGGGCATGGCCTGGACCCCCTCTCTGCAACGCAGGCCTGTGGCGCTTACTGGAGGTACCTGGTGGCCTAGTTGGCCCCCAGGGGCCCTCAGGATTGAAGGGGAATTAATTCCACAAGTTAAAACGCACCACAGGGCGTGTTTCCACACATGTCACCTCAGGCCCCACCCCCTCCCTTCACCACTGTGCAAACGCACCCCGTGGCGCATTTTAAGTTGGGGGATAAAGTCCCCTTGAATCCTGAGGGTCCCTGGGATCCAACTAGCCCACGAGGTACCTCCAGTAAGCACCACAGAGCTGCGTTGCAGAGAGGTGTAAAAAGGGGCGTGGCCTGGACCACCTCTCTGCAACGCAGGCCTGTGGCGCTTACTGGAGATACCTGGTGAGCTAGTTGGCCCCCAGGGGCCCTCAGGATTGAAGGGGAATTAATTCCCCAACTTAAAACGCGCCTCAGGGCGTGTTTACACACATGTCACCTCAGGCCCCGCCCCCTCCCTTCACCACTGTGCAAACGCACCCCGTGGCGCGTTTTAAGTTGGGGGATAAAGTCCCCTTGAATCCTGAGGGGCCCTGGGGTCCAACTAGCCCACCAGGTACCTCCAGTAAGCGCCACAGAGCTGCGTTGTAGAGAGGTGTAAAAAGGGGCATGGCCTGGACCACCTCTCTGCAACGCAGCCCTGTGGCGCTTACTGGAGGTACCTGGTGGGCTAGTTGGCCCCCAGGGACCCCCAGTATTGAAGGGGAATTAATTCCCCAACTTAAAACGTGGCACAGGGCCCATTTGCAGAGTGTTGCTGGGAGGGGGCGGGGCCTCGGCGATGCCGGTATTTTTTTATTTTTTTTAAGAAGGGGGGCTGTGTGGCCCCCCTTCCTTTCTTATTTTATTGGCCCTGGGGACCCCATCCCCCAGGGCCTGACCCCTATTTTTTTTAAAAATGGAAGGGGGCCGTGTGGCCCCCCTCCCGAGGCCATATTCGGCCCCGGGGACCCCATCCCCCGGGGCATGGCCAGTGTTTATTTTTTATTTATTATCTTTGGAGGGGGGCTGCGTGGTCCCCCTCCTCAGGCCATTTATGGCCCCGGGGACCCCATCCCCCAGGGCCGGCCTTTGCGTGTTTTTTTAAATAATTTTAATTATGGGGGAGGGGGGCCGCGTGGCCCTTCTCCTGGGCCACTTCTTGCCCCGGGGACCCCACCAAGTAGGTAGTTATAGTTAGGACCTAGTTTCCATAGGAAAAGCATTTTTTGATTTGCCAATATCTTTGGCGTCGTTTGACAATTCTTCGCAAAATTTTCAAAACTAATGGGGTGGTCAGGTCAGCTGCTGTGTTGAAAGTTTCGGGGTGATCCGTCAAGCGGGGCCAAGAAAAAGGGGGTCCCAAATATACAAATGGGGACGGGGAGGATCCGTGAACCCTCCCGATCTCGTGACTGCAATCTGATTGGCTTCCAACACTTCAAACCAGTCACCAGGAAAAAAGGTAAAAAACCATTAGAAAACAAGAAAAGGGGGCAGGGTAGAAACACCTTGATTCCCTAGGCCTGCTCAGGGGGTCCCACAGGGACCTCCAGGGCCAAAAAAAGCATTTTTTTTAAAAAACATTCGGCACGATTCGCGTTGGATCCACGAACTTGACTGAATTTGTTTTTAAAAAACAAAGCGCAGGCTTCTGTGCTTTGCTTCCTTTAAGTCCCCAGGTGGGCCAGGTCCTGGGGCAATTAAAAAATGAAAGGCGGGGGATCGCCACCTCCCCGGGGCTTATAGATTGAATGTGGGGGGGCTACGCGGCCCACGGCAGCCGCAGAGACCGCCACCTCCCTGAGGCTTTATTCTGATAAAAAATGCGTGGTGGGGCTCCTGCCCTCCCACGCAGCCCTGGGGACCGCCACCTCCCCGGGGCTATTTATTTGAAATGTGGGGGGCCACATGGCCCCCTGCAGTCCCATGGACCGCCACCTCCCCGGGGCTAAATTCATAAAGATGCGTGTGAGAGCTCCAAACCCTCACAGAGCCCTGGGGATCGCTACCTCCCCGGGGCTATATTGAAAAATAAAGTGTGGGGGGTTCGAGCCCCCACACACAGTCCCAGGGACCACCACACCCAAGGCTTAAATATTGTTGTAAGGGGCCGCGCAGGACCGGCTCCAGCAGTGTCCCGGCGTTCGCAGCCCTGGGACACTGCATTTTTCTATGGCTTGGCGGGAGCACTGCTCCCACCAAGCCATAGCAAACCCTGGTCCACTTCATGGAAGCAAGAGCAGGAAAAATGCTCTTGCTTCCATGAAGTGGAGCAGAATCGCTTTTGAGCAGAGGGAGCTGCCCAAAAGCAATGCCGGCTCCTGCAGGAGGTGGGGGAGCTGTCCGGTACCGCAGGGGCCTTGAGGCTCCCCCCCACAGTCCCCAACAAAGTGGCCATGCCCTGGGGGATGGGGTCCCCAGGGCAATATTGGCCCATGTAGGGGGGCCGTGCAGGCCCCTCTCCCCATTTAAAAAAAAAAGTATAAGGCCTGGCCCTAGGGATGGGGTCCCTAGGGCCGAAATTGGCCTCAGGAGGGGGGCCCCCCTCCAAAAATTAAAAAATAAAAGACAGGCCAGGCCCCAGGGGATGGGGTCCCTGGGGCCAAAACTGGCCCAGGAAAGGGGGTCACACGGCCCCCTTCCTTAAAAAAAAAGAAGGAAAGAAAGAGAGAAAATGGCCGGGCCCCGGGGGATGGGGTCCCCAGGGCCAAAATCGGCCTGAGGATGAAGGGCTGCATGCCCCCCCTCTCCTTTGAAAAAAAAGGAAAAAACTAAGGCCCAGCCCCAGGGGATGGGGTCCCCGGGGCAGAATCCGGCCTCGGGACGGGGCCACGAGGCCCCCCTACCATTTTATAATTGTTAAAAATGTGTCAGGCCTCGGGCGATGGGGTCCCCAAGGCCAAAAAAGGTAAAGGAAAGGGGGACCACACAGCCCCCCTTCCTAAAATTAAAACAAACAAACAGAAGCCGGCAACTCGCCAGAGGCCCCGCCCCCTTTCTCCACTACTCTGCAAATGTGCCTCCTGGCGTGCTCTTGGTTGGGGGACCTTCACTGTCGAGGGTCCTTAGGGGCCAACTAGCCCACCTGTTACCTCCAGTAAGCCACTCACAGTGGGATTGCTGAGAGGTGGTCGGAGGCCACATTCCTTTTTCCACTACTCTGCAAACGTGCCTCTTGGTGCACTGCTGGTGGGGTGATGAGGTCCCCTTGTCTCCTGAGAAGCTCAGGAGTAAAGTAGACTTCATCCCCAACCAAGAGCACGCCAGGTGGTGCGTTTGCCGACTGGTGGAGATGTCCTTGGGGCCAACTACCCCTCCTGTTACCCCCAGTAAGTCCCACACAGTGGGATTGCTAAGATGTCTTCAGAGGCCACGCCCCCCCTTTCTCCACCACTCTGCAAACGCGCCTCCTGGAGCACTACTAGTTGGGGAATAAAGTCCACTTTACCTCTGTGGGACCTTGGGGGCCAAGAAGCCCTCCTGGTACCTCCTGTAAATCCTACGCAATGGAATTCCTGAGAGCTGGTCGGAGGCCCAGCCCCCATTCTCCACCACTCTGCAAATGCGACCACTACTTAAAAAACCCTTAGAAATTCACTGAAAAAACCAAAGGTTACAGGGACGTTATAGTTAGGAATTAGCATTTAAAAAACCTTAGAAATTCACTGGAAAAACACAGGTTTCAGGGACGTTATAGTTAGGAATTAGCATTTAAAAAACCTTAGAAATTCACTGAAAAAACAAAGGTGGCTGTATTAGTGAGTGAGTTGGTGTATGAGTGGCTGCATGGGTGACTGAGTGGATGTGTGTGTAGACCTATGAATCAGTAAGTGGGTGTACAAGTACTGGTATGGGTGTGTCAATGGTTTTGAGAATGGTAGTGTAGAAGTTGGAGTGGGTGTATGAAAGGTTATATGAAGGAGTGAATGGGTGCATCAGAAATTCTGTGGATGATGTCATCAGTGATGTCATGAGTGATATAATTTGAGATGTCATCAGTGATGCCACTGACCATGTCATGTGGCATGAGTGATGTAATATGTGAGGTTATAAGTAGTGCATTGCGGGGGTGCAAGTTATAGTTAGCTCATCTAACTATAACTGCTGAATTTTTGCACAAGTGGAACCTGAGCCTAACTATAACGTCTCTGTAACCTTTGTTTTTTCAGTGAATTTCAATTTTTAATGCAAAGTACGATCATGTAACAAGTAATAGGTCCACAATTTTATTATTACTGTGAACCAAGTACCCTATTGTAGCACTTGACTATTCACAGTAGTGAAGCAGAGCAGTCCAAGGCCTTCTTAAGGTAGGTGATGTGCACTAGCAATCCCAATTCACTGGCACACAACACCAACTCTCAATAAATTATTGTTCAGTCAGTGTTTTTTCTAACATAAATGAAGAGTACATTTATTACACACAAACTACTAAATATCTCACATTGAATTATTTATACACATCAAGTAGATTGAAGTATCTTTTGTGACAGCCTTGTATCACATTTCACCCCTAGAGAGTCTTCTTTTTTATCAAAGAATACATTTAGTCAAATCTTTCTGAATAATCCATGGCCTCCATTTTAAATTTGACAAAATCTGGCTACTTCATGGGGACAAAAGTCAATCCTAATTCAAGAACAGCTTCCTCTTCTTCTGTGAGAACCTTTTTAGACAAATTTATTATTGAAGATTTTTTAATTTTTGTAATATTGGCTTCTTGTGCGCATTTCCCATGGCTGCGGCTTGTATCACTCCCTGTTTCATGGGTTATAATGAACTGCATATACCATGAAGCATTGAGTGTTGAAATGGTGCTTGATTCATTGAGCCTTAATGGCTAACTGTTGAGATCAAACTTTAATGCCGACTCATGCAGGGACCAGAGTTGACCACGCATAAAGAACATGGAATTGAATGAACTTCGGCTTCAGAAATGACGATTTATCCATCGACCGGAGTTCAACACGGACGAAAGCAAAATGAAGTAAATGCACGCCAGACTCAGAAGGCAAGTTTTCAATCAGCAAATGGTTCTTTTGTTAAAATAGAGTGATGTAGTTAAAACACACCAGGACGCTACTGAAAATTTAGATGGAAGGAATTAAAACTGTTACAGTTGACTGCCTAACAGTTCTTAAGAAACATCTACAATGAAGTGTTTGCGGTTTAAAAATAACGACAACAGCAAGTATGAAATACAATGAATGCTGAGGCAATGTTAAGCTGTCATTGATTTGTAAATAAGACAGGAATATAGGCAATATTTTAATTACCAACTATGTTACTCAGGATGGTAACTAATGTGCATAATTGAATTTACAGGTTTGCACAATTGAAAAGTGACAGTTGGCTTCCAAGGAAATCGTTTACAACCAGTACTCACAACATAATAAACGACCTGAAAAATAAAGGTACTTAAAAATGTTACTATTCAAAAGTGGAGAGAAGAGGATGAGGTTTGCTAGGTTAAGGTGAATAATACAAAATTATATATTACTGTTCACAGACTCAACCCAGTCTTGGGCCTGAGGAGAACCCCATTAATGCCACAGGGGTACGAAACGCATTGACCTAGCTTCTGGGGGAAGAGTATCCGCAAGAAATCAACTTGATAGTGGAAATTTTGGCAGACTGCCTATTCCTCTAATTTACATATTTACAAGTAGCCTCCCCGACAAGTGTATACTGGCAGGAGAGGACTGTTTCAATGTGATAATTGTTACCTCCGCCGTATATTGTTATTTTTGAAATGAAGGACTGGTCATAGAATTGTATATTTTTATTTTCACTAATGCACTGTTTAAGTTTGTGAACCCAAAGTTCATGTTATGTCATATTATTCTATTATTTTTTTCTGTCCATAAAATTTGTTTAAAAGTTTGCCCTTCAGATGACTTGTTTAAAAAAATATTATAAATAACTCAAGTGAATTATGAAGAAGATGTGAATAAATCAAAAGGGCTAATGAAAATTAAGTTGTTGGTCCTCTTCTGTTGAGTCAATACAAAAAACATTGCTTATATTATATTGATTTTAAATAGGACTTTATTACCCCCAGCTACACTCTTAGCACAGAGAGCCATCATCTGCACACCCTCATCTCTCCATGGCAATAGCATACTCCGTCTGCGAGCGCAACTCCGGGGAATTTGGCAGAGCTTTTTGGTAACTCAGTGGAATTCCGCAGAGTGAAACTCCGGGAGCTCCGCCCAGACATATACCAGATGCAACATCACAATAGAAGGGGTGGTCATTTAAAATAAGTCACGCCTATTGGCATTGTCAAAAAGTAACCACATCAATAAGTCAACAACATGTCATAATTTACCATTACAACCAATGGAATAATTAACTATAATCTAATACATTCATTATTAATAAACATACTGTAATGCTCATTAATAGAAATTGTCCCTAAATATTTTAAATAAAGCACTCTTAATCAAAAACAACCATAAACATCTGGTTGAGTCTTTCTTTGCACACTTTAGGCCATATAATGCAGTCATAGAACCAACAAAAGTGGATCCCTGCACACCAGCTCAGAGTGCTTCACACATAATGGAAAGCTCTCCGGGTGTCATGTATTCAATGACCCAGGAGACTTACTGCAAGTTTTTTTTACAAACATTCCTGGGGGGGGGGGTGTTACTGTGCTCCATTCAGCCCCCCACAACACTTAGATTAATAGTTGGTGGTGTCTCTGCCCTTCGCTGGGGCACCACCAGGAAGAAGAAATGAATAATCAAAACCCTTGCAGGGTATTATGGGGGGCTCCGCTCTGGAGCAGTGAATATTTTGGGAGCAGCTAAGCCGCTCCCCTCTCTTTCAGCGCTGCCTTGTGTCCTGCATATTTTTGTATTTTGTGGGTGCTCCAGTCCCACCAAGACTACCCACATCTCATGGTTTTGTTTGCTGAAGGCTGTGGGGGGAAGCCACCGGTTCCTGCAGCCCCACGTGCTCCCCAGCCAGCATTTTTTGTGGATGACTCACTCCAACCCAGGGCATCCACAATTCAGGCTACCATTGGTGGCCACTTGAGGAGGCTGAAAGAGGCTGAAAGCCTTCACTGCCCTGCTGGATTCCCAGCCAGCACCCACTCTTGGTGTGTTGCAGTTCCTGTGAATGGCCATGTGTGGTGCTGGACTTTCTCTGATGCTGGGTTGGAGCACATTTACAACTGTTTTGGATCCTTTTTGTCTGTACTAACTTTAGAAGTGTAGTTTGTGCTTAGCAGTTTACTCTTTTATGGGAGGGTCATTCTATTTGCAAGTCCCTCCCTAAAACCCAACTGACCCCTCTCCAAGCCCCTCCTTACCCTTTCAGTTTAAAAGTAAATATTTCTCTGTTTTCTGCCAAACCTCCAGGTTTCTCCCACATTTACTACTAAAACGTTGGAATAGGCATCAGAGTATCCCAATGCACAGTGGTGGGGAAAATTGGTTTCTAACCAAACTGACCAAACATTACTAATGTATCAGAAAGTGCCTAATGCAGAGGCACAGCCATTGTAAATGTTATCAGGCCACTAAAGACTTAAGCCATACTCCTGGTAATTGGCAGAACTCTAACGAAGTGGATCTGTTGGGTGCAAACCAGAATGGATCAGAGGGCCTCGCTCAGATGAGCAGCAATGGTGTGAAGGCTGTGGAAGATTTTTCCAGCATGGAGTCTCAGAACGTTCCAGTCGACCACCTGGAGCATGTTGGAATGGAGACGTTACAGTTTGATTACTCTGGAAACCAAGTGTTTGTGAATTTGGCTGCTGCCACTTGATTACAATTCTCAACAATAGGTATTGTTTTTCATTAGAATCCTGCTTGACTATCATCTTTTTTGGAGCATAGTTAATATATTGCATTTTTTGTCTCATCCTCTGTATTGTAAATAGTCATTTTTTTTACATTTAGTTGTATGTATGCTAGAGTGCTGCTTTTTCATGCTCGTTCCTGGGTTTCAGCAATATTTCTTCTGTGTTATCCTCTGTCCTGGGGCAGTTTTAGAATTGAAATATTTTTGACCTATTTTAGCCCAATTCTCATATTACCTTTTATTTTCTCAGAATAAAGTTTTTTTCTCACCCAAAAAGTGCTCTATGTGCCCCAGTTTAACTTTTAAGTTCCCCCTTTTGGTCTGGCCCAAAGAGATGCCCACATGCCTTGATGTTCGATACACACACTGTAAGTAACATTTTTTGCCCTTCTGAATTCCACTCTATGTTTTTTTTCAGTCCATGGGGTTCATTTACAAATCCCACATACTTTCTGCAACAGTTGAGAGGTTGCACTGGCCGTGCTTGAGTGTCAGTTCTCCTACGTTTGTAGGGAGTGTATTTTAAAACAATATTGACACAGTTGCTTTTCTTTCTTAAATAGACTACTAACTACAACCATATAGAAAGTTAATTAATGGTTGTTAAAATGTGTCATTCATAAAAAGACACCTGGAGGCTTTCACCTCTAACAATGTGTCCCAAACTGAATGTTCTATGAAAGTATTTTCTCTGCTTGTTTAGAGTTGAAATTTGGGGTCAAAGTGAGAAACATTTTTTAACATCACCTCTTTTTGGCTACTCGTGTCACATATGTGAACCTCGTCAAAAGGCAACTAATTATGTTACTGGTATCTATATGGATGGTAGGATAGGAAGTGCCTGCAGCACTCTGCCCAGAAGAAAATCTCTTGCAATGTTCTGTTGCTTGTATTCTCATTTGGAGTTGCGCTGGAGTGCATGTGTTTGATTGTCTGATGCCACGTTTTGTAAGAGTATTGTTGTATTCTGTTTGGCAACGGCATTTTAGTGGACAGTAGACGTGTAATTATCATAGCAAGTCACAGGCCCTCAAATAGGTTATCAGGCATCTTGTAGTAAAGTGCAGATTATATTACTGAGTTTGGAAATTATAGGTTTTTTTCGAGTCATTCTGCTGTCAACAGAAATACAGATTTTCCATTCTCTGTGCCCAGCCCCTGCCAGGCACAGCTGAAGAGCATGCCCCGTGGATTTTAGGGTAGATGGCCTTGGCACAGGATATGGCATTCCTTCTCGCAAGATTATGTGAAGAACAACTATTCGGTGACAGTAATGTAAAGTGGCAACAGCATAGATGATGTCAATGCTTATATGTGCTATACCTAGTTATGTTGTTTATGATGTTATTTGTAATGTGATTTGTGACATCATGAATGAGACCATGAGTTGTACATTGAGAGCAGGCTATGCCTCACTGAAAGTGGTAATTATCTGTCATATTTAATTTTTGGCTTGGAATGAAAACGTTCCTATTATTTGAAAACTGTCAGTTTATTGTGAATTGAAGGAATGTTATAATTAAAGGTGAAATACCGCACTAATTTATTCATATATATACATACTGGGTTTGTATTAATTTATCCTGTGTACGTTTACAACATTGCTTAGGTGCCTTAGCATTTATATGTGTCACATTTGTGTTGTTTTCATAGAAACAATTCTTTGACAATAGCGTCCTCATTACAAGTTCAGGGCTAAAGCGTGATCTCTTTGCGTTTGTATAGGAATTATGAATTGTGTGATAATTATCACAACCTCGAAGTTCTCACCTGATATATTTCCGGGTTGTATGGCGGAACCACAGCTCCCTAAACCATGCATGCCTTAACAATGCGGTCTTAACAATGACCGCTTCTTTACCATGCATGCCATTACCACACATGCCTTTACAACAATTGTTGTAAAGGCATGATTGATAAAGATATATGCATGGTAAAGATCACAACCTAGCCCCCCCTGCCCTGAGCCCTAAAACCCGGCCCCCAGCCCTGCAATCTACCCGCTCCAGCTCTAAAAACAACCTCAACTCCCCCCCCCAGCCCTAAAACCCGGCCCCCAGCCCAAAAAACTACCTCGATCCCGCTCTGAGCCCTAAAACTGGCCCCCAGCACTGCCCCTTCCTCCACCACCCTGAACCCAAAAACTCAGCCCCTGCCCTAAAGAGTACCCTGACCCAACCCCCCGCCTTGAGCCCTAAAACCAGCCCCCAGAACTAAAAACTCCCACAACCCGTACCCCAGCCCTACTTAACAAGCTGCGTCCTTCCTGTCCCAATCCTTTCTGTTCCTCTCCCCACCCATCCGCTCTGCATCTAGAGCGCTGACTGCCTTAACCACGCATATGCGTCCTTAAGGTATATGCATGATAAAGGCAAGCGTTGTTCCTCTTGCGTGAAAACGGCCTGCATGGTTAAGCCAGTGTTGTAAATGCCGTTTCCCATATTTCCGCAGGTAAAACCTGTTTATAGTTATCTGGGGGGAATTCAAGAAAAATAATTCTGTGTTTTAAAAATGATTCTGCTTTTATGCCTTATTTCCTGTTCAAACTCAGAATAAGCATTATTTACTACATTTGGTAGTTGCCTGAGAATAGAGTAAGGCTTTTACCGGGTGTGGTAACTACCCAGACATCGTCTGCCCAACTTTTAATAAAAGCCTAAATATAAAAATAAAGAGTATTCTGCTTTCTCTTATTTAAATGAAATTATTTTTTGTCTGCCCGTTTCATTTAAAAACTGCATCAACCTTTAAAGCACAAATAATGTACTTTTTCCTTTCGTTGCACGGAGAAAGAAAAGAGCTCTCAGCTATTTTCCACACGTTTATCTTTCATAACAAGGCAATGCATTTAAAGTAAGATATCGGACCGTGCAGCTTTAAACCTTATGGATGGCCGGCTGCACCATTAGGAACTGCATAAATGGTAGCTAAATACCTTCTTTGGCACACGTCATTTACATGATGGATTAGAGGAATACAAGATATTAGAATGTGTTTACATTGATTTAGGATATTTCTTAGCATGAAAGGGACCGATTTCTAATCACAAAAAACAGGCACTAACGAACACATGTGCTCCGCTTACACATGGTATTTCTATGTAATCTCTCGCAAGCAGCATTGTCCTCGTAAACCGAACCATCCCTTTCAATTATGGCAAACACATTTCACCCTGCAGAGCATCAAAAACAGAAATACCACGTGAATTACACGATTCTAAGAACTTGAAAAGCTCTATGGAAGCTTCTACCTGCCAAACGGAACTTCTACCACTAATGTATGGGGAGCTGTTTCTTTAGTTCTTACAGCAAACATTCAACTCAAATGGGGCATGTAAATTTGTTTAACATTCACCATGTCACAGATAACACTCATCTGCACTTCTGAGAAAATAGAAGGCCAAGTAAAAGATCATTTTAACACATTTTGTAGGCGTGAAGCACAATCTTTCTGGTTGTATGTTAATAAAAGGCATGCCTTTAACATACATGCCTTTCCACGCAACCTATACCACGCAGATGCCTTTACCATGCATGCCATTACTAAGCATGGTAAGTATTGTAAGGTAAGTGAAACCTCTATGTGTGTGTGTGGGTGTATGCATTTGTGTTTCTTTTATTGAGGTGGACCTCCACAAACCCCCCTTTTTAAAAATGTATGCCTAAACTCCCTTTATCTAAAGCCACCACTAAACCCTAAAAATAACCTTAGCACCCCCTACAGCCAGTAGGTAGTTATAGTTAGGATCAAAGTTTTGTTAGGAAAAGTGTTTTTTGTTTTGCCAATAACTTTGGCGCCGCTTGACGAAGCTTCACGAAATTTTCAAAAAACGTCTCCTTTTTAGGTCGAGCCTCGAGTAGCGTGCAAGCGCTGCTCTGCGAGACTTTATGTAAGGGGCTTCAGAAAGCTGACCACACGCTCGTGCACAATGGCCTTTTCCGTGCGGTTACCCGCACGGCCGACATCTGTTTCCAATTATCGTGCCCAGACGCGGGCGCGATAATTGAAAACACATGGCCATTGTGCACAAGCGTGTGGTCAGCTCAGCAGGCTGCCGCGCGCGCTCGCCCCCGCTCCTCTCTGTTTTTTACTTTGAGCACGAGGCGCGCGCGCTTGTTTTTAAAGAAATTAAGCACTGCCCCTATCAATATCGCGGACGTCACAGAAGCGCAAACCTTCTGCTGCTTCTGCCGTTATGTTGTCACCAACAGCCTCACGAGGCCTGTTGTAATCAGATCCTACGGTGCTTTGTCTAAGTGCTCGCCTCTGCTGATGCTTAAAGAAATTGGATGTCTGGGGCCCCCCGACTAGTTAATGTGCCTGTGCTGTCTGCCTCTACAGATGACTTGGCTATCTCCTTTGTTCGAAATCATGCGTGCCTTCCCTCTAAACCATTACCCCTGCAGGTTACCTGCGTTATTGTCTATGCTCTAGCTGTTACTCAATGCATCTCCCCGCGCCCTCATTCAAAATGCGCCATGCGCGCTCAATCCGAGAGATAACCGTGAACCCTGCCTGGGATCCAGGCACCGACCAACCATAGCGTCAGCAGAGACGTCCGTCACACCCTCTGTAGGACCCTGTGCTGTGATTGGACAAAGGCTTGACTACTCTTTGTTTTACCCTCGCTGCGGGTGCCTGGAGGGGTTATCTGTCTGCTACCTCCAGTGGAGGGTGCCCTGGTCCAGCCTAGTCTGGGTGCTGGAGTTCTGAGAAGCTTGCGCCCGGGAGCCTAAAGCTGCGGAAGTCCTGTTAAAACAGACGAGGAAGCGCACGACTGCGGTGCCTTAGCCGTGCAGAGTAAAGTACTGATAGGAGGCTGTGAAGTTCTGAGCAAGGCACTCGGAGATCTGAATCCAGACCAGGTAGTGATGCCAGAACCTAAGCTGTGTAAGTTTGAACCGAGGCAGTGAAGTCCTCCGCCTGGGCAGCGAACGTCTGCAACAGGGCGCCGAGCTGTAGCTGAAGCAGGGCTTTGGAGTTCTCAAACTACAATGTGATAGCGATAATCTCCGAATTTGGGATTTAACCTGGGCTGTCCATCTCCAGTTCAAGTTCAGTCCATCTCCAGTTATGGGTAGAAAAGCTTTAACACCCGGCGAATACACCTACAGCTAGCGACACGTACAGCTAGCACAAAGACAGATTAATATAAAAAAATCACTTAATTGAGGGAACCCAGGGGGGGCAGAGGTAGATAGAAATAACAAACGTCCATGGACGAGGCCACTTAAGAAATAACTAGCAAACACGGGCAGGGCTAGCACTAAAATATGGACCAACAAAAAAAACATGCACCTGTAAGCACAGGAACATCAAGCATAGATATAGGGCAGAACAAGCACCTGGGCGTAGAGCAAGCGAGGGAACAACAGGCATCTGCCCACAGTAAGACCAGGAACAACAGGGGTCTGAGATGCCCGCCAGCACAGAAGCAACAAGCACATATAGGGATTGCAAGCATAGACAAACCAATCACCTGAGATGGTAGCGACACGAGAAACGACAAATAGACACAGGCAGAGAATGCACTGAACAGCTATCGGACATAGAAAGCACTGAAACAGCTAACGGGCATAGAAAGCACAGAACGACAAACACCTGCAGGCACAACAACCACAAATCAAGCAGGCGTGGACATAACAAGCACCCACAGGCACAGCAAATGGGAAAAGAGCCCGAGGAGACACGTACTGAAAGAGGACACACCGGGGGCCATGGAAACAACTAGCTCCCGAGTCCACAGCAAGCACACAAAAACGAAAGACATCTGCAGATATGGCATGAGCACACAAGGACCCGAATCCACCAGAGCAAGCAGTTTATATGGGTGTAGCAGGTGCATAACAACAGGAGACACAACAAGCACACCTAAAGGGTTAGCCCTGATGCACAGCAAGCAGGGGACGGCGCCCCCCGCAGGCTCACATGCCCCCCCTCAGCAGTAGCAGGGTTTCATCAGGCATTCACGCGGACAGCAGTCACCGGCACAGGCGGCACACACCGAGGTCGCCCCAGACAGCAGCCGGGAGCGCCGCGGGGCTGCGCCAGCCCGCCAGAGCATGGCGAAGAGAAGCTCCCTCACCATCCGGATCGTGGAGGGGAAGAACCTGCCCGCCAAGGACATGTGAATGCGAGGCCAAGGGGCAGACGTGCGTGTGTCGGTGCCCAGGTCTTGAGATGTACCTGCGATGGGGATGTGAGTGCAAGGTGGCAAGAGTACACCCAGCGGGCATGTGAGTAAAGCCAGGGGTGCGTGTGAGTACAAGAGGTGTGTCAGTGCAGCTAGACGGGCATATGAATACCGCCAGAAGGCCGTGTGGGTACAACCAAAGGGGCGTGTGAGTATAAGGGACTTGTTAGTACAGCCAGAGTGGCGTGTGAGTACACCCAGGGGTGCATGTGAATACATGGGGGTAAGGGCATGTGAGTACAGCCGGAGGGGTGTGTGAGTATCCCAGGGGTGCATGTGAGTACAAGGGGCATAGGGGTGTGTGAGTACAAGGGGTGATATGACTACAGCCGGAGGGGCGTGTGAGTAATAGGGGCATGCCATGCCAGTACAGCTAGGAAGCATGTGAGTACATCCAGAGCTGCATGTGAGTAGAGCCAGAGGGACATGTGAGTACACGCAGGGTGCCTGTGAGTAAAAGGGGGCATATGAGAACAGCCAGAGGGGCGTGTGAGTACACTCGGGGGGTTCGGGTTAGTACAGCCATAAGTTTAGGAGCACATCTGATTGGAGGCTGGATTCAGATGTACAGCCCGAGCGGGGTTACGCTGTACCACAAAGGGCTCACTGCGCTGCCTTTGATGCAGCGCTGAACTTGCGCCGGGGCAGCGCATGGAGTACCCCTATGTTTCTTGTTTAAGGGAATCTTGCGTCACTGCTGTCCGTGCTGTAGTCCCCCCTCGCCCCCCGCGTGTGAGGAGGCTTGCAAAGCAGCTGTGCTGTACATGTGTGTGGAGGACACATACACCCTTGTGTATGACTTGTATTGTGATTCCATTCACATATCGCTACGTGCCCCTGACGACGCGTTATGTGGGGCAGTAATTTTGCTGTTGTTCTCGGCTGTGCAACCTCACTGTGGTGCGCATGCGTGCACGTGACTGCACAGCAATGCTGCAGCTTGTGCTGCTGTGCTCTCCTTGTGTTTTTGTGTAAATGAAGCTTGTCCTCCTGCTGCACCCGCTGCACCTGTTTTGTATGCGAGATAAGCGAGTGTGTCCTTCCGCCATCCTTCGATGTTCAGTGTTATGGGCGTTGGGCAGCAGCCTGGCAGTGGAGCCATCGAATGCCAACAAGGAAATGGCACCCTTTTGTCTATGTTGGGTAGTAAATGACAGCAGCAAGCGCTATGCAATGGGTTCCTCACTACCGCTGGTCAGGTGCAACTGCACCTGTTGCACTTGATAGGCACGCCTCGCTGGCACTGCTCTGTGGTACAGACCACCCTCTCTCCGGCAGGATCAGGGTAGGCTCTCCTAGGGGTTTAGTCGGACCCGTACTTAAACAAGCATTGGCATAGCCAATAGGTCTCGCCTTTGGGACCTTATAAGTGTTTAACCATGCAACACTTGATGTTGTTGCACCAAGGATATTGTGCTGCATAACTAAACACTTATAAGGTCCCAAAAGCAAGACCTATTGGCTATGCCAATGCTTGTTGGTTCAACTGCTGTGTTACAAATTTCGGGGTGATCCGTCAAGTGAGGGCAGAGAAAAAAGGGGGGAGTCCCATGTTATGTCTATGGGGATTTCTCACACGACTACAGCCCAAACCGCTGAACGGAATTACACCAAATTTGGCAGAAGGCTAGATGGTGGTCCAGAAAGCGTGCTGTTGTAATTTGGTGTAAATCTGTTCAGTAGTTTCAGAGATATTCAAGTTAAAAAAATATAGATATCTGTGAGCCCAACAGCTGTCTGAAACTCTACTGAAATTTGATTGCCTGCCAACACTTCAACCAGGAAGTGTTGGCAGCCATCTTGGGACTTGGTTGGACCGAGTCCCACAAACAATTTGAAAAAAAAAGAAAAAGGGGCAGGGTAGAAACACCCTGACCCCAAGGCCTCTTGGGTGGTCCCACTGGGACCCCCCAGGGCCAAAAAAGCATTTTGTTTTTTAAATATTCAGCAGAAGACCCAGATCAGGCCATTTTTAAAAAAAACAAAGCACGCTTTGTTTATTATTGGCCCCCAGGTGGGCCAGGTCCCAGGTGCATTTAAAATTATAAGGGGGCGCACAAGCCGTCCCTCCTGGGGCTTTCTATGCCCCAGGGACCACCACCTGCCCGGGATTTTACTATAATCAATAAGTGCGGGAAGGCCACGCAAACCCCCCTACAGCACTGGGGGGCCGCCACCTCCCTGGGGCTTCCTGGTAAATAAATGTGGGGGCCCGCACAGACCTTCCTATACTGCACCGGGGACAGCCACCTCCTGGGGTTTCAATTTAAAAAATGCGGGGTGCTGCGTGGACTACTCCTTGGGGGCCACCTACCCCTCCAGTTACCTCCGGTAAGTCCCACACAGTGGGATTGCTAAGAGGTCATTGGAGGCCACGCCCCTTTCTTCACCACTCTGCAAACGCACCTCCTGGCGCAATACTGTTTGGGGGGATGAAGTCTACTTTACTCCTGAGGGACCTTGGGTGCAAAGAAGCCCTTCTGGTACTTTCTGTATGTTCTACACAGTCAGATTCCTGGGAGCTGGTCAGAGGCCCTGTCCCCTTTCTCCACCACTCTGCAAACGACATTACTACTTAAACAAGCATTGGCAATGCCAATAGGTCTTGCATTTGCAAGAGTTTGAGCTATTGGTATTGTAAATGACAATGTCTTTTACCCATGTATTTAGGTTTGGAGTGGAGTGGATGTATGTGGTTTGGAGTGGAATTATGTGGGTTGGATTGGAGTTGTTAGTTGTGGAATTGTGTGGGGTGGAATTATGTGGTATGAAGTGGATTTGTGTAGTGGAATTATGTGTCATGGTGGATCGATAGGGGTTGGGGCTGTAAAGATTAATTAAGATGACGAACACGGGAGCTGCAGCAGCAACAGGGAGTTAGGGGAACAACAGAGGAGCTGGGTGGGATGTGGGCTGTCTGTGCCTAAAACTAAACATTGCAAAAAGAACAATTGATGGACAGAATGCTGAACAATGTCATGCATTCACCCCAGTACACAGATCTGGGCCTAAATCCATCGTTTTTTTGCTTCCCCATGCCATTCCAGTTTAGAGAGGACCTGGCTTGGCAGTTCGGGCTATACTGTTCCGATGAGGCACAGGGTCAAGACTGATTTGCATATGGCCAGGTCTAAACTGGGGTGGCATGGTGAGCAAAAGAATGATGGATTTAACCCAGATCTCTTGACTGGGGGTGAATGTTTTGATTTGTTCTGCATTCTGTCCATCAATTGTGTGTCTTTTGCTAAAACTAAACATTGGCATTGTAAATGCCAATTTCTTTTACCCATGTATTATGGAGTGGAGCGGATGTATGTTGTGCGGAGTGGAATTACGTGGGTTGGACTGGAATTGTGTGGCATGGAATAGTGTGGTGTGGAGTGGATTTGTGGAGTGGAATTATGTGGTATGGTGTGCAGTGAAATTATGTGGATAGTAATTATGTGGCATTGAGTGTGGAGTGTAATTATGTGGTACGCAGTGAAGTTTAATTATGTGATGTGCTGTTGAATTTTTTGGCATGATGTGGAATTCTGTTGTGTGGCTTGAATGTATGTGGTGTCTTATGGAGTTGAAATATGTGGTTTGTTGTTGAATTATGTGGTGTGGAATGGAAAAGTATGTATCGATGAATTGTGTGGCGCGGAACTGTGTGGCGTTGAGTGAAATTATGCTGATTGGAATTATGTGACATGGCGTGCAGAGTATTATTGTGGATTGTTGCTAGGTGGCATAGATTGGTTTTATGTGCGGTGTATTTATTTGGTATTGAAGTAAGTGTAATTATGTGGAGTTGAATCATATTGTGTTGAGTGGTGTTATGTGGAGTGTAATTATGTTGAGTGGTGCTGAATTGTGTGGCAGTGAATTGTGTGGTGAGGAATTGTATGGTGTTGTATGTTATGTTAATAATGTTTGAAGATCTGGGAATGCCCTCAAGATCAGAAGTACTGACTCCATCATGCCCATCCAAAAGTTGTAGCCATTTATATGCAGGAGACATCTGGTGTACACTAATCAACAACAAGTGAAGCCTACATTTTTAACTATGGCCGGGTGGAGAGAACTTGAAAAGCAAAAATCAAGTCACCACATAAAGTCTGCTCATGGGAGGGCTATGCAATTGATCTGTTCAATAACTTGCTTATCATTTTAATAATGCTACTATGAATTATGCACTTTTTACTTTACATTGCAAAGCTCATTTAAGACACAAATGCACGTAACAAAAATGTAGTTTTACCAAGTGTCTACTAAGAACCTGCAGAACTTTAGAAAAGTATGATTTTTTAAGCTATCTTTCTGCATTTCATTTTTAAAATACTAGATGTTCCCCAACAACGTACTGGATGAAAACATGGTCAAAACTCAGAACCAGAGTGTTTAAAAATATACTTAAATGTGGAGAGAAATATCGCCAATGCAAATCATTCAGCTTCACCAGAGATCCTTCAACTACTGCTCCGCAGCAACACAAAAGATTGGAGAGGAATGATTGGAGGGGGATAGTTTGGAGTGGGGTAGATTGGAGTGGAGTGGACTAGAGTGGAGTGGGGTAGATTGGAGTGGAGCCAGAAGAGTGGAGTGGGATAGACTGGGGTAGATTGGAGTGGGGTGGATTGGGGTAGATTGGAGTGGGGTAGATTGGAGTGAATTGGGGTAAAATGTGGTAGATTGGATCAGAGTGGGGTAGAATTGAGTGGAGAGCTGTAGATTGGAGGGAAAGTGGGGTAGATTGGAGTGGGGTGGGGTTGATTGGTTTAGATTGAGTGGAGTAGAGCAGATCGGAGTGGAGTGGTGTGGTGGAGATTGGGGTGGGGTAGATTGGGGTAGAGTGGAATGGGTAGATTGGAGTGGGGTAGATTGGAGTGGAGTGGGATAGGTTGGATCATAGTGGAGTGGATTGGGGTAAACTGGAGTGGATTGGTGTAGATTGAGGTGGGGTAGATTGATTTGAGTGGTGTGGGGTAGACTAGGGTGAGATGGGGTATATTGTTGAGCAGTGGGGTGGGGTACATTGTTGTGGAGTGGAGTGTGATAGATTGGAGTGGGGTGGGGTAGATTGGAGTGGGGTGGGGTATGTGGTGTGGAGGGGCACAGAGTAGAGTGGCATGTTGTGTCATGGAGTGAGTGGTGTAGATTGGAGTGGCGTGGAGTCGAGTGGCATTACGTGAAGCTGAGTGTCTTAGAGTGGAGTGGCGTAAAAAGGAGTGGCGTGGCATAGAGTGGAAGGGCATATAGTGTAGTGATGTATTGTGAAGGATGCATGGTGTGGTAGTGCACTGCTATTACAGAAAACACATTTTCAATTGAAATGACCATTACATTTCCACCAAAATATGGTTTTATTTCACACAAACGATAATGTATGCAAATGTCATCACCTAGTGTATTGATGTGTTTTGATCATTTTCAAATATCTGCTTCCACCTCACTTCAGAATTACAAAAAAATTTGCTTTATTTGCACTAATTCTGATATATTCATTTTATTTTGTTGTGTGCTAGAAAAATACACATCCTTCACCCTATGCTCTTTCTTGGGTATTCAGCATGATTGTCACATAAATTCTCTCATTTTGGAGTCAGAGAAAGAATAATAAACACTACTCTCTCTGGAAGAGAGACCCTAAAATGTGACCACCGTCTTTGTATGCACAGCAAATGTGACAAGATAAGAACAAGAATTAAAGGTCTGTTTACAGAAAGTGAGTTTGTGGATGAATACAGTAAACAAGGTTTGGGCAGTGGGAGGGACGAACTCATACTGGACAATATTAAGCAAATAAAGCCAGAAAATATAACACCAGAAAAAAAGTTACAAATCACAAACCCAATAGTAAGCAACAGGTGGAATGCATTCCTAGGTCAGCTTTCTGAATGTCCCAAGATGTCTTCAGCAAACCAGACAGCTGCGCCATCTGGTAGGCTTCAACCTAAAAAGGGTCAATGCACCCTCAAATGAAAGAAAACAGTGTTTTTTTATGGCCTCAAAAGGAACTTATAACAACAGAAAGTCCACCAGGAAGGATTTTTCCGAGTTGTGTCCCAGATTCACTTTAGGTCTCAAACGTATGTTTATGACTGAAAATGACTCCATTTATGCCGGCCTGGTATACACAAACCAATCCCTATTAAAGTAAATGCTTTCATTACTGTGAAATTATACGCCACAACTGTGCACAATAACATAGTAGTAAACCCCACAACACATGTGGGAATGGTCGGAAGAAGGCACGGTTGGTCGGGGAAAGATCACTAGAGGGGGTGGGGGGATGGCGGGGCAGGAGAATGAGGGTGGGTGGAGGAGGGGGTGAAAAGAGGGAGGAAAGGGGAAGGAAGAAGTGGGTGTGGAAGTGTGAGGGGGACAAGGAGAGGGGCAGGGGATGGTGGGGGCTTCTGCAAGGGAGGAAGGTAGGGAGAGGAGGCCTAGCTACCCTGTGTTTACCACATTCGGGGGCGCTCTGGCTGATGGCCGCGGAGGAGGACACTAGAGATCAATGGCCTGGCTATCTAACGGGTTGCGCACAGCATTTCGTATGGGCAGCAAAAAAAGGGGGGGTGGCAGTGGCAGGACTCCCTTAAGGGGTAACATAAAGGAAAGGGGCCCACGTCTGCGCAAACACCTCAGCTTGATCCTGCATTCTGTAGATAACGTGCTCGTGGGACGCTGTCTGAATCATTGCTACCATCCAGTCCTACTGTGAGTGGGGTATGGATGACCCCCACTGCCGAAGAATGCACAGCTTGGCCGTGGACAGCGCCATGTGTAGAAGGCAGCATTGTGGGCAAGAAAGGTCCAGGGAGTCTCTAGTGTTGTGCAGGAGGATAACGGGGGTGAGGGAAGGCAGACAGGTATTGACGCTCCCAAGGGGTCTCCAACATAGGACCAGAAGGGCCCGATAGAGGGGAAGTCGCAGAGAATGTGGGAGAGATAGCAGCGGGTGTCCGGGCATCTTCAACACCTCAAGTGGGGTAGGAGGCCGGCCCTCTGCAGCTTTGTCAGGGTCCAGTACCACTCGTGGAGCATCTCAAAAAGGCAGAATTTCAACCGGGCTTCCCAGTTTCCCATGTCCAAGGCCTCCAGCACATCAGCCCAGTCCTCCTCTTCAACGGTGATCTGCAGGCGGTCCAGCCACTTAGTGCGGAGGCTGCTCAAGAGTGGTTGGGAGAAGAGGTGGCTCGTGAGCGTGCCGTACAGTTCTGACTTCACTCCCCTATGACTGCCTCACGAGGACAGATATTCCACTACCGGTGAGGGCTGCAGAGACCAAGGGTGAGGACCATGACAGCGCCTCAGGCAGTGCTGTAACTGCAGGTTCTGCCAGGCCTGTCATGTGTGTAACCCAAATTCCTTCCTTAGGTGGTCGAAAGTTTTCAAGTTGCCATCCAGTAACACCTGGTCCAGTCTGTATGCCCGCTTCTATCCATCGTAGCCAGCGGAGGGTCTGGCCATTGACACGGATGCTGTCATTTCCGCATAGCAGTGCCTTGATGTGCAGTCGGTGGTCCACGCCTAGCAGGCAGTGGGCGCGGCGCAAAATATACAGCTTGATTGGTGCAGTAAACAACAATACTTGCAAGAAGTGATGCGTCCCCATTAAACATTTAGGGGCCGATTCCGATCTCGGCCGGTAGGGCTCCGAATCGGATTCGGCATAACCGGATCCGATTCGGAGCCCTATTTCCCGACCGATTCGTACGCGCGTCCGGACGAGCGAGTACGATGCGAATTCGCCGACCGACTCGTTCGGGCGTCCCAACCGCTCCGACCGACTCGTTCCCGGGTCTAACCGCACCGACCGACTCGCTCGGACACGACTCGCACCGCGCAATGGAGACGTTCCCCGGCCGGGTAAGTACGATGCGCGCCGCGAGCAGTCCGACCGACACGCGCCGTCCGGCTCGAAAGACCAGTCGGAGCCATACTTCGGGGGTCCGTGTCGGACCCCCCTGTATGCGTAGCAACGCGAGTCGCACACAGGGGGGACCCATGGGTCCCCCCTACCTGTGCGTGTACGGCGCGAGTCGCTTCGCCGCGTACCCGCTGTAGGGGGCGCCCTTGTTCGCCTCGCACCCATTGAGGCAAAGGGAGCCCGCGTACGCGTTGTACGACCGGCTCCCATTGACTTCAATGGGAGTCCGACCGACTCGAGTACGATAGCATACGGACGCATCGTACTCGTTCGGTCGGGCTGCACGGGTCCGATTCGGTCAGAAATCTCTCCGGGTCCGGCTCGGTCGGAGAGATTTCCGGCCCGAATTGGAATCGGCCCCATAGTGTCTATTCTGAGAAGGGGTAATATTGTCACAGAAAAAAGTATAGCAACTCTACTCAGAATTATGCTTAGTTTTCTATTAAGTGTATGTTTCCCAAACTAAGAAGTACTGCTTCTGACAGTAAAATGATAGCAAGACTGCCAAGAAGTTCAGCCAACTCTCCATTAAAGTGCAGCAATCTTGATAAGAAACTGAGAATTAGTACAGTTCACTTAAAAAGCATAACAGAAAAGCCTTGATACAGTACTGATCCAATCTTATTGGAGGTATGCTAGCTCTGGTGAGAAGTTGAGTAGTGCTCTTGCAGCTTGGAGGTGACTTTAAAAATGTTTCAATTGAAAAGCAGCAGCACTGATGAGTAGGGTATTAATGCACTCTTAATATATTTCAGTATTGACATGTGCTACTGCAAGCTCTGTATGTTACTTGATGCTACCTATACAAGACAGCCCTTATTGTATGTTAACATTACCATTCTTTGCATGTATTTAAGGCACTAAAATGTGTGCTGCAAGTCTATGGCCAACAAAGCAGACTAACTTGTCATTTTCAGGTCAAGCCTAGGCAGCGCACATGCGATGTCTGAAAGACCTGTTGTATTGAATAAAGGACTTTTCTCCTACCTGCTGCTTACCATTACCATGCCAAGTATGGTGGCGGTGCCTTTTTTAGGTTGCTCACGGCGCAGCTCGCCCACCTCCATTTTATAATAAATGTGAAATTATGTCACTGTAACCCGGCACGTTGTGCTCTATTAACTAACGGGGATGAAGAAAGTGCTCTGTGTGGGAGAGCAGTGCGCCCGGGATCAGGGCAGGGTATAGTTTGCTCTTGTCTGACCGCCTTTCCTGCTCAGCTTGACAGCCTCTGCAGCCTGATGGAGACGGACAGCGCTGTGAACTGTGCCGGGGGCTGCCTAGGGCAGACCTCTGTGCATCTGGCCAACTATGGGTGGCAGGCCTTCTTCCGTCTCAAGCAGCAGGTGATCAGCTGGGTGCCCTTACCACCCAGCACAGTGGTGACTGCATGAGCAGAGGGAGTCCTGTGTTTCTACAATACCATGCATTCGCCTGAGCAGCTGAGCCCTCTCAGGGACCTCACCTGGCAAAATAATCGATTCTGGACTACACTTCCAATATTCATTGTGCCTATTTTTCTGGTCCTGTGCATGTCTCCTCCTCTCTCTCTGTGCTCACCCTCTCTCTCAGCCCATACATGTCTGCCTTTAGGCCTCTACACCAGCCTCCCCCTTTCCACGTCTCCTCCCCCTGCGTGCTTTGTGTTTGTTCGGGCAGCAGGAAGCTTCCTGTTCAGGCTTTTAGTTTTGGCTGCGGTGCCCAGCCCCTGTGGAGATTGCTTGGTGCTAGGGGCCTGAGGGGGGGTGCACATTTAAAGAAAAGGTATCGAACTCCACCCGCAGGAACTCTGCCGCTGTGGACTCTCAAAGATCCATGTGTCGTTTAAAAAAAACAAGGTCTTAATATAAGGTGTGGTTTTTATATACTTCATCTTGGAGGAAGGAGGGTTTATAAAGCACTAGTAACAGTTCAGACATCTTGAGAGTATGAACATGCAGGGCCAAGATTGTTCAGGAACGTTCGCATGGTGCAGTAGAGTATTCTGATATTATTCAAGCACTGTTGTTTCAGTTTTTATTATTGTATTTTATTTTACTTTGGTTACAACACACTAGCCTAATCACACTGTTGGACGTTCAACTGACGGCGAAATCATCTGAGGTTTCCTCCACAATGGAATTCAGGAGGTTGTTTGGATAAAATCCTCTCTTGTGGACAGAGTTTGGAGAGTATTTTTCATACTTGGTTGGTTCAAATGGCATTAGGTTGTGTTGGTCGGTCTTGGGCACATGGTCATGCTTTTTATGTGCCCTCCTGTGTAAGGGGACTGTTTCACACATAAATCTTCCTGAAGCACACTTGTACCCCCAACACCCACAATACCACACAACCCATTTCTACACAGAACCTGCATCCTATACACACATGGGCAACACAATCATAAAGCACTGTAGATAATTCTGGCAAAGACACCAAGGCCACATCCCCAAACAGCAACAGGACTCCTACCTTCCCCCACCTTGCTATCCATTAACCCTATGTCAGCATCAGATTGTCCTTTAGCTACATTTGCATATTTATTCAACATTTACTTAATCCCAGTGACCTTATTTTCACCCCTCCCCATTCAGCATCCACTTACCACAAAGAAATTGGATGAGTACCTGCCCTAAATTTTAAAGGTACTGGTCCTGTACTTTAAAATTTACACGTGTACCAGTCCACTAGAATAGCTTCTAACTCACTGTTGAACTCACTTCACCTGTCTTCCCATTCCCTGAAATAGCCTTTTTTTGGCACCAACAAATAGCACGTGCGAACTAACCATTGTTGGTGACCAAGAAGGAGCATATATTAATAGTGGCCGTTTCTTTGTCTTTCAGAGGCGTCGGTTAACCAAGGAGGGAATTTTTAGGAAGTCCACCTGAGAACTGCTAACTGCCCTTTGTTAAAGAGGGGTGGGGACACATTAGACACGGAGTAAAAAGTTTTAAGCAGGTATGTTGTCATGCCGGTACTTGTATATTTCCTAAACAGCTGCCACATCAATTTTAAATTTGGGCACACTTACTATTCAATTTTTAACCGATTACTTGCTGCAGCCATACTATTAATTTCAACCGTTGTGAATTTGACATAGTCAGCAGTACAAAATACTATAGTATACATATTGCGTGAGTTCGTCGGGTTTCGTATTAATAGCACAGTATATGATGGGTACTGCAGTTCTTTCAACACAACACATATAATATCGACTATCTGTGCCCTTTATTTAGTAATTTGCATGCACCATTTTTGTGTTTAAAGCATGCAATAAACGGGAGCGATCACTTTCAACTTTATTTTTTGTTTATTCGACCACCTACGCTGTTCCTGGGTTTGTACGTCATTTCACCAGTTGGCAACTAATATTAACTTTTCATAGCCTTCAGTACTGGGAGTTGCACCATCTGTTTTTCACAAGTGAATCTCGTTACTCTGTATCTGGTTTGAAGCAACACCCTTTGTTGAATCAAGCAGGATAAAGCTGTTTCCATTTCGCATGTATGTGGTTCCATACTCAATGGTGTGTCTTTGCAATTTCTCCTCCAACTTCTTTTGAGGAGTGTGTTCGCCTTTATCCTTATACACGTTAATTTCCTCCCTCTAGAAATATAACAATATAGGAACTTTAAAAGAATATTATTCTTTTTTTTCATTTTTTTTAATAGGGCCGTTCAATAGTGCATAAGGTCTTCTTGTTTTTGGCTCCCAACGGTCACATGCGAGCTCCTACTCCAAGATTAAAGGGGCTTTAAAATACCGACATTCCTCAGCCCTCTGCTTCTCAGCACCCATAAGTTACATTGTGCAATACACCCACGGAGAGGCTAGCTTTTACGTACAGACATGTTACCGTCCTGTACCTCCTTGCGGTGTGCACTGGTCCACCTCTCTCCTCCCCCTCTGGGTGCCCCCCCCCCACTCGCTGTCTCTCTCTCTCTCTCTCTCTCTCTCTCTCTCTCACACCTCTCATTTCTTCCCGCCTCTCTCACATTGGTTCACTTCAGGTTTTCGAGCAAAGTTTCTTTCCTGTGTCAGTGCCTTTTTTTGATTTCCCTCCCTCAAACCCATGCTCTCCTCCTCTTCTTGGGATATCTTCTACGTACACAGGCGCACCCTCTTTATGCATCTGTGGCCTGCTTTCCCTTTCTTTCTCTTTCTCACACACTCTTTCTGCTCCTCTGTATGGAGTTCATTCACCATTGAATGCACAAACTACCTTTCTCTCTCTATCTTCCTTTCTATCTGTTCTTTGCAGCTCTTACCCCTATCTATTCACCATGCCACATAATTTCACTACACAAATACACTACCACTACACACCACACAATTCCACCCCATAATTAACAATTCCAATTCAACCCATATAATTCCACTCCAAACCACATACATCCACTCCAAACCAAAACACATGGGAAAAAGACATTGTCATTTACAACGCCAATTGCTCTAACTCTCCCAAATGTGAGACCGATTGCATTGCAAAATGCTTGTTTGTTTATGAAGCTCATAAATATGAGCAAAAATTGTCATGGTGTTCCCTAACTCATGCTAACAGGACCAAGAAGGAAAATGTCCATTCTCCAATTCATATATAGATTGTCAACATGGCTGCTGAACGATAGGAAGATGACCTTGTGTGTCCCATCAGCAGAAAGGGGGTAGAAAAGTAGCAGTAAATTTCTATGCGCAACTTCCATGAACAAGAGGCACTGGTCAAATATAATCATGCAGGTGCTGAGCATGAACCAACCCATCCCCCCTCCACTGAACACCAAGCATAGAAAAAGTATGTAAGGTATTGCTACAGGGGTGGGGGTATATATACAGACAGGTTGCTGAAGGGGATGCAGAACTATGAAGTTCCAACTTCTGGCATTAAGTCACAATAAGGTGTGCTGTTAGGCACTGCATAACTTAGCATATTATTTAAACTTAATCAATCATGCTCTTAGATAGCTGGTTCTAACCTGGGTAAAACCTAATAGGATTGGGAAGCATGATGAAACATCGTTCCTTTGGCTGATGTATTGAGTAGGTTGATGTCTGTCCCCTGTAGAAGGCCTTAAGAGAGTCCCATACTACAGTTGTGGGTGCATAACTGGTATTAATATCCAAAAATTCTCTAAGGGCCCTACCCATAGCCAGGATATATCCCTCCTCTAGTCACAGTTTCCAATCAAAAGACCAGATGCCGGGCTCGCTAGGATGATATAGCAGGTCCGTGCCAATGTAGAGTGACAGAGAGTTATGATCCAATATTATTCGTGGATTCATGTGAATGTTAGCATGAGCTTGAAGTGAGTGACTCACTAAAAACATATATCGATCCCAGACAGGGACCGCTGTGATGTTGAATAAAAGGTAAAACCTGGATCCGATAACCTACACGGCCGCCAGATATCCACCAAAGAATAAGAGGTAATGATATCCACAATGCCCCTCTGAGGTGTTTCTTACCTACTCCCCCTATTGTTGCATTCCCAGGCTTCCTACACATGGAACCTACCCCTGGGACAAGGACAACATTAAAAATCCCTACATAGTACCAAAGGCTCCAGCCAATGATACAGCTCAGCCAGTTAGATAGTCAAATACAGAGGGATCATCCTTGTTAGGCCCATAGACTATACGTACAGTGAGTCTCCTCTCTCCATTGCTGTAATCAGCCGTCGGAAACCAGTATTTGCCTTAATTTTAACTACAGACTAGCTGGAGTCACCGACTAGACCTGCCACACCCCTGCTAGCCAAATTAAAGCAAGACAGCCCAGTGCTCTATAACCAAGCTCATTCAGCAACTGGGTTTGACCCCCAGACAGGTGTGTTTCCTGCATACAAAGTATGTGTGGCTTAAGAGTCCACAGCTCCTCTTTTAGCAGTTTACAGTTATTGATAGTTTTCATCAGTGGTGGCTCGCCGAGGGAGTGCTGCGGGGCGGTGGGGCGGGGGAGGGGCAGGGTGGGGGGTAGTGGACTCGGACATACGACGGACAGAACTCAGAGGGAGTTCTGTCCGTCGTAAGTCCGAGTCCACTACCCCCACCCTGCCCCTCCCCCGTCCCACCCCACCACCCGCAGCACTCCCTCGGTGAGCCGCCACTGGTTTTCATACCATTAATATTTCAGGTAAGTATGCAATTGCTGGCCACTACAAGTCTCTCTCTCAGCCGTCATCCTTATCTAAACCACACTTGATGCCACACACACCCTCCTACCCACCATCGGTGGGATATACCCCTACTTGTGTATGCTGTGTATACTTTTTGTTGATGCCCATTCTTCCTCTCCCATTTCTGAATGTCTCCACAATCTTCCTAGTGATCCCACCCCCATTACTTTGACCCCGCCACCGCAAATCACCCACTGCCCCTGCCCCCACATACCTCCCTTCCCCACCATATTTTTCCCAAATCCTGAGCCATATCTCACCAACACCACAATAGCTACTGCTAGACTGGACACTGAAGTCCCCCCACCCAAGACAACCCAAATCCAGACAAACCTCAATCAGAATGACCATTGTAAAACATAAAGTGTTTCGTGAAAGTATAAGGATCTGGAACATAATCCCGGTATTCATCAGGACTGCCCAACTTTGGTCCAGTTTAGGAACGAGTTGAAGACTGGCCTCTTTAAATAACACTACATCACAATGTATTAACTATGCGCAACCCAGCTACCTCGCCTATCACTTTTTGACTTTATGCTTGAGTATGATCCTGTACGGAGCTCGCCAACAATTTGACTCGGTTCACATTATAGAAATACATATACATGCATCCATACTTATATAAATAAATCGCTCTCGATATTGAATGCTTGTGAGTTAGTGCTGATGGCTATTCAGTTTGGAAGTCTTGAATGGAAAGTTATTTTTAGCTCTGTACAAGATCTATTCATCCATTCGGATGTGAGCAACTTTGTCTGTGAAGCCACTTTACAGGACCAATCCACCAGGGTTGTCTGGTCCCAGACAAAATCATTACTTCACATCAGCAGTGACAATAACTTCAACTGTTATGTTCTGTTCTCTGCAGTCCCCTATATGGACAAACTGCTAGTGATCAGGTAGAGAAGCCTAGCGGTTCTCTCCTGTGATGTATGGAGTTTTTTTCATCAGCAATGTGGCTCCAGCATTTGGATGCAGGACAGACCATCCACTATTCATGACAATTCAATCTCTATGGATCCCTTTAGAGGTGGATTGGTTCACCTCACGTGTGAACAAACAGCTGGAAAAATTTGCGAGATGATTCCCAGACTTGGAAGTGTGGACAGTTGTAGCAATTGGGTTCTCTCCATTTAGTCCACCAGAATATTTCACTTTTGACTACCTGGTTTTTGGAACTTTACTGTGTGTGAGTGTCACTAGCTGAGTCTCACTCACGGCAATTTCACAATAATTGTACTGAGCATGGTTACTAACAGTGTCTGCAGTTTAAGATGGAGCTGTTGCAGCTCAGTTAGGGTTAAAGGCACTCAGCTGGGTAAACCTGAAAATGTGTGCAAATGTGTGCACCTGCGCATATGAAACTACTGTTGTGCAAAGCCCAGTAATTGCACACAGGTAGTCTGGTGCAGAAGGAACTCTGAAAGGTTTGGTGCTGACCTGAAGCATTCCTGTAATATAAAAGCTGGACACAGGAAGGCTGTTCTTCATAGGTTTATTCCACAGAGGATCCCATCCATCAACAGTCAGGCACTGTCACCAACTGCTCCAGTTTACTTGACATGGCCATATGACATCAGTAAGATTCTCTTGATGACATGTTACAATTCTAATAAAGACATAGTACAACAATACAGAAGAAAGGCAGTACTCCACACACCTCCCCTCCTTATTTAAATAACATTACAAGAGAGTAACAACGGTTATACATAATCAGAAAGATATGACGGACGTTTGCACTTCCTGGATGAACTACGACTTTTACATCCCACACTAATCTGTGGAGGAACACGAGTGCTGTCCAAGCTACATGGAGTTACATTTGAGTCATCACTTAAATTTCCTTTGACTACCACTACTCTATTCAAATTCCAAATACGATGGTCTTGTGTTTTTATTGGATTATTGAACACCTTGATTAACTTGATGGGTTTCATGAATTTAGACATAGAATTCCCACCAAAACCCGCACGATTAACCATTACCAAATCCCCCACTTCGACTTTGGTTTTTCTTACCGCCTTTTTAGAATCAAAATATATTTTTCTTTGCTTCGCCTTCTCTTCTTCTCTTCTTTGAATGACAAGGTTATCACATTTTGTTTCTTTACCTTTACTCAATTCATATTTGTTGACCCATGCAGGCTCTACACATGTATTAGGAACTCTACCTCGGAACAGTAAGAAAGGTGTTTTCCCA
This sequence comes from Calotriton arnoldi, assembly GCA_963921515.1. Classification (NCBI taxonomy): domain Eukaryota; kingdom Metazoa; phylum Chordata; class Amphibia; order Caudata; family Salamandridae; genus Calotriton; species Calotriton arnoldi. The sequence continues at coordinate 200,613 of CAWUFW010014669.1, read as the reverse complement.
GTGGTAGCATGAGGAGACAATCTATATTCTTCAACTTTCTTAATAACTTCACGCTTCCAATCTAATGACAATGACTTTGCTAAAATAATAGTTTCTTTAATTACTTTGTTAAATCTCTCAACCATTCCATTTCCCTCGGGATGATAGAGAGAACAAGTTTTGTGTAAAATACCCCTAGAGGAAAGAAATTCTTCCATCTCTTTTGAGATTAACTGAACACCATTATCAGTTAAGATGGATTCAGGAATCCCTTCATTTGCAAACAAACTCTTTAAACATTGAATAATGTGAGCAGAATCAATAACTGATAAAAAGAAAACTTCTGGCCACCGTGAATACATGTCTATCACAACTAACACAAAAGTTTGTGAATTGTTATTGTGTATCGGACCAAGAATGTCTAATGCTATATCTTGCCAAGGGTTAGAGGGACGTCTTCTCAAGACCATAGGTTGAACACGCGTACACTTGGACTTGTCACTTAAAGAGCATGGAATACAATCACGTATCATGCGTTCAACCTCTCTGTCCATGCCGGGCCACCAATACGACATGCGTAGCCTCTCTTTACTTTTAGTGAGTCCGGCATGAGAGGAGTGAACTAAATCAATAAGCTCCTTCCTGAGGCTACTGGGAGGAACTAGTCTCGTACCACGAAACAACAGTCCATTCTCCACGGACAATTCATTGCGCATAATCCAAAACTGTTTGGTGGCATCAGAGCCCTCCTTATTGCTAAGCCAACCTTTTTGAATGAGGATCATGACTTCATTTAAAATGGAATCTTGAGCCATTTCATCACCCCACCTCTTTTCAGAAATTATTACTTGATCAACCACACAAACCCATTCATCAACATCTTCCAACTCTTCCTCTTCAGACAATACTTTAGGTGTAAGGCGAGATAACACATCAGCAATGTTATTGTCTACACCAGGGATATACTTAAGTGCAAAATTGTATTCTTGTAGACTTATAATCCATTTAGTTATCCTACTCGCAATTGAGTCAAGCCCCTTTTTGCCAAAAATCTCGACCAAGGGCTTGTGATCAGTGCGTACCTCAAAATCGATTCCCCAGAGAATTTTTTTTAATTTTTTAATGGCCCAAAAGATCGCGAGAGATTCTCTCTCTACCACCGAATACCTAGTTTCAGGATCTTTAAGACTGCGAGATAAAAACATTATGGTTTGCATGCCATTGGAGCTTTGTTGTTGTAGAACCGCCCCCAGGCCCTTATCACTAGTGTCAGTGATGAGAATAGGCTTGATCTTGGGATTGAAACTTCCAAGTGAAGGCGCGGCTTTGAGTTTCTCTTTGATACTAATGAACTCTTTCTCACAAAGATCAGACCATACAAAATCAACACCTTTTCTTAATAGATACCTCATGTTAGCAGCGCAATCAGCAAAGTTTCTAACGAATCTCGCATAATACTCCACCACACCTAAAAACTTCATAAGCTCACTCTTATTAGCAGGAGAACTCATTTCTTGAATGGTGTTGATTAAATCAGTCTTGGGTTTGACTCCCTCACCAGTAATGTTGTGTCCTAAATAGTCTATGGAGTTAGTCCTAAATTTACACTTTTCTGCTCTGATGGTAAGATTGTGGTCACATAGCTTCTCTAACACCAATTTTAAACGTGAATCATGCTGACTTACATCATCCCCAAAAACCAGGATATCATCTTGATAAACGCATACACCCTCGAGACCACGAAGTACGTTATCCATCACTCTCTGGAAAACCGATGAAGCTGACACTAACCCAAATGGCATCCGTATAAACCTGTAAGTGCCAAAGGGTGTTATAAATGATGTAAAGTCTCTACATGACTCCTCCAACTCTATCTGGTGGTAAGCCGAAGTGAGATCGATTGTGCTGAAAATCTTGGCTCCACCCAGTAAAACTAATAACTCATTTATATTAGGCAAAGGGGACCTATCAACCACCACACATTTGTTTAACTGTCTCAAATCAATGCAGAGACGCAAATCCCCATTGGGTTTGCGTGCTGCCACAACCAGGGCCAACCATTCTGTACCTTCGACCTTCTCAATGATACCCCACTCTTTTATTTTAACAATTTCTTTTTGCATGTCCTCTCTAACAGAAAGAGGAACATTTCTTACTTTGCCACATACCGGCATGGCATCCTTCTTAAGTATTATCTTATGCTGATAACCTTTCAGACAACCCAAATCCTTTCCGAAAACACTTGGAAATTATTTCTTAAGAGTGGAGGTCAAATCATCATCTTCCTTCTCAAGAACAGAATTCACACCATATCTAAGTTGAATAGGAGGATCAGCATTAGGATCAAGAAAGACCCCAAGATCACCTTGATGTATCCAATTAATAATGCTCTCCTTTTCTAGAAACATATTTTCCCTGAGGTCAGTCTGCCTTTGTATTCTATAAGACCTACAAAATATCCATGTAATTTGATAATTTCCCCTCCATATGCCAAGGGCGTTATATCAGGTCTCAAAAGCTTAACTTTATCTTTTAAATTTCCCATATAAAAACCACTAGAGACAATGGTGATCTTAGCACCAGAATCAAATAGTACTCTAGTGCTTGCTCCTTCGACCACAATATCGTCAAAAGGACAAATTTTTCTCTTTTCTCCATTTTCCACCTGTACCACAATTTGTCCACACTCAAAATCATCCGTGCTTGATTCACCATTGTCCCCATAATAAACCTCCACCTCCTTAACTCTGGGTGTAGGCCTACTGTTACACATTAAGGCGAAGTGACCCTCTTTTTGCATTTAGGACAGGTTTGACTTAATGCAGGACATTTCTTATCGTTAGCAAAATGTCCTGTTTTACCACACCTATAACATTTACAGTCCAATTTTTCGTTATATCTAGCCTTGTTTGATATAATACCTTTAGAATATTTTTCCTTATTTGCAACATCATATTTTTTTTTACTTTTAATTTCTTGAACCTTCCATTCCTTTTCAGAGTCTTTCTTTAAAACTGCGACACATTTCAAAGAGTGTTCAATCCTTTTGGCTACACTGAGAACTTCATCCAACGTAGGCTCATCACGCAACCATAACTCTTCTCTGACCTTCTCCATGTTGCACCCAAACATGAATTGGTCACGAATGCGTTCATCAGTCAAATTTTCAAACTTACATGAAGAGGCAAGCTTCCTTAAATACGTTACGTACCCTTCTACAGTTTCCTCATCACCCTGCAGTCTTTTAGCAAATTTATACCTTTCTAAAATGGTGCTCACCTTTGGTAAATAATGCTTATTGAGTTTTTTTATGCATATCTCATAGTCATTGAGATCTCTGGATTCTTCCGGTGGTAGATCAGGTAGATGGTCAAATACATCTTGACCCTCCGACCCTAAACAATGCAGAAGCAATGAAAATTTCCTTTCTGCGCTGAGTGAAGGACCACACACTCTAGCATACCTTTCAAAAACAACTTTCCATTTTTTCCATTGTATGGGTGGAGTTCCTGAACTAGTAAGGAAGAAAGGAGCGGCAGTAACATTCTGCATTTTAGATGACCAAATGAAACACCAAATGACTTGTAACAAAGGAAAATAAATCAAATAAATAAATGAAATTACTAATTATCAAATGGCAAGAAAAAAATTGTTACTAATTTCACTGTATTTGTAATTTAGTTATTCAAGTATGAGCACATACCAGAAGAAATTGTTGATAAATGAGCAAAGCTGTGCGCATCAGCGGAAAGTAAAACTCAATGTGTACCAGCTGTGCGCATCAGTTAGTTTTGAGCATAAGCAACCAACAGGAGAAAGTATAGCCAATCAGCAATGCTGTGCACATCAGCGCGATGTGCAAATTAACGAAGACAGGCCGTGCGCATGAGCGCAATGAGAAAATTATTCACCGTAAGCTGTGCGCATCAGCGTGAAACTATTGGTGAATGATGCGCATCAGGGTTGTCAGAACAACGTGGCGTCTCGGGGTCGTTGCTAGGCGATGTGGTCTCCTGGTAACTATGAGACGATCACCACCACGCAAGATTGAATAAACAAGATGGCTGCCACCTATTTTCACGCTGCGGAATGACGTAGGACGCAGCTGGGAAGTGACGGCCAACAAGACTCGGAATTCAGCGACAATGTCGGAGCCGTATGAACGGAAGATTCCAAGATACGTCAACTCTCAGGTAACGACGCTGATTTACGTTTGTGTATACTTTTAAAACTCTCAGGTAACGACGTTGATTTACGTTTGTGTATACTTTTAAAACTTGAACAAGTAACGCTGCTCTCGCCGCAGCCAAATCACAAAAGTACCCCCAAACTTATTTCCACTTCTTTATGGGTTTCACGAGGACGATCCAGAAATGTAATACACCCAGAGAGATATAATTTCATTAAGAGGGAATTATTGGCTTTCACAACAAAACACTGCCAAAACATCAAGCGCTAGTGCTTTTCCGAATGAACACTCCAAATAGCAAGGGATGAGCCCGCTTTTCCGAATGAACACTCCAAATAGCAAGGGATGAGCCCGCATCGACAATTGCCTCCCAACCCCACAAATCAAGATAGAGGGGCGAGTATGCGGCGAAGCTCCCAATCCTAAGAAGGAGAACATCGACGCTCGCTCATAATGTCTTGGTTAGATTTAAAGAGGGGTTTCAAATTTTAGAAAGCAAGGCGAGAAGAAATCCTTGGAGGAGAGATTCCTGAACCAGTTAGATTCCCAGCATATCGAGTATCTTTATGAAATAAAAGATATCTCTCACCAATCCTTTGTGTTGGGATCCTCATTAGGCATCCTGCCGACTACGCCAGTGAAGCATTCCTGTAATATAAAAGCTGGACACAGGAAGGCTGTTCTTCGAGGGTTTATTCCACAGAGGATCCCATCCATCAACAGTCAGGCACTGTCACCAACTGCTCCAGTTTACTTGACATGGCCATATGACATCAGTAAGATTCTCTTGATGACATGTTACAATTCTAATAAAGACATAGTACAACAATAGAGAAGAAAGGCAGTACTCCACAGTTTGGTGCTGACCTGAGGTAGGCCTTATAATATTAGTGAACATTCATAGATAGGTCAGTAGCGTTAACTGGAAAACCTGTGGTGTTTTCACTGTATTATACATATATGCGAAATCTGCCCTAAAGGGCAGTTTAGCTCCCTTTGGCCTACACAGTCTAGGAAATGGTCAAACTAGGATAAAGCATGCATGCCAGATTTGATTTTGCAGTCCCCAACACACTAAATCAACATTGTATGGGACTTTGGGAATCGTCATATATCTCTAGTTCAGCTCATTATCAGATTCCAGTCCTTTGTTTCCCCTACTAGGCCAAATTAATTATTCTGCTCCCCAGCAGAGGAAACAGAGGCCTCCTCACGCAAAAGGAGAGAATATCAGGGATTGGCTCAGTTCCTTGGAAGGAAAGGGTGGGGAGGAAAATCTGCATTTGATAATTAACTGGTCACTCTGCACCTGGGCTAGGACAGCCCAGGCACACTGAACAAAGGAGGAAGCTCAGACACCTACAGCCACCACAGGAGGCTCGCCTTTAAAGTTTGGTGGGAAGGGATCTGGTAGTGATGTCAGCTGGGGGTAGAGATAAGGTTCTTATAGGAGCTCTTTGCAGAGAAAAATGTACGGGGCGATATTTGATTGTATCAGAATGCAGTGCAGGAGGGTTGCGACAGGGGTGGAAAGAAGATTTGGCATCCTGGGATTGGTCATGGGTGTCTGGCATCTAGAACTTTCCACTCCCACTCAAAAACCACTGAAAAATGGAGAGACAGGGGAGAGGATCCAAGACCTGGGAGATGACCACAGGGGAAGAATGGCCAGCTGGAAAGAAAAGACACCTGCTGTTCTGCCAAGCTGAACTAAGGACATTGAATCCAGCTAACACCAGGACTAGGATGGGTCTCTAAAGGGAGAGTGGTGCTGATCCCCTTATACCCCCTGAGTACCAGTTGGGGAAGACCTGAACTCCAGTGCCATCCCGGGTGCCATTCAAGACAGACAGGAGGCTCTGGGGCATGGGAATTGTGGGCACGAAGGTGCTCTGTTAGCTGTAAGCAGATTGGCTGCCCCACAAGCAGATGAGGAGCACCAGGACCCAGGCAGAGGAGGACTGGGAGCAGTAAATCTAGCTGCCCACAGAATGTGCACCTTTTAGAGGCCAGGAGGCCTGTTGAAAATGCTCCTGGTGGCTACGTCTGGCCACCAGGAGAAAAAGAAGCAAAGATTGTCAACATTGACCCATCGGTGCCAGAGTTATACCTTTTTAAAAAGCTGCCCTTTTAAAACAGGAAGATGAATAAAATGGGTGAAGAGTTCTCCGCCCTGCATTACCTTTGAAAGTTCCCAGGTGTCTGTTATTCTTTATTTAATTAACTATCCCCTGGAGGGGGGACATGTGGAGCCCCATCTTCTAAATACATTTTGGCCCCGGGAATCTCATACCATGGGGTTTGACACAGCCTAGGGACCCCATCCCCTGGGAAGACAAATGACCACAAGAAGACAGGATACTGATGAAAACCTAAAACGCGGTTACCGGGCTTGTGCCACTTTGTTTGTTCTCCTGCTCTCCTGCAGCTGGGGTGGGTCTCGGTCCCCCAGCTACCACTGTTCCAGAGGGAGCATCCTACCCACACAAAGCCAGCGACAGCCTCCTGCAGCACGGGACGCGGTTACGGGCTGGTGCTGCTTTGTTTGTTCTCCTGTTCTGCTGCAGCTGGGGTGGGACTCGGTCCCCCAGCTATCACTGTTCCAGAGGGAGGAGCCTACCCACACAAAGCCATCAGCAGCCTCCCGCAGCACGGGACGCGCCCAGGTCTGCACCCGGTCTGCAGCCGTTTGAGGCCGGGCCCATTCTCTTGGTTGGTGGGCCCCGAAAGGGCATCGAGGGAGCAACCACAGAATCAACAGAGGTCATAGGAGGGCTCCCGCCTCACCTTGGACATAGTCTGCTGGAGAGCCTTAAGTGGCTGTGGCTTTCACTTACAAAGTCTTGCTCAGACGCCGTCCGGGGTTTGGCCTGCAGTTTGTAGATTTTTTAAAAATATTTATGTGCCTCTCCTGGAATCCCGCACCATTTGTTGGTTATCTGAATGGAGCGCACCAAGGAGTCTTGAAACGTCGGTGATGAATTGCTGACACACGGACTCCTAAGTACTCTTTTCTGCAATTCCAGTGCCCGGAGGCGCAAAACAGCGCTAGATAAGCTTGAGTTTACAGCACGCAAGAGGCTTGGTTGGATCGCCTCCCCTGCATCCCTTGGATATTTTATTTTGATGAGGAATTTGATTGGTGAGTGAAAATAAAAGGTACTTTTATGTAATTTGTTCCACAACATTTTAGCCACTATAGGGAAGCGGAAAGTTACTGAGGGTGGGTTGGGTGACTCTTCCAAAAAGAAATCTAAAAAGAAAGCTTTGAGTTGTAGCCCGGTAGCTAGAGAAGGGGTACTGGATCACATAGACAGCTTATTGTCTGAATGTGAGGATCTCCTTGACCCAGTTATTACGAGCAAACCCTCAAAACCTTAATCCCAACCTGAAACATGCAGTCCAGTCGACACTAGGCGGATACCGGTCATGTTCAAGAAAGCTAAAAGCAGAGGAAAGCAGCTGGCACCCTTGCATACGCCACCTATCAGCCCCACCAATGAAGATAATACTGCTCTATTGCTCTCTGACGATTTTCCCTGCAGCAATAGGTTCACAGCGCTACAGGACCAGCCTGGCACTCAGGATATTTCCAATAGTCCTGGGAGCCTTGCAGTTGTCACTTAACACAAGTCAGAAGCTATATTTGGGAACCAAACCCTTCCCTCCAAGAATAATTCCACCTGCAAATAAAGACAAGCACCCTAGCTCTCCGACAGAAGATTTATCTGCTGAGGAATATCCCCAAAAGCCCCTTAAATCTCAGATCTCGGACTTGGTTCAGGAAGTCAAAGATCTCAAAGTTCTTGTCAGTAGTATTTCTAACTCCTTAACCATGGCACTTTTGGAGAGCCACCAATTGAAAAAACAGATGGGGAAACAACCTGTATGTGTTGTAGGGGCACACGGGCAGAGAATTGCCTGGGACAGACGGGCGTGTTAACAGAGGGGAATATTAGGCATGGCATAAAGGGTGGGAGTATAGATCGTTCTGCATTATGTAGCAAAGGCGGCCCTTCGCTACCTACTCACTCGAGTAGGGTCATAAATATACGAGTAGGCCAACGGCATCGTGTCAATTTTAACATTTCTCAACCAGCCCTGACAGATCCCCCTAAACCGGTGGTAAACCCATCCCACATCTTAAAATATACAGTTAGGGCTCTTGATAAGGGAAAGGTAGTATATCTAACCAATGTTCCAAACCTTCCGCCCAATTCATCCAGAGAAGATGAAGGTTCTTTAATAAACAAGAGTATCCAATGGATTCGACATGTAAGGGGCTGTCGGTTGGTCATAAGGGAAGATGTGAAAGGGGCTAACAAATGCACCTTAGGGGGGGCTTCCTTGGAAGCTAGCACTCACATTTCACCAACAAGACATAGTTGAGAATCTGGTGGCATTTGATCTACGTACTATTCATCTAACAAAATCAAATATCCGTTTCAAGCATAATCTCCCTGAGATAACCTCATTGGCTAACGCCTCCCTCCCTTTACCATCTGTTAGAAGGTCATCGCCGCAAAGGGAAATAGATTGACAGCTACACTCACCCTCTTGCAAAACCAATCAGGCCCCACTATTGGCACAAATAGATAGTCCCACCACTCATTTAGTATTCGCAACTTCCAGCCCAGTGACAACATGCGCTAATACAAGGAGGAGTCTGACGATATCCGTACCGAGGAACTCAGACTCTGGGGTTGGTTCTTCATCAGTAACACACCACGCATTACACTAAATATCCCTACTGTCATGGAATATCGCAGGGCTAAGGTCCAAGACTGCTTCTTCGAATTGGAATGCCTTTATAGAACAACATAATATTTGCCTATTCCAGGAAACATGGTCATTAGTCCCAGTTTCTTGCGAAGGGTATATGAATTACTATGCCCCGGCAATCCATGGTAGTAAGGGTCGTCCATCGGGGGGCTAACTATCTGGATTCACCAGGACAATAGTCTTAAGATCCGGGAGCTCCTGATAGAGAGTCCAGATATCATCGCCATTCGGCTGTTGAACAGTCCCCATAGTAATATTGATATCTATAACATATACGCAAGAGGTGTCAGAGGTGGGAGGAAATCTGACATCATAGCGGCCGTAGACGTGTGTGGCATCTTAAGCTGCATCTGAAGCCTGTGTACTTCTGATGTCATGCTGCCTTGGTTACGAGAGGTTCTAAGCTGAGTCCTGTTCAGTGAAATAACTTCAGGTTTATTTCAAGGTAGAAGAACCCATCCAGGCCCCAGCATCCAGTTCATCCAACAGCTTCAGCTCCTTTCAACAAACACAATCCTATCACCTGGGAGACCAGGACTCAGCTTAGAACCTCTCGTAACCAAGGCAGCATGACATCAGAAGTGCACAGGCTTCAGATGCAGCTTAAGATGCCACACACCTTCCCCCATTAACAAAAGAAAATAAATAAAAGAAAAGAAAGGAAACAAGAGAAATGAGAAAGAAAGAAATATAAAGGAAAGACACAAGAGAATAATTAGTACTCAAAAATGAGAAGAAACCTTCAAGACACAAAATCCTTAAGATAACTTGGCCTCTTAACAATCCTAGAGGACAAGCGTGGAGATGCAACAAAAGTATTATTAGCATTCTCACTAACCCCAGAACCTTCACCACATCCAGCCCCTTTACAAACTGAGACCCTATTTAGATTCCAAATTCTGTGATCCTGAGTTTTAACAGCATTTTTGAAAACCTTTATAACCTGTATGGGTTTGGAAAATCTAACCTTGGTACCAGGTTGCCTAATGACAACCAAGTCACCTAGCTTGACCACAGTCTCTTTGGACGAATTCTTAGAGTCAAAATGTATTTTCCTAGAAAAGCACTTGGCTTCCTCTCTCTTACGCCAGTCAAGAGAAACCTTCTCAGACAAAGAGTTAGAAGCAGCCTCTTCTAGATGTCTGACCCAAGGTGGCTCTACTAAAGTACAAGGAGACCTACCCCTAAAGAGGACAAAAGGTGACTTCCCAGTCGTGCTGTGGGGTGTAAGCCTATAATTCTCAACCTTTCTGAGAACCTCCTCTTTCCAGTTAAGACCAGAGCTTTTCGCCCATGAGATGGTCTCCTTCAACACCCTATTAAACCTTTCTACCATTCCATTGGTTTCTGGGTGGTAAAGGGAACACCTCTTGTGTTTTATGCCATGATTTTTAAGAAAAGCCTCCATTTCTCGTGAAACCAACTGCACCCCATTGTCAGTGAGAATAACTTCAGGGTAACCCTCTTTGGCCATGAGGGATTCTAAAAATTTGATGACAGACACAGTCTCAATGCTAGACGTAAAACAAACTTCAGGCCACCTTGAAAACAAATCCAAAAGCACCAAAATAAAAGTCTGCAGGCCATTAGTGTGCACTGGACCCAAAATGTCTAAGCTCCACTTCTTTCCAGGGACCACGAGGAAGTTCCCTAATCACCATTGGTTGGACCCTTGTGAGCTTAGACTTATCACTTAAGGCACAGACCGTGCAGTCCCTCACAACTCTCTCCACATGCAGATCCATACCTGGCCACCAATAAGAGGATCTCAGCCTCTCCTTAGTCTTTGACATGCCTGAATGTGACTTGTGAGCCAACTCAATCAAAAGTTGACGAAGTTTAAGGGGTGGAACGAGTCTCATTCCACGTAATAGCACACCATCACAAGCAGCTAACTCATCCTTAAGACCCCAAAATTTGGCAGCTTCTTCAGATGCCTGTTTTTTTGAATGCCATCCCTTGTGAATGAGAGACAATACCTCTGAGAGAACAGGATCAGTAGATAGCTCAAGGCGCCATTGTTGCTCATCAATGATCCCTTCACCAACCACACACACACGAAGATCAATGTCCTCATAATCCTCATCAACACCATCACCATCACCCTCACTTTCTCCTACCAATCTAGAAAGAGTATCAGCAATACCGTTGTCTACTCCTGGAATGATCTTGATATCAAAGTCATAATCTTGGAGTGCTATGATCCATTTTGTTATCCTCCCAGAAATGAGGTCAATCCCTTTTTTAGAGAAAGTTTCACAGAGAGGCTTGTGATCAGTTTTTACGAAGAACTTAGTTCCCCACAAAAATGTCTTCAACTTCTTAATGGCCCAATACACAGCCAATGCTTCTCGTTCGATAACGGAGTAACGAGACTCTGCGTCTTTGAGCCCCCGAGAAAGAAACATAATAGTTTCCAAACCCCCTTCACCTTCCTGTTGGAGAACGGCTCCCAAACCTTTAAGACTTACATCCGTTGTGACAATGGACGTTCTGGAGGGGTCAAAACTTTTAAGCTTGGGGGCATCACTGAGTCTTCTCTTGAAGAAGTCAAACTCCAGATCACATTCTTTAGACCAAATGAAATCCGCACCTTTCCTCAAGAGAGCCCTCATGTGATTACTACTCTCGGCAAAGTTTTCAATAAATTTGTTATAATACTCAATCATCCCTAAGAATTTAAGGAGTTCCTCTCTACAGGAAGGGGCAGACATGTGAGTAATGGTGTCAACCAAATTGGACTTTGGGGCTATCCCCTCACCTGAGATCGTGTGTCCCAAGTAATGAATGGAGGACGTGCCAAACTGACACTTCTCAGATTTGATGGTGAGATTAGCATCACTCAATATTCCCAAAACAACATAAAGGCGGTCATTGTGCTCTTTGTGATCCTTCCCAAATACCAAAATGTCATCTTGGTAGACACAAACCCCTTTACAACCTTTGAGTACCTTCTCCATTATACGCTGAAAAATGGATGCCGCAGACACAAGGCCAAACGGCATCCTTACAAATCTAAAAGTTCCAAAGGGCGTTATGAAAGCTGTATAGTCTCTTGAAGCCTCATCCAGCTCTATCTGGTGATAGGCTGAAGCTAAGTCAATGGTACTGAAGACTTTAGCTCCCCCAAGCAAAACTAACAGCTCTGAAATATTTGGGAGAGAATAATGATCCACTACAACGCACTTGTTCAATTGCCTCAAGTCCACACAAAGACGGAGAGACCCATTGGCCTTGCGAGCAGCTACAACAGGGGCCAACCAATCAGTCCCTTCGACTTCCTCGATGATTCCTCCTTGCTTGAGCTTGTCCAGTTCCTTGCTCATTTCATCCCTCACAGCCAAGGGAACACTCCTAACTTTGCAGCAAGAGGGCTGAGAGTCAGGGCGGAGATGGATTTCAAGCTTGAAGTCCTTAAGGCACCCAAGTTCATCTCTAAACACATTCGGAAAACTTTGTTTAACTGCAGTTGCTACATCAAGATCAGCTCCAACACTTTGTTTGACAGTAGTTGCCACATCAAGACCCGCTCCAACAACCACTGCATTCACCTCATCCTTAACCTTAATGGGACATTTGCTACACGGGTCGAGCATAACCCCCAGATCCCCTTGGTGGAACCAGCTGATGATGCTGTCTCCTTTCTCCGAGACGTAGATTTTGCCAGAAGTGTAATGATTTTTATATTCAATGAGTCCCACAAAGTAGCCACGCAGTGGAATGGGCTCACCACCATAGGCCAAAGGACGAATGTCCGGTTTCAGCAGAACTGTCTTGTTAGCCAACTTGTTTTGATAAAAGACTCTAGAAACTATGGTGATTTTAGCACCTGAGTCGAACAGAACCTTAGTGGATTCACCTTCAACCAAGATGTCATCTATTGGGCAAACCCTAGATTCCTTTCCAGACTGTACTTGTACAACAATCTGACCACAGACAAAGTCTTCCTCCGGGCTCTCAGCCTCCACACATTTGATGTTAGAAGAGGGCCTCTTAGATTTACAGACAGTGGAGAGATGACCCTTCTTCTTACATTTGGAACATGTGACATTCAATGCTGGACATTTCTTGTCGTTAGCTAAGTGGCCTACTTTGTCACACCTGTAGCAGTTGCCTACAAAAGATTTACTTTTGGTCTTGGAAATATTGCTCGAATTAGAAGTACTTTTAGATTCTTCATGAACAACTTGAACAGAAGCTTGCTTATCTTTTTTTAAAGTGTTGACACACTTGAGAGAGTGCTCCACCCTCTTCCCTACCTGAATTACTTCGTCAAGAGATGGTTCATCCCTCAACCAAAGTTCTTCACGAATCTTCTCAATATTGCACCCAAACATAAACTGGTCTCTGATCCTTTCATCAAGCAAAGCAGCAAATTTGCAAGATGAAGCAAGTTTCCTAAGTTGAGTGATGTACCTTTCAACACTCTCGTCATCATTTTGCATCCTTTTAGCGAATTGATACCTTTCTAGTATGGTGCTGACTTTAGGAAGATAGTGTTTATCAAGTTTTTTTATGCAGATCTCAAACTCATTTAAATTTGTACTCTCCACATCAGTTAGTTCTGGAAGGTGATCGAAAACGTCTTGTCCTTCCGACCCTAAACAATGAAGCAAAAGGGAAGATCTACGCTCAGAACTCAGGTTAACTCCACACACCTTTGCATAGCGCTCAAATACTTTTTTCCATTTTTGCCACTTTATGGGTGGCTCACCAGGAGACATCAAAAAGAAAGGAGGCGCTGTTACATTTTGCATGGTTAAATATAAAAAGAAGTGCACAGTAAGTAAGAAAGCAATGTAAGAAACTATCCTAAAATATACAATTGTCAAGCAAAACACCAGTTTCAATGTGACACATTAACAAAGTTCTTGGAAAAACGAGCAGGTGAATCTTCAATTATATTAGCTGGAGATTTCAATGTAACCTTTGAGCCATTGGACTGTGAGGACAGCGATCTGGCAGCTGAGGAAGATGATGCATGGGACATACCTAATCTAGAACTATCTCCTATAAAAAGATTGACAGAAGCAGGGATACAACTGAAAGCATTCTGCCTAGAAAGAGGTAATAGGGCGGCTAATGGCAGAACCATCTCCGACAGGAAAGGGGTTAGCACCTTCAATAATGGCCACCATTTCAGCCGAATTGATTATCTCCTTGTTGAACTAAAGTTATGGCATGCCCTTATTAACATGGCTGTTACAGAGCGAGTGGAGAGCGATCATAACCCACTTTGCTCTACTTTTTGCCTTATGCAACCAGATGACTCAACACAACCCCCAAAATTAACAACTACTAGAGATCTACTGGTCAGCAATGATACAGGGAGGCTTAAATGGTCTAAAATAATGGAGAAACCTGATACATTGTCCTCCATCAGTAAGGATGTGGAAGATGCGGCAGCAGAGATGGTGGCTCTCTGAACTAACTCCCAGCCATTAGGCTCGATCACTACTATCCATAACTCCTTATTTGATAAAATCTGATCTTATTTCCAAAGACCCTATAGTGGCAGAGGCTCTCATGCTAAACCTCAACATAATTGGTATAATAAAGAATGTAAGTTAGCTTGTAAATTTCTAGGGAAAGCCATTAAATCAAAAAATTCGAGTATGATAAGGAATGTCAGGAAGGCATATAAAACAGTGCAGTCCAAGGCAAAAAAAGAGTCAAACGAAGGTAGATGGCAAGACTTGAAATCACCATGCACAAGGAGTCATCTTCAACATTTTTGGTCTCTGGTAAAATGGGGTAGGGGTGGAGACCCCCCTCCCCTTGAAAACCATGTTGCTCAGAATCCTTGGTAAAATATTTTGCCCAACAGTATAGCAACAACGATGATGAGGAAAGCGAACTCTTAGTAGCTGCCCATTGCTATCCATCTGGCCTGGTTTTTGAGCCTGCTGATGTACAGGTCGCCCTTAATGCAATCACGGGGGAGAGCCCCGGGCATTGATAGTATTCCCACTGATGTCTTTCTACATGATAAGGAGAAGTGGGGCAGGTAGATAATGCTATTAGCAAATGCTATTGTTTAAGGCGCCCCCATCCCAGACTCGTGGGGGGGGGCGGAGATTATATCAGTCTATAAAAAGGGTGATAGATCTCTGCCCAGGAATTACAAGCCCATCAGCCTCATTGATTCTATTCAAAAGGTGGTAGCACGTCTCATCCTGGGAAAGGTGCAAGAGTGAATAGAAGCTAATGATATTTTAACTCCTCATCAGGCTGATTTTCATGCGCACATAAGTACAATAGATCAAGTTTTTAGATTTATTCTAATATACTGGCGAACAGTGGCGCTTGGCGAAGGTAGCATGCATGCTGCCTTTGTCGATTTAAAATCAGCCTTTGACTTAGTCTCCCGCAACAAGCTCTGGGTGGTGCTCCGGGACTTAGGCATGCCGATGGGTCTGCTATCCCTTTTAGTTTGCCTCCACGAGAATAATTTTGCACATATACACTGGGGCAAGCAATGGAATATCACAGACCCCTTTCCAGTTGAAAAGGGAGTGCGCCAAGGGTGCGTTTTGGCCCCAACTCTGTTCTCCCTTTTTATCAATGAGATTGCCAAATTTTTATCTCTTACTTCCACCGATGCCTCGACACTAGCAGGTTCCAAGGTACCAATCCTAATGTTTGCCGACGACACGCTTATCATTTCAAAAACACCAAGCGGGTTACAGCGTGCGTTGACATAATTTGAAGACTTTTGTAAGCTTAGAGGGTTAAATATTAATGCAGCCAAAACCAAACTTCTGATTTTTAACAAGCACAGATCCTTTAGAGGCAGAATTATCATGGAGGGTGTGCCCCTAGAGCAAGTGGATGCCTTTACTTATTTAGGCATTACTTTGGAGAAAAAGATGAAATGGAGACCTCACATTGAAACAATGACATTAAAACACCGACAATTAGCGGGAGCTTAAAGTGATGAATTTAGAACATCTCTGACAAAACCAGTAAGTTCTGCACTACAGATCTATAATGCGAAAGTGGTGGGCTCAGTTCTGTACAGGTCCGAGCTATGAGGGTTTGAGAATCTGACTAAGCTAGCAACTACAGAAAATAGGTTCCTATGAACACTTACAAGTCTCCCCAAAAGCACTCCTACCCTCTTATTGCTCAATGACCTAGGAAGGAACTCGCTGGTTGATTTAGCTAGGCTTCGTCTCATATTATACTGGCGTAGAATATGGAGCACCCCTGAATTGATCACTTATGCAAGTGGTAGGGATGTTATCTAGGCTGACACCTTTCATAAAATAGGCTGGCTTAGAGATATCAAAGGGGCACTGATGGTCATGGGCTTGTGTAACCTGCGGGATAAACCATCTAGTACGCAGTCCTTATGTATAGAAGCTATAAAGGAAAGATACTGGAAAACGGTGGGGCAAAATATTATTCGAACGAGTGATAGTACTACATTGACTGGGAGTTTTATTTCAACAAAACCTTGTCCTCATTTTGAACTCTATTGAGATAATATAACAAAACCCCTTGATCGCAAACTTTACTTTCAATTTAGAGTGGGTATCCTGCCTCTAAAAACCTTTACAGCTAAATGGTCACCACTGGGAGATAACAAATGGCCCATCTGCATCGTGCACGCAGAAACTTACTTTCATATTCTGTCTGTCTGTCCTGCTCATGCAGCTCCCCGCAATGTCTGGCTAGCACAGAATTTGGATACCAGACAAAGTAGTGTTGCCCTGAGAATTTTGTCGACGTACCCCTCCTCCTGCTACGCAATACCCCTAGCAACATTTCTAAGGTGGATGTGGTGCATAAGATCAAAATCTGTTGCAAATGAGACCAATCAAGCATGCAAAGTCAACGGCTTAAACTGAGAACTGACAACAACTTCGGCATCACATTTGCCTGTCTCGGATGCTAGTAGATTGTCTCTTCTGAGTTCAGGTCTGGCACACCCACTGCAATTTGCACATTAACAAATTTTCGCTGGCTGCTATTGTACCAATGAAAGGATATGACTTCTCCATAGTTTATGGATGTGTTGAAATTTTATGTATTATGATTTTGCTTTCGCTTCTTTATGGGGCGCTATCTATACGTTTTCTCTCTCACCGAGCCCTGCTGCTGTCCATCCACCTGAAATGTTTACATTACTTATTTTTGCTGGTGTTTAATCCACATGACCCAGCTTGAATTAATTGTTTCTTGTTAACTTGATATTGACATCTGTAGGACTCATTGGCTGTTTCCCTCTGAGTCATGGCCCCTTACCTATTTCAATGCTCTTATCATCTACCCATCTGTTCCCCGGTGTTTTAATCAAATAATTCAACTTTGAAACTGTTTTTCCTATGAATTGATTATTTTTCAAATGAACGTTCATGCCTAATGGAAAAATCTTCTATTGTTAATATTGTATTTTATGTTGCAATGCTTTTTATGACAAAAACTGTCGAAATAAAGCTATTTTGAATTGAAAACCTAAAATGCCCCAGGGACCCGGTCACCTGGGACATAGAGGAGGAGGGGAGTGTCACTGCAATACTCACTGTAGCTGTGCCACCTCCCCCTCCAGGTGGCCAAAACTGAGGGGAGATGGGATAATGCCCCAGATGAGAGAATGAGCACGCCGGCACATGCACTGGCTCACACACTGACATGGGACAATGTCGGCCAGTTGGGGAGCCAGCAGGGCAGGGTGACAGTGCACTCTCTTTTCTGACCCAACAAAACAGCAGGCTGTGGGTGCCCCGGCTGGGACTGGGGCAGCCAAATAAAGGGGAAAGGACAGAAACAAGAATTTCATTGCAAAGCCACTTACCTCCACCTGGTCCTGCTATTTAAATATGCAATGTTTGTGCCTTGAGCCCCTTACAATGCCATGTAAGAGCTCATTTAAATATCCCTTTCTGCTTTGTGGTGCCCCAAGGAGCTGCAAGGGCACCACCAACAAATGATAAACGGGTTGTAGGGGGTTGCAGGGAATGCAGCAGCCCCCCCCCCCCAAGAACCCAAGAAATATGTTTAAAAAGATGTTCAGGCACACAAAATTCACAACTCCTAGTAAAGGTGCTCATTTTTTCAAAGTACTCACTGGGCTGAAGGTTTCGCTCCTCAGCTCTGGAGTGCAGGGATCCTGCTGAGTGGTTGGCCCGGTGGCTGCACATTGTGACCTGAGGGATTTAAAAGAAAGACTCCACACATTTCTTTGATTGTTTAGAACATTAATGCTTTATTTAAATATTTATTGATAAACATCATAATGCATATGCTTTGATGACTGCATTTGACTATGATAATTGTTCCCATTGGTTTTAATATTGAAACTTAACTTAGAATTATTGTTTTAGTAATGTTGTAATGCCTTGACAAAGACTGTAGATCTGCCTTATGTATGTTGATGTGGTGATCCCTTGATTAAACTGATAGGCTTCCCTTACATATATTGATGTGGTGACCCATGACAAGGACAATAGGCTGCCTCAGGTATAATGACACCCCATTGTAAAGTGCTGTTACATCTGATATAGGTGGGAAGCATTGTGATTATGGGGTTCAGCACTCATTGAGAGTGAATGTGTTATGAGGGTGTCACCAAAGGTATTTCCATCCACGTGATATACATATTTGTAATTTAATGCATAGTATTTAGTAGTATGTGTGCAATAAATATACTTTTCCATTTAAAAAACGCAGTGCCTGGACAATAACTTATTGTGTGTTGCCGATGTCTGCCAGAAAATTGGGAATGCCATCCCACACCACTTCCTCAAAGTAGGACTTGTACTGCATTGTTAAAATACCCTGAGAGTTACCAAGTGCTACAATTGGGAGCTTGGTTCCCAGTAAAAAGGCAATTGCAGATGTATTGCGCAGGACTCACATTCTTCAAAATGAATAACCTGATTTCTTAATGTATTGGACATCTTTCTCCAACAACGGGCTGGCTTCTTCAGCTATGGGTTTACCTACTTCTCTCTGAATCCCTGAGTTCTGATTCCATGGTTACAATACCTAAAAAGATTGTTTAAGGAATTAGGAAATCCAGGCCTATATTCTAACCCTGGTGGAATAACAAAAAAGGAACTTGCATGGCATAAACAGACTTTTTGCCAAAGGGTGACTACTGAAAGGGAAAATTCTCCATTGACAAAACAGACCATTAGGAAGTATGCCCTGGTTAGATCTGTAAGTGGATTAGAGCACTATCTCCTTTTGAATATGTCTAATAGGCAACAATGTCTTTTAACATTTTTAAGGCTATATATTTTTCATCAGCTTTTGTTCCCAAAGGGGGCCTGGTATAAGTTGCCCAATCTGCGTGTTTGTAGTTGAGATAATATTTTGATCTGGACTTCATGCATATTGTACTTGTGCTTCCAATGTTTTCCTTCTTACGTCACAAGTATATCAGGCCTCTGTTGGTCCTGGCACACTTTAGGCATATCAGACTGGCATATCTTTATTTACAGCTGCTAGCCTCACCAAAAATATGTTTTTTTGGTTCTTGTTTTCTTTATGGTGTCCTTTCGACCATCCAATAAGTCTGCAATGCAGGGATTTAGTTAACGTTGGGTTAATATGGGTCCTATTGGATCTATTTATTTTAAATGTTCCCAAAGGGGGCCTGGTATAAATTACCCAATCTGTGTGTTTGTAGTTGAGATAATATTTCGATCTGTGACTTCATGCATATTGTACTTGTGTTTCCAATGTTTTCCTACTTACGTCAAAAGTATATCAGGCCTCTGTTGGTCCAGGCACACTTTAGGAAAATCAGACTAGCAAATCTTTATTTACAGCTGCTAGCATCACCAAAAGTATGTTTTTTGGGTTCTTGTTTTCTTTCTGGTGTCTTTTCAACTATCCAATAAGTCTGCAATGCAGGGATTTAGTTACCATTGGGTTAATATGGGTCCTATTGGATCTATTTATTTTAACTGTTTTTTAAACAGTTTTTTATATTTGATGTAATTTATCTGAAGTTTTATTATATATTTTTGCTGTTATATATGGAGCTGTCTACTTTTAGATCTACTGTTGTATGTGCTGTACACTTTTATAATTTTATCATAAAATCAAATAAAGTTAAATGAATTGAAATGAACTGAACTGACTAGTCTGTACTGGGCATACATTAAACCTGGATCAATGTATGACTCTTTCCTTAGCTCTGCGTCAATGCAATGCACACCCACAGACACAAACACACCAAGTCATTTAATTTGCTCCTATGAATATACAGCAAAACATTTTGAGCAAGAGGTTACTAAATCACACTTGTTAGGAGTTGCTGGCCAGGGCATAACACAACCCCCTCCAGCCCCTGCCCCACAGTGGGGCCCCCAACCATTCAGGGGCCCCCATTGAGGCCAAGATCAATGAATATCTTTGAGATATGGGAGACTCAGGGGTCTGCATCACATTCTGCAAGTAGGCCCCATCATTTTGTGTTACGCCACTGGTTGCAGGTTCAAAGCTTTTGTTCTGAAACAATGTGGTCAAAATAAAGAAAATAATTCTGTCTTTTCTGGAAAGATGTAGTAAATTTTATATTTGCCAGAAATTGGACCAATGTGATTTTTGCAGGCAGTTTACCAGCACCATTTTTGTAGGCTATTTCTTTATATGAGGAATTTAGAAAATTGTATAAGAATTATGGGCCTTATTATGATGTCAGTGTGACCGCCACTGACAGGCCATTGATGGCGGTCCCACCGACATCCAGGATAGCGGTCCAACCACCGCATTACGATGCAGTCGGTCAGACCACAGCGGGCAGAGGGACAGACCGCCACCTCTGACAGGCTCAAGGAGCCCATTGGGGCAGCGGTCGAACCGTTATCCCTACAATCAAGGTGATGCCTGCGCAGGCACCGCTGTAGGGATTACGATGTACATTTCCCACAGTCTTTTCATGGTTGTCCCGCCACCATGCATGGAAAGGCTGTTGGAAAGCGACTTTGGGGTCCTCTTGCAGGGCCCCCATCCCCCATGGGCCTCTGCTTTGTGGCCAGGGGGGCATTTGTGGTGTCCCCCCAAACTTCCATGCAGCGTGTGCCAGGCACCACATGGTGCTTGGCACATGGTGCATGGATGTTTACACACATGCCTTTTACTACTGTGGCTTGTGTTGTGGCCCTTTTCCACGTTGTAGCACAAGCCCCAATAGTAAACTGTATGCTTCCAATCACTTACACGGTGGTCGTATCATAATATGGCAGGTGGAACCGGCCACATGTTGGGCGGTCTCCATCCCGCAGCGATGGTGATCGGATGCTTGTCTGACAGTGGTCGTAATGAGGCCCTATGTCACTGCAAATCTCTAACCCAGGCCCCAAATAATGACTTAGTTGCTGCAACAGGCAGAGTAAAAGTCAGGTAAGATTTATTGGGCAAGTAGTCCTTCCTCACTGTTAATATCAACTGATTTGTTAAGAGACCCTAGTTTTAGAATGTTGTGTAATGTATTTCTATAGACCACAGTGTAGCTCTGGAAAGCCGTTTCGAATACTCTCACAAAAAATTATGTCTTCCACTTTAACCAATAAAGCACATATCTGGAAATCAAAGAACGTTAAAACAAAAGTGTCGCTGAATCAGGGGATGATACAGAGATTTCCTTTTTACTCTGTTCGTCTGCACAATATTGTGGGGTAATACTTCTCAAAGGAAATACATGTTTGATTGTTTTTTTTCCTGAATGTTTACTCCATTATAAATACTGCAATTGATTTTTTTTTCAGCAGTTCAGCAGCTCGATAAAGTTGGAGAGAATTTCTCAGCGAACATCAGCAGTTATTTAGTGTGGTGTTCCCTAGCACCAATACTATTCGCGAAGGTAAAAATTACAGATATGTACCATACAGATTATTAC
This sequence comes from Calotriton arnoldi, assembly GCA_963921515.1. Taxonomy (NCBI): domain Eukaryota; kingdom Metazoa; phylum Chordata; class Amphibia; order Caudata; family Salamandridae; genus Calotriton; species Calotriton arnoldi. Next base: position 178,807 of record CAWUFW010014669.1, on the reverse strand, counting down.
TGCAAAATGCCATTTGGCAAAGAACATATTCACTCGAATGTATGTGCAAACTTAATTGAAAATGTTGCAATATCATAAACTACTTCGTTTACAGGTCACAGTCTCCAAATAGCACAGTGACACCCCTGCCAAGTGTTTTACAGCACTGTTATGCAGTTTAAAGGTATGAGATATTACTGTATTACAATGGCATTATTACCAGATTTGTAACTGCTAATGCCACTTTACAGCAGGGGAAAGCAGTGGCTATTACACGAGCATAATGAATGTGCTATCTCTGCATCTATAATGGCAAAAATAATTCACTGAAACAATTTTCACAAGTTATTTCTTTTTAAAGTTACATTTGAGTGATTACCATAATTGCTAGGTAGCATAAATCAATTACTGATTTGTGTTACTACCCAGTGCTTTAAAAGGAAACAAATAATTGCAGGTACTCATCAAGGCTGGGGGCTAGGGGGTGGGCCAGGGGGTGGGGATAGGGAGCGGAGCCAGGGGCAGACATTTAATAGATCCAGATTTTCTTGGTGCGCATGATAGAGATATTTCTGTTATCTTTCGAGTATTCTTGTTGCCCTTGCATGTACAAAAGGATACCTTTAAAACTTAATATACCTGCCGATTGCCTCTGCACAAATGGCGCAATTTTTTTTATTTTGACACTATATATAATTATGACTAATGTGGCCAGTTAGATTATTTTCAAAGAATTAAAATTGAAAACATTTCTTGAATGACTATCTGTGACTTGACACACACCATACAAGAGGTGCAGCAGACATTTCTACGTTGTGGTGTTAAAAGTGAGGGTGGGCACTTTAGCATGTGCGCCGCTTCTTGGCATCCCTCAGACACCTTAGGTCTGGTGTGCTAAAGAGAGTGGTGGCATCGAACACTTAAACTGAAAATGCGAGACTGAATTAGACATTAGTAAGGTCTAGAAGGGGTAGTGGTCTTTGGGATGTCAATCAATCCCCTTCTGCCCCTTTTACATGGAGACACTTACACCCTTTTTTTTCCTTTCTTCCAACTTTCACAGTATCTCTGTGTTCCCAACTGTCTTTACTCTGTCCTTTTGCATCCTTCCTTCGGCTCCACTTCACTGTGCCCTTTCACAACCCAAGGCTCTCCCTCTCTCTCTCTTTCCTCATCTGTAAACACACCATTTTCTTTTGTCAATATTTCATCAGCTGCCTACCTCCTTCGCACACCTACCTATAAACTCATAATTAAAATTGTCAAGTATGGAACTATTGCACTGTGCACTCTGCTAAGAGGCCAAGGACAGGATGTGCCCCTTTGTGTCCCACTGACAGGCACAATAAAAAGCTCACACTGCCTTTATCTTAAAGTCAATGCTATTAAATCTTACCCCCCCCCATGAACACTAATGCATGCCCTCAGCTCACACAGATCACAAAGTCTCATTTATAAGACTGAATATATTACACCGCCTACTGATGCAAACGGACCCTGGGCCAAGAAGTAATTAGGGGCAACTCAGGCATATCTCAAGAGACCCAAAACTGGAAGTTGAGGAAATGGGTGAGGACCGTCTCATAGGGACTTTGGATAAATAGGATTTTTACAACGTAATAAGCAATGCTTCATAAAATGTGCCTGCTACAGAAGGAGTATTTGAGGAAGACAGAGAGATCCCTTGGCTACTTTTTATTGTAAGGCCAAGAGGCACCATGGAAAACTATCTGTGACCTGCCACACCATACAGGATGTGCAGCAGACATTGCTATGTTGTGGGGTTAAAAGAGTAATTTGGGTAGGCACTTTATCAAATGTGCCCCTTCTTGGATTCCCTCAGCACCTTAGGTCTGCTGTTCTAAAGAGTACCTAAACATTATCCAAAGTACCCCAACCTCCCCAATCCCACAGATGGCACACTCCTGCACAAGAATCTGCTGCCACTCAGGTTGGGAAGACTGACAGTTCTCATTTCAGAGTCCACATGTATATTTTAATACCCACTAATAATGATTAACTGTTTTAAACAATCCGCAATCTCCTCAGAAAGAAAATAAATAAATACACACAAACATAGATCTACAGAGCAGAGCCAAATTTAGGCATGGGCAAACTGGGGCCAGGCCCAGGGCGGCTTACTTCAGATGGGTGCATTGAACTTACCTTCCAAATTGATTTTTTTGTACATCAAATTGATCAGCACCCACTATTCGTTGTTAATGCAGAATGTTATCTTTCTTCCACTAGCACAAAATATAAACAATTAAAATGTTCAATTTTCTAGTAATATACAGTATATTGTCTAAGTAGATTCAATATTCTTCAGGCTTGTTGTGTGTTGATTAATTTCTTTTATTGAAAAATTTACAAAGTATTTCCAACAGCGTAGCCGACGCATTTCATCCCTTCTCCCGGGACTTCTTCAGGGTTACAAGACATAGACAACCTATACATTATTAGTTTAAAAACATATTTACACAACAAGCTTTAAAAGCTCAGAGCCTAAAGCTTCAAGACGTTTTTATGACATAGGCACACGTCTATACACTTTGTGCAAAAAAACATGACAAACTTAACCCAGAAACACATGTATGTATGTTTTCTTTTCCTTAAATAAGTGAATCCACAATTTGTTTTATTCAATGTCTGTTACCCTCGGATTCACAGAGAATTCTCCGTTACACTTCAAATTTACACATAGTAATTGATGTTATGTCAAACGGTTACAAATCCTTTGAGTAGACATTGATTGAGCACCATGCTATTGCCATTCATCTATATATATAGAGTTAAATAACTTTGTTTGGTGCACCATTAGCATTATAAGATTTTCCTCACTAGTTTTTACATAGTTAGATTTTACTATGTTTTTTTGAATGATAGGGAACAGGGAAGAGAAAGTCACATCGCTTTCCTTTACAAGCGGTCTCTCATTTAGACAAAAAACGGATATAGTCATTTTACACCTTTTAACCGGAGTGAGGAACGGCATTTGCTATTTGTGTGATTACTCACTATGTCCTCTCAATTGCTAGTGTTAAGTAACAGCCACTTATGTTCCCAACATTATTACCTTAATCCAATCCCAATGGTTTTTCACAATGATCCGTTCACATTAGTTAGTTCAAGAGAATCCTAAGGATAGAGATTTTTATGTGTATATTGTCCAAACATACCTTAGTATTTAAAAAAGTGAATAGTCTTCAAATAAATTGCAGAGCAGGATTGTCCAAATTCAGCAAAATTCTAGTTATGGCCCATGTCGGCAGATGCACCTATTATGGTCATAATCAAAAACAAGGGAATCAGTGCATAAAGATTCCCGATTATATGTATTGTTTTACAGGTTCCTTGTTATGTAAAGATACTGATATGTCCTATTCTTATTAGCTAATGTCTCCACAGCTTCAATGTCATTAAATCACAGGAAACACTTTCTTTGCATCATAATAATGTAAGGTTTTTATGCTGGAGAGGTAACTCATCACCCCATGTACAAGTCATGTGAAACTCTGTTATATCTACACTTGAGTGAGAGTCCAAGTAGTGACCATACCGGCAAACAGCGCGTAATGTCAGCCGGCCTGCAATGTCTTTAGATTTAATAAAAATACCCTATCGGTAATGCGATCGCAGTGTGTTTCATATACCACAACGGCATTGGATTCCTATTTTCGTGACAATCTATGCAATTCCAAGATGCCTCCCAACCTGCATTTGGGGCAGCCATCTTTAAATGTTGTTGCTAATGTTATCGTAACCTATGTTCACAATAAAACATGTCATTCAGCGCCACGTCCTCAGCATTCTGCATTTACATAGACTGAATGTGTATCTCAAAAGAGATAGCCCTTTACAGATTCAATGTTTTTAAAACAGTTGTCTTGTGTTTATATCAATACCCAAAGGTTAGAGTTATCTCCCTAATATGCGAGACACCCAGGTCATAGTCCAGATATCCTTAATTTGCCCTCCTACTCCTTACCTAAGCAGTTATTTTCTTTGCACGGTCGTCGTCTCCGGGTTAATCGCTCAAACCCGACTCCATGTTCCAACCCACCATTTATACGTATCAAAGTGCATGAGTCGCGTGCAACGTCATCACGACGTTCATGTCTAGTGTGGCGGCCATCTTTAAATGACTGTCACCAGCTAACTAAATTGTTCTGTATACGATATAAAGTGGTGTTAAAATAGGTTAGGGCTGCCCTATAGTCTAAATTTTATTCCAGGGGTGCGATAACCTAACTAAAGGACCATTGCATTCGGCTAGGGCTTTCTACTTTTAGTTAGGTTATCGCACCCCTGGAATAAAATTTAGACTATAGGACAGCCCTAACCTATTTTAGCACCACTTTACACTCACAGCACTGCCTCTTCCACACACCCACATGCACCTTACGGCTTCATCAAAAAAAGAACTCCGCTAAAGAGACCCTTCGCGGGTGCCCGTCGGGCATTGCAGCGCCGGCCCGACGAGGAGCTAAGCCCAATGATGAAGCATGACATCCCTCGGGGTGTGTGAGGGCACTTTATCAAAGACCTGAATATTCCCACCCTCACTTAGGAACTGCACACTCTTTGCTTTATCAGTTTATGTTTGGGAGTACGTGTGCAGGACCTGGATAAAAGTACTCCTGGTTCCTCTTATTTGAAGAAAAGTTTAACAAAGGGTACAATCTATCTCATACCTGTTGCAATTGCTGCTGCAATTTAATGGACCACTTGAAATCTAAGTATTAGCTAGTTTACCATATACTTTCTTTAAATAAGGGCATAGCTGAAATATAACATGAAACAGAGCAATGCTCCAGTTTGAAATTTGATTCATCTACATACTAAGATGGACCTGTAACAGTTTAGGTCATCAAGGCCAAAGTGGGTATCCCTTTGTTTAGTCTGCCTATTTAGTGCTCCTCTGCCTAGGTGTACATTATATATACTTCCTCTCAAAACGCCACACCGAATATGGTCAAATGTTCAATTGTCCATACAGTTTCCTCATGTAGGGACAAAGTACTCAATTCTAAATGAGTTGAATGAATGCTGTCCATACAATGGTGTTCCTCCGCAATGTGACAGTGACAAACTAGTTAACAATCATAGATGGCTAGTAGCAGTAAATGAAAGAGCCAGACACTATGCTGTTTTTTAATGGATCCTATCACAGAGGACCACTTTGTCTCCTTCTGTCATGTGTTGACCGGTCTGACGTTCACATACAACCCTTTAAGCAGATTTTCTATTTCTACTTCAACTCATCCTTCTTGTGGTCAACTAGAATATTATTCAAGGCAACTGGGTACTGCCATTCTTCTGCATGGAGGTTCTCGATGAATACTTTCAAGTTCCTGTTATATGTGCATATTCCATGGTCTTTCATACTTAACAGGCAAATATGATAGATGCCACTAAACTTCTTGTTTTAGCTATATATCGAGCTCCATGGCCTGTTTGGATCATCAGAATGATAGCTCAGTACGACTCCTGTCCAAATCGTGGCCAACTACACAGTTTTTACAAAATTCTAATTACAACAATATTTGGCATTAGTGATAAATGTAAAATAATGATCATCTCTCTTCAGACAAATCTCATGGAATTTTAGAATCCGTTTTCCTGAATTCAATATCTTTGAGCATTCCTGACAGTGTAAATAGTATATTTGTCATACTAACATTGACATTAAAGTTTGTCTTAGACAAGTGAATAGTTTCAGATTTGTGTGGCTGTACAAATTCAGGTTATAGCTGAATAATTTATAAAGTTGTGACTGAAAATGATTCATAACTGAGTTTCTCCATGCATCAATAATCACAGGAATGGGCATAGTTGAATTATGTTTTTGCACATTTTACTTTGGCTTTTTCTGTACAAGACAATGCTTTCCATTTAGACAGCTGTTTCACTACTTTCCCTAAACAATATGAGTGATTGAAAAGTTTGGGGCATTTTATTTCCCAATCTGGACACTTAAAACCTCATTTCTAGTTTGGTAGGTCCGGGGTCATAAAGCTGGGATGGCTGAGGCACCATATTCATGGCACTCTCTGTAAAATTTAGTTTGTTGATTTGCTGGTAGCCTTTTATACCCAAGGTGCCCCCCTCCATAAGGGGAAAGGCAGTCACAGGAGGCCTGACATTCCGTGGAGTTTAACAAACCTACCATCCCTTTTGTCATTTCCAATTGCAGATCCCCAAAGCAAGGTCCTTCTCCAGAAACTAATTTCCTTCACATGCTGTGAAGTTTTCCACGCACATGGGGTATATGACTGCCACTTTTCTTGTTCCTAGCACTAAGAGTGACATAACAACAACACAAACCCCACTTTCCTTGCACCTCACATGAATCACCCAAATACACTGAGGCCCCTGTTTATTATGAGAACAAACGGCCAGCGCCCAACGACTAAGGAATCGTTTGAAAAATGAGGTGCCAAATTCATTAAAAAAAAATGTTTGGACCCAAAAATGTGGCATATAATGGTGGCAGTCAAAGCAATTTAACAAAGAGGTTAGAATATGAAATAAAAATATATATAGGAAGTGTGACACAGATAACCACCATGCGCCTGTCGAAGAGTGCTTCCAACTGGCTGATATCTCATCATCGGCACACTCCTATAGATGCAGGCAAAGAGAGGGCCAGAAAGCAGTGAAAACTACTTATTGGGAGAGGCCAGGGATGTATGCTTAAAAAAAACCTGAATGCTTTACTGCCTGCATCCACTAGGGTCCTCAAGAGCAAAGAGAGTTATTTTATCACTCTCTGGGACGCAAAGCGACCACTAAATAGTTAATGTGCATGAAGTGCCCTCAAAAATGTTTTAATTAAATGGCCCTTTGATGCATTGTTAAAAACAAATGCTCAAACCACAAAGTAATGAACGAACAACATGTTCATTGCCAAATAAAATTTGTGGCATTTTCTTCAGGGCCGAAGGACCAAACTGTCAGCCAACAGTGTACTGCACCTAATGAGAGAAAGGAACGAAAATGTAAATATAAAGTAGGTGATCCAAACACCCTTCCCAGTCCGGCTTCCGCAGCAACCACAGCACCGAAACCGCCCTCATCGCCGCCACCGATGACATCAGGACCCTGCTAGACAACGGAGAAACAGCAGCCCTCATCCTCCTGGACCTATCAGCCACCTTCGACACGGTCTGCCACCACACACTACGAACACGCCTTCACGACGCCGGGATCCAAGAGAAGGCCCTGGACTGGACCACATCCTTCCTTTCCGGCAGAACACAAAGCGTCCGCCTCGCCCCTTCCGATCCAAGGCCACCAAGATCATCTGCGGCGTACCCCAAGGCTCCTCCCTCAGCCCAACGCTGTCCAACATCTACATGGCACCCTCGCCCACGTCGCCCGACAGCACAACCTCAACATCATCTCCTACGCCGACGACACCCAGCTGATCCTCTCCCTCACCAAAGACCCTCACACCGCCAAAGCCCACCTCCACGAAGGAATGAAGGCCGTCGCCGAATGGATGAGGACCAGCCGCCTGAAGCTGAACTCGGACAAGACGGAGGTCCTCATCCTTGGTTCCAACCCTTCAGCCTGGGACGACTCCTGGTGGCCAACATCACTGGGAACAGCCCCGCCACCCACCGACCACGTACGCAACCTAGGGGTCATCCTCGACCCCACCCTCTCCATGACTAAGCAGGTCAACGCCATTTCCTCATTATGCTTCAACATCCTCCGAATGCTCCGCAGGATCTTCAAGTGGATCCCCACCGAAACAAGAAAAACAGTCACCCAGGCCCTCGTCACCAGCAGGCTGGACTACGGAAACGCCCTCTATGCAGGAACGACGGCTAAGCTCCCGAGACGGCTGCAACGCATCCAGAACGCCTCTGCACGTCTTATCCTCGACATCCCCCGACGCAGCCACATCACACCCCACCTGAGAGACCTGCACTGGCTCCCTGTCAACAAGAGGATAACCTTCAAGCTCCTCACCCACGCAAACAAAGCACTCCACAACTCCGGACCAGCCTACCTCAACAGACGACTCAGCTTCTACACCCCCACCCGCCAGCTCCGCTCGACCAGCCTCGCCCTCGCCACAGTCCCCCGCATCCGGAAAACGACCGCCGGCGGCAGATCCTTCTCCCACCTCGCCACCAAGACCTGGAACACCCTCCCCACCAACCTCCGACAGACCCAAGACCTACTGGCCTTCAGAAGACTCCTCAAGACCTGGCTCTTCGATCAGTAGCAGCACCACCCCCCTCCTCCCCCAGCGCCTTGAGACCCTCGCGGGTATGTAGTGCGCTTTATAAGTGACATGATTGATTGATTGAAACAACACAGGTACTTCAAGTGGTATATAATGTATACACTTCTAAGCATTTCAATTCTATACATATTTAATCCCATGCTTCCAGGTGAAAGCCTACCAGTGGTCAGCAGAGATTCAGGGGGGCGTTTGCTTGTCAGTATCTAGAACCCCTGGAACAACAAAATACCACTATAGGTAAAGCTACTGTTCCTGATACAAGCAGGCATCAATAGACAGTCTTGCCAATGAAAAAGGAAACCATTAAGCATGTACTAAACACAGAAAGCCATAGGTATGGAGGATTAGTGCCCCTTCCCCTATTGCAAGGAGAAGTACAAACTCTTGAGTTTTGTAGTCAAAAGGCAAAACAATATCACTACAGAGGAGCACTCATGGGGAGCCCATCTGTAGGGTACACATTCTCAGTGTTAACCATCCATATTGTCAGCTAAATCTTGGCGGGCGGGTTACTCCATCATAACAGTGACGGGTATCCCATCCGCCGCAATATAAATTCTACAGTATTTAATGGGATTTAGATTCCCGCAGACAAGATATCCATCAATGTTGTTATTGAGTAACCCACCCACCAAGATCTAAATCAGCCCTTAATCCTTACAAATAAAGAGCCCAGTCCAGGGTTTAAGCACAAGTCATACATGTATATCGGTCCATTCAAGAAACAAGAAACAAAAAAGCATTGCTCATGTGATGAGCCATACTGATTGTGCAGGAGTAAAACGTTCCAAAATTCAGTAAAAGACGAGAGCACAGCGATTACATCCACTACTTCTTACTTTAGGAGTGCCCGGGAACAGAAAAACTAGACCTCTTGGAAGTTGGCAAAAATCAAAACACCCACTGCTATGCACACAACTATTAACCATTAAATGTGCTCCCACCTTGCTACTCTCAAGGGAAGACAAATGAGCTATTTATCTATACTAGTGCACCAAGTGAAAAAAAAAACGAAGTGACTAATACAAAAGATTGTGGGCCATTGTGAAAGAAATGGGAAAAAAGCCTAAACACTAGACCACAAGGCACTTAGTCCCCACCCTGAGAGAATGTAAATTTCAAGATGGCTGCTACTATATATGCAGTCTGTAAGATATTTCCATGGAGAAGATGCACCACCCTTACACAAGGTGCCTTTTTCAAAGAAAAGAGAGAAAGGGCAGATTAGATGTACTCATGCAGCAGAGAAAGGTAAAAGACGAGTATCAGACAGCAAGTCACCAGGTAGGAAAAAAAAACTGGGCTTAGAGGCAGGCCCGAATTAAAGGGACAGGTGGGGTCTTGGCTGCAAGAAACAGGGGTTATCACAATGTATCTTCCATAAAATACCCACAAGCCTAGAGGAGCATCCATCCTCATACTTGGAAGAAACGGATAAAAAGCAGCTGTAGTGCAACCCACTTGTACACTGTCGATACTATTGTTATAAGTGCCCAAGTCAGAGAACGAGGGAGATAGCAACTGGGGACTATATAGTGGTTAGTTCTGTATCCTATGCCATTCCATTAGTTCATTCAGTCTGAGTCGATCAGTCTGTTTGGAAAAGTTCTACCCAGTCTCCATTCTAATCAGGGCCTCTTCTGCTTCCTCATCTCCTTGGTTGAGACGTAACAATCTATTTAAATTCCTTTGGGCCATGACTAGCTTCCCTTATAATGTTGTACCTGTTTAGTAGACAATCTCCCAGCTTTAAGACTTCTGATGTGTTTCAGCATCCGGATCTTCACCTTTCTAGTGGTAAGCACTATGTAGAACAAACCACAGAGACATTCCCATCTACAGATCATGAAGCAGGAATTACAATTACTCATCCTGTTCTGATTAACTCTGGGCGGAGTTCGCGGAGTCGCGCTACGCTAGGTGCCCTATGATGACCTTCGACTACCATCATTTTAACTGACTGTAGTGTGTTATTTTACCCTAGCCTTAATGTAGGACGGTCCTGCATATGCCTGCTTCTCTTCTTTCTTGTAATCTTGCTGTCTTTCAGTGGGAGCTGTCACGGAGTAGAACAGTCTTGCCAAGAACAGAAGGTGTGGGATGTGCATTTGAAGCCGTGAGAGGAGAGAGAGGTGTGGAATGTCGAAGTGCAGTGTTGTGAGCGGTGGTGCACACATGTGCTCGGTGTTGTACATTGAGAGATAAAGTATGTGATGCTATAGGACATTGAGAGATAAAGTATGTGATGCTATAAGCAGTTGTGCAGAAATGTGTATTGTGTTGTACAGTTATGAGAATTATGAGTTTTTACTATTGGCTTTGACATGGCCTCATGTCATCTTGTTTTCTGACTTTGCCTTGCTTCAGCTTTTTTGTGTGCACAACAGTGCTTGCAAGTTGTTTCGGTTGTGTGAATTATGAGTTCTTACTATTGGCTTTGACATGGCCTCATGTCATCTTGTTTTCTGGCTTTGCCTTGCTGCTCGCACGTAGCTGCAAAGTGGGGAGGGCAGGTTTCTGCTCTTCACTGGTTTTTTGCTCCTCACTGACCAGAGTGAACTGGATATTATCTGTAGAATGTGCAACTCTGCCTCGAAGTCAAAATACGGGAGCTTGGCCAGCCTCCGTCTTGGCCTTGACGCAGACTGGTACAGCCAGCTCGGTTCTTTCTCATGAGAAGGGGCGAGGTTTTCTAGAAGCTTCGTCTTACGTTTAGTAATGGTATTTAAGCTGGGAACCTTCGAGGGCCAGGTGGAAGCTCGCCACAGAATAGACGTATTGCTGTGGAGGTGATGGAATTTGAGTCCTGATCGAACTCCTTCCTGGGCTGGTGAAGGGCTCCCCCAGCTTGAGTTGGCAAGGATGTTGCTTAATCGATCGGTGAGGTGTTCCTAACCATTTTGTATATATTTTCTATTCTTTGTTATTTGTATATACTGCATTTTATTTTACTTGTTCATTGTAGCTAATTGATACTTGGGAATCTGCATTCACTGATATATTTGGACTACCGATCTCATTAATAAATTTGTATGTTATTTTAAATGCACCTGGATTTGTTTTCTTGCCTCGCCTAAAGGGAGTGCTGCGACTATTCCTCGTCTTTAGGGGGTGCTGCTCAAAGTGTATTATTTAAAGGTGCAGTGGTATATTTGCCTCCAAAGTGGGAGTGCAGGGTTTGGGTGTGTCCTTTTTGTGAAAAGCACATTCATTACAGTTATATATTGCGAATATATTTTTTTTCCGAACAGCAAGAATGCTGCTGCTTACATTGCAGGTAAATTACGTTTAAAAATCTTCTGTGATTGTTATGACACAGGTGCTCGGCGCTACTAATCTTACTTGTTTGCAACTTTGCGCTCGCTTGGCCTGATTATGTAAGAGTTTACTTTAGAGAACTTAAGTTAGGTAATGCTAGAGAGACTCTAGTCCTTCCTTTGTCCTCCTGCCACTAAGAAGAGATAGTGGTGGATTGATAGGTTTAGTTACTTATTAGTATTAGTTGGTAATTTTTAGTGGTCTGCGTGACGCATCCTCTGTCACGTCACGTGCTGCTGAGTGCTGCTTACCCCAGTCCTTAGTAGAACCTTTTGTAGTTTGTTTAGTGAGTGGGAATAGGCTTATCACTAGCAGAACATCAGCAGCAACCAACCAACAATTTGGTGTATGCAAAAATGTATGCATGTGTCCTCCATCTATGCATTTTTGAGGACAAAAATAAATGGAAATGCAGACTTAGTGAACAATTGGCCTGTCTGGAATAGGTGGGCTAGGTCAGGTGGTACTTAGGCTTAGTTAGTATTCTGGAATCAGAATGGAACACTGGATTAGTGTTCATAAATAATAACTAGACGGTCCGCGAATCCCGCAATACTAGTCAACCACATTAGATAGGTCAATTTTATTGCAATTGTTGTTTCCATAAATGTTTTTTTGAGCGTTTTTTAAAATATTTTATTTGTTTCACACCAATCATCCATGTTTGTCTCTTTCTTTCTTACATCTTTCATGATCAGCACCCAGGGGCAAGAAGACGGGGTCGTTGGAGTCGGCGGGAGCAGCTGATGGCCAGGACTGCTCCTCTACCGAGGGCTCTGCTGCTGGCCCCAGTAAGTCCTCCTGTTGTTAATATTAATAATTATACTTCCCTAACTTTTACTGCACCTTATTTTTTCCGAACTATTATTTCGGTTTCCTAATTCTATTTTTTACAAAATCTTCTTCGATCTAGACTATCTGTTTCTAAATTCTTGTTATCCCTGCCTCTAACTGCCTCTGCTATGACTCTCTGTACTACTACTATTAGTCTGTCTGTAGCTAAGCTTGCCCAGTTGGCCACTCTTTATTTAAAAGGTTTTAAATAAAACTCAGATTCACCAATAGCTCTAGCCACTGAGTCCAGTCCTTTGGGTTGTCCTCTTCTAGTCTTCTTAATCTTGAGGCTTTTCGACAATTCCCACCAACAAAATGCCCAACCAGATATTTTACTATTTTTGATAGGATAGGTCATACTACTACTGTTGTAGGGATTCTGCACATACAGAACTATGCACAAGAAAATAGGACGTTGGTGATAGGAGTTTGGACCTTCCTCACACCTCAGAACCCACAATCCCCTGACCAACTAGCTATAGTATCTCATTAGCTCCCCGAACCCCCCGAAGATACCCAATGATTAGACAACCCAGAACATAACACTCCCGACCTCTCAGAGTCGCAGAAGCAATGCACACCCTTTCGCTCACTCACTCGTGTAAGTCCACACCAAATACCACAGAGTCTATGTAAGTTCAAAAGGTTTATTTTCAACTAACAAGCTCTGTACGTTGTTCTATAATGCAGTATACGAGCCAGCACCAACAGCAAAATGCATAAGATTAAAACAATAAACATTGTTACAACTACAAGTCCATAGAAGACAAAAGGGGAAATCATGATAACTGAACAGTGGTGGAAGAACCACCCTCCCCTTGGTAGGAATATAGTTTATATAAATGAAGATCTCTGAGCGAATTCTGGGGGACCCCTCACCTTAGAACCTAGAAGTACTGGTTACATCATAAGCTCTGCAAAGCTCTGGTTCGTAGAAGGGAATCTTCAGTCTGTTATGAGAAAAATGGTGCGCGTTAGTATAATGCAAGCATTTCTCAGTCGTGCCAAAAAGTGTAGCATGTTATGGCTAAGCAATACGGACTGACCAGAACTCCATAACAAAGTGACTTGTTTTTCGACCTTGTAAGCAGCGCTCAGACCGTAGCAGTATGAGCTCATGTGGGCTCAAAGGCGTCTTACACAACAAGCTGCGAGGTAACGTGCGCAAAAATAAAAGACACAAAGCTAAAATGGTTGCATGGCTCAGGCTAACTTAGCAAAGACTAGAATGACCCTAGGGACCACATAACACTACTAGTGTCTACTCTACTCTAGTACCCGATTTGTACTAGTGATGTATGTTGTATATGTATGTATTCACTTTTTTTTTCAATCTTGCTAGTGAAAAAGAATAAATAGGGGGAGGTGTATATGGCATCTAAAAAATGTGTAATGTTTTTTCTAGGCGTACTACCGACCACCAGTGCCGGGGCCAGCGGCAATGGCGACGCGGCCACTTCGGAGGGAGCAGGTGATGTGGCAGCACAAGGAGCTGAAGGGGGTGAGCCAGCAGCAGTGGCGGGCGGTGGTAAGTTATATTCCTTACTTATTGACATTACACTCGCTGCAAGGCTGTACACTGTACTGTTGAGACTTAGTAAGTAAGAAGTTGTTGTGAACAATGGTTGAAGAAGACACCCTTTACATAGCATTAGCAATAGCATTAGCGGCGGGAGTTGAGTAACCAATGGCCTCTTCTATCTGACTTCAACTCAGCTGTGAAAGTTTTATGGAGAAGACTAAAAGTCAGATCAGATGACCTTGATGGATGGGTTGAACGAAAAGGGAAAGAAGGGTGGAAGGAGGAAGGACGGGCGAGATGTAATATTTATGACTGGCAGAGAAGGATACGTGGGATGCATGCATAGGTGGCTGATAGGAATCAGATGCATGGGTGGCTAAAGGATGGGTGGAAGGTGAAAGAAAAGATGCCTGCCTGGGTGGGTGAAACTGTATGGGTGGATAGCAAGAATCCTCCGGGGTGTTTGGGTCAAACTCAAAGCCAAGGCAAGCAAGGAAGGAAGGACGCATGGGTGGTGGTTTAAAAAAAAAGAATAAATGTTTGTTGTTGGTGAAACAAACTAGGGTTTGTTGAGAGATTAAGAAGAATGATAGATGTTTACTTTGAATGGATGGGGGCCTGGATGGTATTCATCATAGATAGCATAGGTGGAGACTGTCACTGGATGAAGAGTCTTAGTTTGAAGAGAATGTAAAAGAAACCGCGCCAGAGTAGCAAAGCCGAGGAGAATAGAAGTTGTATTTTCAGAATACTCCCTTGACTCACAGTAGTTTGCAAGCACAGCATATATATTGTGTATGTATGTAGTTATCAAGCGCCTTCCTCCGACTCCGAGGACCACTCCCTACATATGTTAATTTATTTTCGACTATGTCAGCCAGCCTGCCATGGGTGGCCTATCGGCTGGTTACACAATCAATAAAAACAAAGTACCTCATGTCGTCCCATATATAAGCAATGATCATTGGATCAGATATCATCTGCCTTTTTGTAGTAGTCAGGGCAGGGTGAAAAGTGAAATTGAGCAGTTGCCCTTGATGTAACAGAGTATGGCCAGTGCCACCCGTAATAGAAAAATACAAGCTTCCCCACCTGCAGACAGTAGTAAATAAAACTAACGTGAGTCTGCGTCATGACTCGAGTATGTTTTGTCTTGGGCGCAAGCTGACTGAGCTGGCATGCCGGCTACAACAAGGTTACCTAATTTCGCTAAACAAGAGAGAAGAAGAAGACTGGTGTACTGTGTACTCGAGTCCATAGTGCTAGTATAATGCCTGAAACTCCCACAAATGTTAGAGGCCGAGGAAGTGGGAGGATAGATGCATACCACAAATGTTATGTACTGAGTATTGGTTATGTACTGTGCCACTATGTGTTGAATTAATTTTGTGTTACTGTTTTGCTAAGAGTATTGGTTACAATAGTCTTTTTTTCTTTCTTGATATAGCTCCTCCTTCCCAAGCAAAAAAACCAACCAGGAAGGAGTTGGCAGCCATGGCCCGACGCCGGAAGCTGGAGGCCATCTGCCAAGAATACAGGTGGCTGGTGGTTCTGGCGGAGGAGGAGGAGGAGGAGGAGGAGGCAGCAGCTCCTCCAATGCCCCGGGCCCCAGACAGGCCCCTCCAGTGGTACAGCACCGCGGTCAGGCAGCCGCCCACCGCCGCACTACAACATCCAGCACTGCTGCCCCCCCTGTAGATGCAACTGCAGGGCATATGCACGCCGCATGCTCCTCCGAATGGCGCATCTAGAGGAGCACTTAGAGGAGCAGAACAAGAAGATCAAGGTCCTGGAGAAGGAAATCAGAAGAGCCCGCTGATAAGACCCTGTTGGATTGCCCCTTTTTTAATCCTTTTTTTGGTGGGTGGGAATTGTGCGTTGGGGTTTATTATTATGGACAATTTGGACATTGGTTGGACTTTCTCGTTTTGGACATTGGTTGGGGTTAGGGAGAGGGGTGGGTCCGGTGTTGTGGGATTTTTTACATAGTTTATTTTTGTTAGGGGATTAAATTATATTTATACTTAAACATAGCATACGTTGTTAATGTTTTGTGGGGGGGGTTACTGTTTTATGTCACATGGTTTCCTTGCTGCTGCAGGGCCGCAGCCAGTGTTTGATTTAAATAATCTGTCGATTTTGTAACACACAAACAGATAGATGCGGTACCCCTCACTGAGTGACTTGTCCTACTAGTACTGTCAGTCTCTCCTCCTAGTCCATTATTATACCTCCCCCAAACTTCTTATCTTACCTGTGATTGATGTTTAAGTTAGGCACAGCGATGGCTGCATGGCGATGATGGTTTGGTTTCCCAAGATGCCATGTTTGTGGTGGTAGTAGTAGACACTGGCAGTAGCATTTGCAAAAAAAGAAAACGAGACAGTCAGTCGCCTGAGAGAGACTCTGGGAGGAGTAGTAGAACAAAGTACAGTACATACACAAGAAGACTGCCAAACAATAATAATAATGTTGATTAGCAATGCTAAAGTAAAATAAAACATAATGGTGGCGGGGATAGCCTAGAACAACAAGTTACAAACTGTAGTTGTGTCGAGTCACTCGACACAAGCATAACCTTTAGTGCTGTGTAGGAGGATGATGAATCCAATCGATGCCGGCAATTAATTATGATGGATTAGGTTCCTTTGGAAAAAAAATTGACTTGCAAATATACTGAGCATTGGTGGGCAAGCAGAAGAAGATCCTCGACCTGCCTTGAAATTGAATTAGTGTTGCTTTCACCACATCCGCCCCAGCAAGCGTGTGATCAATTATTGGTGTACATTAAATTTAGTCACACCTCAATATAAATCACACAGCCCGGGGGAAGAGGGTTATGGTTTGATGAATGGGTGGGAAGGGGGGTCTGGGGAAAGGTTTGACAAAGAAAAACACTACGCACGGACAAACAACAAAACATAATCTTGGCAGACGACCATCATATCCATAATTCTGTTAAGGGAGAAAAAGGAAATGCAAGCATGATGATGATGACTTGATGGTTAATGATAAGTATTACTTACTAACTAGACTAGTAGACAGTACAGGGCAGCAGTATATTATTAATTATTATGCAATGTGCCATGCCTGGCTGCCCTCAGAGAGACCCAAATTACATACATTTTTACTTCTGTTGTACCGGGCTTACTTTTTAAAGCTAGAAAAGAAAATTAAAAAATAGCTGTAGGGATCAATTATAAGCAGAGAGCAAACAACAACAACACACAGTCGTAACGATTGAAGAGAAAAAATGAATCAAATTATTTAAAAGATGATGAATGTTGATACTAAAGTGTTACTGTATGTTATCCTGGTCAAATTGGGGAGTTGCATCTCGGCATTCCTCTTGGTCCTCCCTTTCATGGATGCTGCGTCCGTCAATCTTGGGTGCCACTGCCTGCCTGGCGGATGCGGATTGGTAGGTGAGTGTGAGTTGTTTTTCTCTGTTTAGCACAGGGTAAAGGCTGGCCTGTAAGTGTAGATGGGAAAACAAAAGGGATATTTAAAAATCTTGGAGAAAAAAACCCATAAATTACGGAGGAGTGCAAACACTTTCAGAGCAGCATGGCTAAATCATGTCTACTCTGTTGTCTGTTTCCAGCATTAACCTACAACAGCAACAGGACAGAGCAGGCCCACGGCATCCACCCAACCTCCACTTAGTTTAGATTTTGACTGAGCCAGACAGAGCGCACATGTCACATATACAGCAACATAGCTTTTTCCAAAGTAGGTAACTAAAACAATGGCATGCACAGCTGTCAGTCATACCACCACTACTACACACTCGTGGCTCGACTCTACCACTACACAGACATGTAGGTCTGCTGTGGTTGTTGTTGACTTGTTTACCTTTTATGCCACTCATGAAATGCCCTGAGTTATTCCATCAATCATCTCTGATCCTACTGACTGACTGCGAAGATATTATGTCACTGTGGTCATCATCATGGTATTGTCCAACTCAGTCTGCAGTGTACCGAGTGAGTCCAGATTCCATATTCAAAAATGCAATGGATCGGCCTACAGTAGAAGTACAATTTTGTTACTAAACAACAAGAAGGGAAACATTGACTTGAGTCACTTTTAGTGTGTAGATTAAATATTAGTACACAATTAATTCACTTCATGCACAACAAACAAAAACAACACAAACACCAATCACTCAGAGTCAGCGTCCAATGCATGCCATCATTATTACCTGTTCCTTGTTCTCATCTTAAGTTAAGGGGCAGTCTCTCTCGGCTTTGAAAGGAGGATAGCTATAGTAGTCATCATGTTCCACTTCTTTTGGAGGGACTCGACGAGGCAACATTTTTTGATACTTTTCTCCATCCAATCATCATCTGGCTTGAGGGAAATGGATTTAGGGCGAGTCAGGAGGATGGAGCAGGACTCGGAGGAGTGGACGTAAGTTAAATGCACAGAGCTGCAACTCCAATATGGAAATAAAAAAGACTAGAAGACGGTGGCACAGGTGATGGATTTGTTGTGATTCGAAGTTTCGAACCAGAAAGACAGAGACACACACAACAAATAAAAGTAAAATAAGGAAGAAAGAAAGTAAGAAGTTCAAAGCCTAGTTGTCAGGGAAGTATAGCTCGTCCTCAAACTCTGGTGGTTCAACCAGAAGTAGGTAATCATCTAAGACACTACTTCCGTCACCTAAGTCGATGTCCTCATCTTCCTGCGTTGATTCACGTATTTTGTAATTCGGTGGTATAAAGTGCTGATTCATTTTGATCATGGTTAACCTCTCCACGTTTTTAGGCGAGAGACTGGTCCTTCTCACTGTTACAATGGCACCAGCAGCACTGAAAACATGCTCAGAAGAGACACTAGCAACAGGGCAAGCCAGATAGTTTATCGCCAGCCTGCTGAGCACTGGCCATTGGCGCCTTTTACCATACCAATACAGCAATGGGTTTTGATCAATGTAGACCTCTGTTGGGTCATCCAGATAGGCCTGGACCATCCGCTCAATGTTCAGGGGTGCTCCACTTTGCTGGGCCTCTTTTGTCTTTGCATCAGCACTGGACCTAGCAAGCCCTTGCTGTAAATACCAATACTGTGCCGATTTTACTGGGGCTGATGATCCGGTTCTTGCTGTTGTCGATAGTGTTGGTGACAGCTCTGAGCCAAACGCACTGCCCTCAGGCTCTGAAGTTGAACTTGACGCCGGATGCCCTGCTGCAGTACTTGTTGTGGGTTTGAGTAGCGGGCCTTTAATTACCAGCCGTTCATTTTCCAATTTACTGGCTGCCTCAGCTATCCAAGTTTTGTACTGGGCAACATCCACTTCTGAAAATGGATTCAATGTCTTACTGTTCAGTGCCGATTTGTACCGTGGATCCAGAATTGTGGCACAAATGTAATGTTTTTCTGAAACAATGCGAGTTTGCACCCTTGTATTTTCAGCTAAGCGATGGGATAAGCTCTCCACCAACTCATATGCTTCATTTTTTTCCTCCATACCTGTGTACGTTTCAGGCAACTCCTTCAGTTGTTGCTCTAGCATGTGCAACAATGGGATAGCTTGGCCCATAGTACAGTCCTCCTTGCTGACTTCACGTGTGAAGAGCTCGAAAGGAAGTAGCATCTCTGTCAGGCATTTAACTAGGCCCCATTGGTCCATCTGAACGGTCATGCCTTTCACAGTAGCATCCCCTCTTTGCATGACATATTCATTGATTGGTCTGTACTGCTCAAACAGACGTTCAAGCATGTAATAAGTTGAGTTCCAATGTGTTGGCACCTCCTGGATGAGTGCTTTGACTGGCATTCTATACTCACGTTGAATGATCCTCAGCTGCTTCCGGGCTTTAAAAGAATGGCTGAAATGTGTCCATATTCTTCTGCAGGTGGTCAGTAAGTTGTTGACTCTGGCTTCTTTTTTCAGAAAGTCTTGAACAATAATGTTAATGCAGTGCGCCAAACACAGGACCCTGAAATAGGCACCATCCTCCATGGCCTTAACTATATTACTGCCATTATCTGTGGCAACAAAACCAATGTTAAGCCCTCTTGGGTGCAGCCATTCAAAGACCTTGCTGTTAAACTCTTCCAAAATGTTTGCAGCAGTATGAGATTTCTCCATGGCGCACATGGCTACAGTTGCATGTTTCTGAGTAGCATTAAAAATCTCAGCAGTGTCAACCGCACCTGCTTCTGATATCTTTTCTCTAACCCCCAGAAAAGAGATCCAGTGTGCAGTGATGCACATGTAATCAGTGGCTTGGCAACTGGTCCACATGTCTGTTGTCAGGTGGATATTGTGAACAAGACTCTGCTGCAAAGCTTGTCCAAGCAATTCCAGCACACCGTGATGTAGTGCTGGAACAGCAATTCTGGCGAAATAGGACCTGCTGGGAACCTTCCATTTTGGGCAGATGGCTGTCACAAATTCAAGGAAACCCACCCCTTCCACAAAAGAAAAAGGGAGAAGGTCCAGCGCTAACATTTTTGCCAGCTTCCCATTGTACAAACGTGTCGTTGGGTGGTTGCGTTCGTACTGCCCCTCTGACCTAAGCATGCTGACAATGGTAGGCTGGATTATTTTCCTTTCTGGTGCAGCTGATGCAGGTGACTTCTTGAACCCAGTTAGGTTCAACGACGCACTTTTTTTCATTGCAGTACTCTGTTGCCTTGGTGTCTCAGCCTGACTCTTACTACAGTGCCACTGAGATGTTGCTGAGGATGTGGGCGGTACCACTACACTGCTGGGGACAGGGCTACTTTGTGTACCAGAGAAAATGTCTCCCTCTAGTTCACCTTCCTCCGCGATCATATCTTCTTCTACTTCTTCATCCACACCAACAGCAATGGGTGCAGTTTTACTTTTTAGGCCTTTAAGGTGTTCCTCCCACTGGATCAAGTGGTGTTTTTTCAGATGGGTTGTTTGGCCTCCGGTACCATAGTTTGTACCAAGCTTACCCCGACTAACACTAAGCCG
The DNA here is from genome assembly GCA_963921515.1 of Calotriton arnoldi. Lineage (NCBI taxonomy): Eukaryota > Metazoa > Chordata > Amphibia > Caudata > Salamandridae > Calotriton > Calotriton arnoldi. The sequence continues at coordinate 157,939 of CAWUFW010014669.1, read as the reverse complement.
ACAAATTGAGCATATAGCAACGTTCTCCTCCTTACTGCTAACCGAAAAGAAGTTCCAAACTGGGGAGGTGAACTTTCTTGCGCTGCTGGAGGTGCCACTTGCAATGTCGGATGAACTGGAGGGTGTGCCTGGAATATGACTCTGGGCAGTACCACTACTACCTACTGAGGTGGCGGTTGTGCTGGATGTAGGTCCCTGCCGGGCCTTTTCAAATGCAAATATGGAAGCTTGAGGTGGTGTTACCTGTCTTGGTGGTATCCATGCTACATCCCTCGCAGCAATTTGGGATAGGGTAATAATGTTGGTCTCCATCTCCACTGGGCCGGGAGTGATGTTCATGATGACTGGCTCGTCATCATTCCCCTCTTCTACATCTACCTCCGTAACTCTAAGGCTTTCTGGAACCTTCCTTTTCCCTAACCTTGTCTTGTGGCGTGCCTCACTCTCAGACTGAGCTGGTGGCTTCCAAGTGGCATATAGATCATCAGAAGGGGGGCTTGAAGAAGAGGTTGATGGACTAACCCTCCTTTTCCTTGCTGGGGATCTGGAAGACAATGGATCTTCTGAAAGAGTGGCTTGCTCCTCTTCGTCTACTGGAAGCTCGATTTCCTGAACTGCCCCTACTTCGGGAGGAACAACTACTATTGTGGGCTGTTGTTGCGGCTGTTGTTGAGGCTGTTGTTGCGGCTGTTGTTGCGGCTGTTGTTCCGGCTGTTGTTGCACACTTATCTGCTGAGTTTCCACCTGCGTTGATTTGGTACTACTTTGCGATAATGACATTTCAACATCACTGCTCATTGGCATTTGCTCAAGTAGACTGGCTACCTCTGCGACACTCATGGGCTTGGGCCTAGGTTGGTGGGGTGGGCCCGCTGATGCGGAGGTGCTGCTCCCAGCTTGGTCCCCGGACACCGCTGATGCAGGCGTAATTTCTGGTTTCCCCAAAAACATATTGGCCGGCACACCAGTCTTGGTAAGTGGCAGTGCCACTTCCTTCTTCTGTTCCTTCTTCTCACTGGCAACTTTCTTGGTACTGGAGGACCTGGTACCTTTCTTTGGGGCCATCTTCTTCCTTCCAATGTCAGCAAGACGCAGGTGCACAAGTTGCAGAGATGTCTGTGGTCACACGTGGACGTGACGTGGTGCGCAGCAGGACTTCTGTCTGGCAGTACAACGGGTGATGATGACACCTCCTCCTCTGTCTTTTTGTGCACCTAAAAGCAAAGAAGCCAGGAGAAGAACATCACTGAAATGTTGCATTTGTTGTTGTGGTTCAATTACTACTAGTACAAACAAACAAATATAATATATAACTTAGTGTGTGGTGGTCACACTTGTTAGTGTTATATTATTACATTTTATTAACTCAGTTTAAGTTATTAAAAAAAAACATAACAGTGTAGCCATTTGTGAGACTTTGACAACAAGGGCTTTCATGGTATACTTACTGTGTACACTCAGGAAGGATAGGAAAGAAGAAGAACAAAAACAAAAATACAAATGTAATGGAAGTGGAACCTGTTTGGCATTAATTTGCTCATCACGTCATTCAGGGAGCTGCAACTGGCAAAGGGGATGGAAGCAGTAAGCCAAGAGGAACAAAGGACAGACATGCAGGCCTATATGGCAAAAGCAGCACACTACTAAACTACCACCACAAAATGGCCACCAGCCACATGGTCACTCACAGTCACAACAAGCAGGAGGCCTGGAAAACAATGAACTCAAGCAGGCCTATATGGCCAGACAAAGGAGGCATGCTAAACAACACAGCTTTAATGTAATAAAATGCAAAAACGAAAATCCACAGGGCTAAACAAGGTATGCAAGTTACACAACAACCACACCACACACACACACACACACACAACAAAGGCATTTATTTAACACACACCAAAAAAGTGAAATACCCCAAAAAATACACATTTTGCAATTCAATCCAATGCCATCCATGCCCTATATGATGTTTAAATTCAACAGACACCACAGAAACAGTTGTTTCATTTCATGCATCCATGACTAGCTCTGGGCCTACTGGATGAAAGGCCTATTGGCAGACTAGGCCACAAGCTTGCAGGCCACATGGCCAGGCCACCCACAGCAACAAGAAAGGGAAGACATACAATGCAGGCCTATGGCAAAAGCACACTGCCTGGCTTCAAAATGGCCACCAGCCACATGGCCAGGCCCACAACAACAAGAAAGGGAAGACAGACAATGCAGGCCTATGGCAAAAGCACACTGCCTGGCTTCAAAATGGCCGCAAGCCACATGGCCAGGCCCACAACAACAAGAAAGGGAAGACAGACAATGCAGGCCTATGGCAAATGCACATTGCCTGGCTTCAAAATGGCCGCCAGCCACATGGCCAGGCCCACAACAACAAGAAAGGGAAGACAGACAATGCAGGCCTATGGCAAAAGCACAATGCCTGGGTTCAAAATGGCCGCCATCCACATGGCCAGGCCCACAACAACAAGAAGCCTAGGCCATAAAGGAACAAAGGAGACACATGCAGGCCTTTATGGCAAAAGCAGCACAGTTCTAAACTACCACCACAAAATGGCCACCAGCCACATGGTCACTCACAGTCACAACAAGCAGGAGACCTGGAAAACAATGAATTCAAGCAGGCCTATATGGCTAGACAAAGGAGGCATGCTAAACAACACAGCTTTAATGCAATAAAATGCAAAAACGAAAATCCACAGGGCTAAACAAGGTATGCAAGTTACACAACAACCACACCACACACACACACACACACACACACACACACAACAAAGGCATTTATTTAACACACACCAAAAAAGTGAAATACCCCCAAAAATACACATTTTGCAATTCAATCCAATGCCATCCATGCCCTATATGATGTTTAAATTCAACAGACACCACAGAAACAGTTGTTTCATTTCATGCACCCATGACTAGCTCTGGGCCTACTGGATGAAAGGCCTATTGGCAGACTAGGCCACAAGCTTGCAGGCCTATGGCAAAAGCACACTGGCTGCCTCCACAAAATGGCTGCCAGCCATATGGCCAGGCAACCCACAGCAACAAGAAAGGGAAGACAGACAATGCAGGCCTATGGCAAAAGCACACTGCCTGGCTTCAAAATGGCCGCTAGCCACATGGCCAGGCCCACAACAACAAGAAAGGGAAGACCGACAATGCAGGCCTATGGCAAAAGCACACTGTCTGGCTTCAAAATGGCCGCAAGCCACATGGCCAGGCCCACAACAACAAGAAAGGGAAGACAGACAATGCAGGCCTATGGCAAAAGCACACTGCCTGGCTTCAAAATGGCTACCAGCCACATGGCCAGGCCCACAACAACAAGAAGCCTAGGCCAAAAGGAACAAAGGAAACACATGACAAAAGCAGCACACTTCCAAAGTACCACCACAAAATGGCCACCAGACACATGGTCACTCACAGTCACAACAAGCAGGAGGCCTGGAAAACAATGAACTGAAACAGGCCTATAATGGCCAGGCAAAGGAGGCATGCTAAACAACACAGCTTTAATGCAATAAAATGCAAAAACGAAAATCCACAGGGCTAAACAAGGTACGCAAGTTACACAACAACCACACCCACACACACACACACACACACAACAAAGGCATTTATTTAACCCACACCAAAAAAGTGAAATACCCCAAAAAATACACATTTTGCAATTCAATCCAATGCCATCCATGCCCTAAATGATGTTTAAATTCAACAGACACCACAGGAACAGTTGTTTCATGCACCCATCATGACTAGCTCTGGGCCTACTGGCTACCCACAATTAAAAAAAAATTAAATGATGAAAAGTGCAAAAATTGTAGTTGCAGCAACTGCAATGCCCCAATCAAACAAACAACACCAACTTACTTGTAAAATCTCAAATCCAAAAGTCCTCAAATCCAAAAGTCCTCAAATCCAATGATATATGATGCAGCAGACACAAAGGGTGATCCTTCCAGCTCCAAATCCAAATGAAAAGTGAACAGGACATGGACAAAGCACTGGGAGGAGCCTGCTGGACAGGAACAGGAAGTTGGAGACTCTGGGGCACTTCCTTCCTCTCCAGAACAAAAGTAAAAAAAGAAAAAGGACTCCTTGCACAAAAAAGTACAGCCAAATGTCAATCTGAGGATTTTTTTTCATCCAAATCATCATTTTCGAGAAGGTTTTATGCTGCTCGAGAGATATTCTTCGCCAGATTGCAAATTTTGTGTGTTCGGCATCGCGAGCTTCACTAAACTTCCGCCGGATGTCCGATGGCGCGTCCGAATGACGTGTTCATGATCGCACTCTCTCGCGCGATAGCGCGGCCGGCTACCAAAATCTCGTGGCGCACGCGAACGGATAGGAAAACTCATCGGCGAACGCAGGGATCCCGGTAAGTCGCTACCGCGTGCGCGAAAACGCATTTTGAAAGCGCGAACAAGGGAAAAACTCCGCTACGCCGCGGATCGCAGAGTTTTCGGTAACTCCGCGTTCTACGCGGAACGCGGAGTTGCCAAAAATCCGCAAGCTCCGCAAGCGGAGCGGATTTTACCGCCCAGGCTTAGTTTTGATACCACAATCAGCCAGAACTCAAGATCACCTGTTGGGATGGCGATGTAAGTTTGGAGACACTGCATCCACCGCAAGGTTAATGACCCTTAACAGTAGGAAGTCCAGACAGGGTCTGAGTGGGGTTGTTTCCCATCCAGGTATGCACAAGCCTGTCTCTGAGATTGGAAGCTCATCGAAAAGCAAATCTGGGGCTAGGAACATTCTGTAATAGTTTCTAGTTTTCACTTCTAATCTGGCAAATTTTGAAAGCCCGGGGATCATAGGCCTTGACCACTGTTATACACTCTGATTTCTGCTTAGTATGTGTCTCAAGCAGAGCTAAACAAGGAGTGTTCAAAGCTTGCTTCCATGCTTTGTTGATGATTTTTGGGTGATACGCTCTCTGCATGAGTCAATTTTGCAACATCATAGATTGTGCGATGAATCTCTGTGTTCAGAACAGTGTCTGCTAAACCTGAAAAACTAACCCAAAGATAAATTATCACTTAAGTCTCTTGGATGACAAGAGGAATAATGTAACAGTGAGTTCTTGTCCATAGGTTTCTGGTGAAGAGATGTCAGCAGGTGGGAGCATTTCACAGTAATATCTAGATCCAAATATGTGATTGATTGACCACTATAATGCCAAGTGAAATGATGATGTGGGTTAAGGCTATTGGGAGACTACCGACTCTTCAGCAATTCTTCCTCTGATCCAGACCATACATGTAGCACGTTGTCTATATTTTGTTTCCAAATGGTCTTATTGAAGCAATATGGATTAGAGTCAGGATAGATGAAATTAGATATAAACATGCCAACATAGATGCATGTCAGGCTAGTAGCAAAAGTTGTGCCCATAGAAGGTCTGGACACCTGCAAGTATAATTGATCTTTATATTTAAAAATTCCTGGTAAGTTCCAGTTTAATGCACTGGAGCACAAAAGATTGCCAGGCGTAATAAAACCATTATTGAGCTGCCAAGCTGCAGCAGCCACCATTGTTGCATCCTGTGGGATATTTGTGTATAGTGATTCAGGCCCCCATTACGATGGTGTTTGGATGAGTGTCTGACCGCCATCGTTTCGGGAGCCGGGCCGCCCGACAAGTAGGTGGTAGTCCCGACCTCTGAGTTGTGATCTAGCCACCATGTAGGTGGTCGGAAACATGCCTTTTACCATTGAGGCTTGTGCTGCCGCCTGGAAAAAGGGCCGCATCACAAGCCCCAATGGCAAAAGGCATGTTTACAGACATCCCTGCACAGTGTGCCAGGCACCATGTGGTGCCTGGCACAGGGTGCATGGGTGTTTGGGAGGACAACATACGCCCCCCCAGGCCCCATAGCGGAGGCCCAGGGGGGATGAGGGCCCTACTTGGGCCCTCCAAAGTTCGTTTCCATCTGACTTTTCATGGCGTCGGACCACCAATGAAGAGACAGAGGGAAATGGACATTGTAATCACGATGGTGGTGCATGCGCAGGCTGCAGTCTTTTCCCCCGACCACAGCGCTCTGACCGCAGGCATCATAATCCGGCTGTCAGACCACGGCCCTGGATGTTGGGTGGACTGCCGCCGACGGCCTGTGAGTGGCGGGCCATCTAACATCATAATCAGGCCCTCACTGTTCCACGTAACCAGTGACTGTTTTGTGGCATTGAACTCCAACTCCTGTAGAAGAAGTATCTTTAAGGTATGCTGGTTGATTTTTGCCTAAGGAAAAAGTCAGCAAATTGTGACAAAGGTGTGTAGTAGTATAAACTTTATTTCGGCCAAAGGCCATAAAAGTTACAGAATAAAACATGCATAAAAATATTTTATTTTATTATTAGAACACAGTCTCTTTGGAACTGACGAGCATTTTCAAGGGAAGTTCAGTACAGTGATTCTCTATTGTCAAATGGTTCAGCATGAACAAACAAAAGAGTCACAATCAAAAATCTATTGCATTGGTAATCTGCATCTATTTTTAGCCCACTTGATCTTGATCATACTAAAGAAAAAATGAGCAAATATATATCTATAAGGAAATCTCATTGTATGTCAACCAGAAGTTTTTAGTGTTAGATGCGCTTTAGCCTCTAGAGATTACTGTAACAACAGTCATGAATGAATTTAAATATGTTTTTTTAAGTAATAGGCAGTTATAGAAAAATCCTGTTAAAGCCTTAATTAAAGAGTCTATTAGGTATACTTATATTTAAAATAAACCCATTAAAAAAGATATTTAAATATTCGACCGGACCAATCATTATACCTATGTTTCCTTGTTAAAAACAGTATACAAACAATTTTGATCTATTGAAATTTCAGACCCATCTTCTTACTTTCAAATCCAACTGCAAGTAAATATCTACAAAGACTAAAAATTATATGAGATGCTGAGTTGCTTTTCAGTACTCTTAGGGCCTCCTAAAATTTCCTAAAGCCAGATTCCTACAGAGCAGGCAAATCCATTTTTTCCCATTTTGTTATAAGCTGCGCAAAAAAACAGAATGTGTGCAATGTTTTCTGGCTGACCTAAAGTGCATAAAGTGCACATTTAATTCTCCAGCATAGCACCCACCTTCCATTCGGAAGTATATGTTCTAATTTGAAGGATTTCCTAGCGAAATGTTATATACAGCGCCTTTGCCAAATAAGGTGAAATTACATGTAAAAAGTCCTCAAAAGCAGGATTGGACTTGATAGAAAAAAATTATGATGCCAGTCGGCCTAAATTTGAATTACTATGGTAAGTATTTGCAACATACTCCCAGTATAGTAGCTTAAGATGTTTCTTGGAGCTGCTTGATAATGTTTGTGACTCACTCCAATATAAGGGTAAACCAAGTTCAACAAGCCATGTTTTGAGATGTCACAACCAGGGGACAGATTGATTTGATACTGGCAACAATGAGTTTGCCTGGAGGGAGGTGCTTAGGTTTATGAATCTTTGGCAGCACCTAGAAGACCAGAATGCAAGGATCCCGGTTTATAAAAAAATCTCTTTCCTTCTTGGTGATCTACTGCCTTCCCAATGCATCTTCCACCAAGTCCTTGCTGATGTTTGTCAGCTCAGGGGTTGGAACTTTGTGCACTGGAATGTAAATATAATTGTGTCTCCCTTATCGGCTGGCTTAATAATAATGCAATTATCCTGTATTGATTTTTGATCCAGCTTTTCTTCCCGTAAGATGTTATGGAAGACTCAAGGGGGTGATGGTTCAAGAGAGGATACCTGCTCCAAAACTCCCTGTTCACAGATTGATAAACCAGGCCACAAGGCAGATACTGGAGAAACATAAATAGAAGGTCTTTGGAGTTCAGTAGTAGGCCTGGGCGTAAAACTTTGCTCCACTTGCAAGATTCACTCTTGAGCGCCACAATACTCTCTGGCCACTAGCGAGTGGGCGCACGAATTCACACTCACTTGCACTGCTAGTGAGCTCCCGCAAGACTTTGCGCTCACTCGCACGGCTTCAGGCCGCAACTGTGCCAATGTTGTGCTGAGCACGGTGGTGAACGCATCCTCTTGGGTACCTTTTGTGCTCGAGAAGCAGCTAAAGAGACTTTTCAAATGGATTTTCTTCTCCAGCAGACCGCTGAGTTGATTTTCTCTGCAAGAAGCTTTTTTTAAAACTTTTTTTCCAACAGGAAGGAAGTGCCCAATAGAGACTCCAACTTCCTGTTCCTGTCCAGTAGGCTCCTTCCAGTGCTTTGTCCATCTCCTGGTCACTTTTCATTTGGATTTGGAGCTGGAAGGATCACTCTCCTTGTCTGCTGCATATATACCATTGGATATAAGGACTTTGTTTTTGAGATTTCACAAGTAAGTTCAAAAACTCCTGTATAACGTTGTTGTTTGTTTGATAGAGGGCAAGCACCAGTATTTATTTGTATTTGTATTCCATTTTTAAACTTTATTGTGGTGGGTGGCCTGCAGTTGCAGTAGGAGCCTAGTTATATTTTGTGATTTAATCTTTCTTCTTTTGTAAAGGAACAACATTGTACAGTTGAGTACATTATCTCCATGTTTGTTAAATTTGCAATATTTATTTATTTTACTATGTGGCCTAGTCTGTCAAGGGGCCATCCAGTAGGTCCAGGCCAGTGCTAGCTTTATCTGCATGAAACACCTGTTTCTGTGGTATATGTTGTTTTAAAACATCATTTAGAGCTGGGCTAGGATGGACTTGGATTACATTTAAAATGTGATTTTGTTTTGGTATTTCACCTTTTTTTGTGTACAACAAGTATATATGTGGGCTAATATTGGATGCCTTGGGAGGATGTGTGTTGTTGTAAAATGTTTATAGCTCAGTTAATTTTTGTTTTTGGCATGACAGGAATAATGGTACCATTTTTTCAGTGTTACCATGCCTCATTTGTGTGTCCTGTGTGTGTGTGTGTTTGCCATAGGCCACCATTGATTTGTCTTTGTACTCCATGCCATGTGACTGGGGGGCATTTTGTGGAGTCTGTGTCCATAGGCCAGAATGTGTTCTGTTTGTTCCCCATGCCTCCGTGTTTGTTGTTGTTGTTTGGCCATGTGGCAGGCTGCCATTTTGTGTATCCAGCTGTGTATTTTTGCATTAGGCTTGCATGTGTTCTTTGTTCACCATGCCTTCTTGCTGAGTGTTGTTGTTTGACAATGTGCACTGGCTGGCAGCCATTTTGTGCATCCAGCCAGTGTGTTTTTGCCATAGGCTTGCATGCATTCTTTGTTCGTATAATCAAAGGAGAATGAATCACTTGTCCTGTGTATTACCAGGGTCAGGGTTCTTGTCTGTCTAAGAAACCCTCATTCACGAATTAACCTTGGTTGCGGTATATCTTGATTCTCCACAAGGAGATGGTTACGTGAAAAGCATCATCATTGGGTTTCTTTGTTATGCTTTCCTCCACCTGGAGGAAGACCAACTGGTATTGACAGTAGTGATTAGGGAAAGTGAGTGGTGAGGTACAGTGAGGTTAAAATTACCTACATCTGACGACCCAGTGTTTATTTGTCGTAGATGGGGCAAGATTAAAAATTAAGTGGTGGTGCGGTGTTAGAAAAGTTACTGTTCTAACGCACCTATGGTTCTAGAGGTCGTGATTCGAGAGGCCGACATGTTTCAGCCCTACTATGCCGCGCAGGGTCTATAGGCTTTCTTCAGGACCAAGTGTGGCACGCGAGGATAGGGATGACGTGCAGAAAAGTAAAGCAGAGAATCTGTGAGCACAGGAGCAACATCAAGTGCCACGAAAATATCAGACCCAACTCAGGCTCCCCAGACCCAACTACCAAGCCAAGAATGCAATTATTTGGGGTGTGTCACACCCCAAGCACCCCTCCTGAAACTACTACCTGCAAATAGATAGTAATGGGAGACAGGAATAGTATTATGCTGGCAAATATTCTAACAGGCCTAGTGCCTAGTGCACTGCTACATGCAGAGTTTCACGAGAAGAGTTTCATAGAGGCAGAGGGCTTAATAGAGTCCCATCCAGATGTGTTTCACCCTGAATTGGACATGCAGAGTCTAACGTACATACAGTTACAATTGCACACTTTCACACTGAGAGCTCCATTTATGCAGTTACTCTCCAAAACTGCTGCATGGTCCCAGGCATGCCAGAAGGTTTTGTGGAGCCTACATCAACAACTTCGGGGTAAGACAGTAGGCTTAAGGACAAGCCTGTGTTTCTAAGTCTAAAAAACATGCCCTGCAGAAAAAGAGAAGACAAACCAGATATTGCATCTGGTCCCATCTAGTAGGTGCCAGGGCAGGCTTCCACTGAAATCAATAAATAAATGTAGCAGCGCAGGAATGCAGACCTGAAAAAATGCAGGGCCTGGGAAATAAAGTCCGCTCTTTTCTTCCCTTCTGATGGCTCAGAATGTCCAGCATGGTCCAATGTCATGTGCGTCACCTTTAGCCACACTGTTTTGGCCAAATTTGGCACTTATAGTTTCACGTTTACCAGTATATGGCTAAAACGTCAGGACAAATTGGCAGATGTGAGCCTCATCCTTACGGTGTTTACAAAGGCAGGCAGTGCTTCAAACCAGAAGATCGTCTTACACAGAGCTTTTCATAGGCTTAAACCTAAAATGGTCAGGATACATTTCACATGATGAGAGTTGTAGTGTGCCTTTTGGGGTGCGTCTTACTATAAGGAAATACATTAGAAAGACATGGTATTCATTCAATCAGCGTTGTCTGCTCTACGTGGTCACAGCCAGTTAGAAAGAAATAAACCAGGTGGCACAGAGGAGGGGGATTGTGGACATGAGCAACACAGACCCAGGGAGAAAGAGAGAGATGAGAGAAATATGCAGAGGGCAAACAGAAGGAGTGGAGAGAGAAATATACAAAGGGGAGAGAGAAACAGACGGTGGAGGGCAGGAGAGAGAGAGAGAGAGAAGTACAGAGGGGGAAGAGAGAAATGGAGAGTGAGAAATAAGCATGACAGATACCCAGAGAGGTGGGGGGACAATGTGAGACAGGCAGGGAGAAAGAGGAAGAGAGAGATGATGAAAGTCTTGAGTCACATGGTGAAAGAATGTGAGAAACAGTCAGATACACATGAGTAAAGTAATGAAGAGACAAATGGAGAAACAGAAAGCAATGAGAGACACTTACATAAGATCCCTGTGTCCTGCGCTTACCTCTAAGGGTGCAGAGCCCTGCTGAGCATGCAGCAGCCGGTACCACAGTGCAAAGGTCAAACTGAAGACGGAGATGGAGCTGCAGGTGAAGATCAAGATGCAGGCGGATTGAGATCAAGCTGCAGGCGGAGATCAAGCTGCAGGCGAAGTCCTAGTTCCGGGCCAATAATGATCATACTGGGGGCAGAGATCAAGCTGCGGGTGGAGAGGACGTTGTCGGCAACAAGGAAACAGGAAGCTTTACAAAAGGCCCCGTAAAAGTCAGCTGTGAAAGCGCAACAGCTGACTTTAAAAGGGCCCTTGTTTCCCACCAGTTCCGTGTGTGACATCACAGAGATGGGCAGTAAACACAGAAGAGGGCTGCTGGAGCATACATAGTGAATACGTATTAAATCTGCTATCACGCGTGCTCCGGCGGTCCTCTTCAGTGTTTACTGACGCTTTTGTAAAAACATAGGTACATTACTGGCACGGTCTGCGGGCCGCCAATTAAACAATTAAAGGCCTGCCAGGCCAGTGGTGGCCGGCGGGCCGTACTATGAGTAGCACGGATTTAGATGCTTATATATTCCATGCATTGTTTGCATTTTTTTATTTTGCACCTCTTTGCCTCATAATAGGTTTCTTTTCATCCCCCATACAAACATTGGCAATTATTAATAGTTTTTTAAATTTTATTTTTATTTTTTAATATATTGTATTTTTTTTATTTTTTTGTAAAATAATTTCATTTATTTTTATTGTTATTTTTTTTTAAATGTTTATTTTTTATTTTTTTAAACATGTAATTTAAAAAAAATGTTTTCATTTTTGTAAAAAAACATTCATTTTGCCTTGGTTGATTCATTTATCCACACATCTATCCATCCACCATAGGCGCACAGCCGCACAACAGCATTCAGTTTTTTTAGGTATAACTCCATTTCCTCCTGGACACCCTGGCTGCGGTGCACTGCAGACACATCAGCATCATCCATTTTTTAATGATTATTCCATTTCCCCCTAGAAAATATTGCCTGCCATACGCGCACAAACTTACCTGCATTTTTTTAAATATTATTATTCCATTTGTCCAAGTAGTTCCCTGAGTGCCACAGGTGTCTCCTTTATGGACACAAAGGAAAGAGCGCTATCTGACAATTGTGTATATTTTCCTGATGGGGAATTACATTTTATGGTATGGTGTTTTAGTTCGACTTTAAAGTGGTTATTATTTCTTACCTAAGTAACCAACCATACTAATATTGCCTTTGTCTGTACTAATTTAAACTGCAACAATGTCACGTTTCACTAAATGTTTTTATTGCTTGTTTGCTTTTAGGTGCACAAGAGAAGACATCACCCGTAGTACTGCCAAACAGAAGGCCCGTACAGTGACCTCACAGGTCAGTCCTCCAATCTCTTCCACTTGTGCAGCTAAGTGCCACTGCCAACTGAGAGCTTTAGGATGGCCCCAAAGAAAGTTGATCAAAATAAAGTGGTCAGTGAGAAGTAGCAGCTTTTCACTAGTGACATTTTGCCCCAAAACCTTTTTCGGATAACGTTATATGTCTGCTGCACCAGCCTCTGGGGAGCAAGCCGGGACTAGCACTCCTGCATCAACAGCACCACCCCAACCTAAGCTCAGGACCATGTCTGTCAGTGAGGCAGGCAGTGCAATCATGGCGATGCTGATGAGCAGTGATGTTGAATTGGACCTGTCCCTTTCGCGAAGTAGTACCCAATCCTTTCAGGAAACAGAGCAAAGTGGACAGCAGCCACAGCCACCAATAGTAGATGTTTCTGAAGTTGGAGCAGTAAAGGAGCTGACCAAGAACCTTGTAGAATCATTGAATGCCAGATCTCGGACAAGGAAAAAAAAGGATACTACTCCACCATCTTCTCCAAGCACCACTTATGATGATGGTGATACAGACTTGAAGTGGACCCTGGCTGAGTCCAGGAGTCAGCATGAAAGGCAAGGGAAAGAAAATGTTCCTGAAAGCCTTAGAATTATGGAAGGGGATGATGAGGATGACTACGATGAGCTAGTCATTGTGGAAGGTGACACAGAGGAGTCTGACATTGCTAATCAACCTGCTCCGAGGGACGTGGCAAAGGGAGCACCGCTAGCTCCCATATTTGCAAAGCCTCAGCTGAGACCTGCGGGAAACCCTACCTCGGTAGAAGTATTCAGTGCAGAGAGGCAATGGACGACATGCTCACCACCCCTTAGTTCTTCTTCAGGCATTGGCACAGTAAAAAAGTACTTCTCCCCAGTTTGGAACATTTTTATGGTTAGCAAAGAGGGGGAGCACATTGCAGTATGCACGATTTGCCACAGGATTGTTCGTTGAGGTAAGCCTGGTTCACATTATGGTACTAGAGGCCAAACGACCCACATGAAAAAACATCACGCAATCAAGTGGGAGGAGCCCCTTAAAAAAATTGCTGAACATGGTCATGGTGGTGAGAAGAGCTGGGGAACATCAGCTACAAGTCCAATCATAGTGGGAGGTGATGATGAGGAAGAAGAGGATGACAGCCTCATGCAAAGCAGCCCTGTCCCCAGCAGTGCGCCAGCAGAGTCACCCACCTCAGCGACCTCACAATTGCACAAGAAGACTCAGAGGGAGATGGAGACACCATGGCATACAGTGACTGCCCCACCACGATGTACATTGAATTTACCACCACCTACTTCCCAAAAGTCGCTTGTGTTAGTGGCCCTAGAAAGGAAGAAAATCCAGGCTACTTTTACGGGCATGTTTAGGCATGAGCGGCCCTATAAGCGCAACTACCCAACGGCACATTTGTATAACGGGAAGCTGGCATAAATGTTAGCACTGGGCCTCTACTCTTTTTTTGTGAAAGGAGTGGGATTCTTAGAATTTGTGGCAGTTATCTGTCCGACCTATTTTCCAGAGTTGCTGTTCCAGCACTGCATCATAATGTGTTACAATTGGTTGGACAAGCTTTGCAGCAAAGTGTTGTTCACACTATCCACCTGATGACAGATATGTGGACCAGTTGTCAGGCAACTGATTACATGTGCATCACTGCACACTGAATCTCTTTTGCAGGGCTAAAGCAAACAATATCTACAGGTCATGGCCCTGAAGAAAGTTTTAAGAGTGTTCTGCTACATGTTACAGTGGCCCTGTTCCGCATGGAGAAATTACATACAGCTGTAAACATATTGAAAGAATTTGACAACAAGGTGTCTAAATGGCTGTCACCCAGATGTCTCAGAATTTGATTTGTTGCCATGGACAATGTCAGTAACATAGTCAAGGTCATGGCAGATGGCGGCTATTTCAGAGTCTTGTGTTTGGCCCATTCCTTCAACCTGGTGGACAAGAGTTTCTAAAAAAGAAGACATAGTCAGCAAAATACTGACCACCTACAGAAGAATCTGCACTCATTTCAGCCATTCTTTTAAAGCCCAGAAGCAGTTGTGGATTATTCAGTGTGCTAATAGAGTAACAGTTAAAGCCCTGATACAGGAGGTGTAAACATGTTGGAAATCGTGCTATTACATTTTGAAATGTCTGTTTGAGCAATTCAAACAGATCTATGACTATGTCATTCAAAGAAGGATGGATGCAGTTGGGAAAGCTATGACCATGGATGTGGAGAAATGGAACCTAGTCAAATGCCTGTCACAGATGCTACTCCCTTTTGAGGTTTTCACACAGGAAGTTAGCAAGGAGGACAGCACGATGGGCCAAGCTATCCCATTGTTGTATCTGCTACAGGAACAGCTAAAGAAGGCGCCTGAAAGGTTTGCCTCCACAGGTGAGAATAAAAACACAGAAGACAACATCATCGCATCCAAAAAATAGATCCACACTACTTGATCCATGGCACAAAAAAATTCTGCCCACTTTCATACCTTTTTCTGAAAGGGATGTTTCAAAATACAAGAGGTGGATTGTTGAGTAAGACGGAGACCTGAAAAAATAACAGCTGTAACTTAGAGTCCCACCCCGCAGCTCTGGGGTGCCGCCTTCAACTACCACTGAGGGCAGCCAACAACACCATCAACCAGAACACCGGCAACAACAGCAATGGAAGGACTGGACTGGACTCTGCATTGTATTGGTTTCATTCAGAGGGGGTCAAGTCCAGTGCACAGGCGATGGCAAAAGAGGTCGAGCGAGTGGGAGCACCAATGACTACCACAGGATGTTCCAAGAGTATCTGGATGATCAAGAGAGGTCTATGTGGATCAAAACCTATTGATGTATTGGTATGGAAAGATGTGCCAATGGCCAGAGCACAGCAGTCTGTCAATACAGTATCTGGCTTGTCCTATAGCCATTGTGTCTTCTGAGCGTGTGTTCAGTACAGCTGATACAGTTGTTACAGCGAGAAGGACCAGTCTCTCACCTCAAAACATGGAGAGATTGACTATGATCAAAATGAACCAACATTTCATACCACACAATTACACCGTTCCTAAAAAAACAGCACAGGAAGAGGGGGATTGGTCAGAATCAAGTGTGTTAGCTGACCAACTTCTGGGTGAACCACCTGAGTAATTGCGTAAAAAAAGGCTAGTGGAACATTGTGTTTCTGTCTGATTTATATGCTGCCACACCATTTTCTTTATCACATATATTGCCAGATTACAGTTGAACCAGTGTCCAGTGAAGAAGCCTCCACAATTACTTCATGAGATTGGAGACAATGCCTGCCTCCCTCTCATGCCTATCCCTTTTTGCATCACTTAGCAGAGCTGTTCCAGAAGATTGTTGATTTACAAGAGTGCCAATGCCAAATTCCAATGTGTTACCTCCATCAAAATTAGGTTCAATTGTGTACCTACTACCTAACCTACCTGTGCTTGGATTGGAAGAGGTAACTATAATTGCAATTGTGAGCGAGAGATTAGTGATGACTGATGGTTCATGTGGTAGCAGAGCATGAGGAAGGCTGTTCAACTGTAATTTGGGAACTTGCATGAGATGATTTGCAATGTTTGGGGCCTAAACAATGGGTGAACATTTTTTCCTGGAGGTTGTTGACCTTCACAAACTTATTTACTGAAAAGTAATCTGTACGGTCCACTCCTATGATCCTTGTGTTTTTTTCATCATCTAGGAGGGCTGCCCCAGACATTCATTTGAGTTACAAGACTGCCAAATTCCAACCTGTTGCTTACATCAAAGAGCAGATAGTGTACCTACCACCCCGCTTGGATTGGAACAGGTAACCATTGCACCAATGAGTGATTATTGAATGATTGTTTGTGAGTGATGATTGATGATTCATGTGGTGGCAGACCATGAGGGAGGGTGTTCAACTGTAATTTGGGAACTTGCTTGAGCTGATTTGTAATGATTGGGACCTGAATGATGGGTGATAATTTGATCCTGGAGGTGATGTGCCCTTTGAAATTTAGCCAGATTGACTTGCAGAGTCCACTCCTTTTTACTGGTTCTTCTGAGACCAGCACAACCACTTTAGTTAGCAAACAAAAACCTATACAAAGTAGTGCAATTCTGTTTCTCTACTTGTTCTTCAACAGCATTGCATTTCACATCTAACATGCTCAGACTGTGACTGGGATGGAGTTACTCGGAGTCAGGAGGAGGATGGAAGAACTCAGGGCATGACTACCTCATACACAGCTGGAAGGAAGAAGTTATCTACTTCAAAGGAACACCATGACTCTGAGGCCTAGTACTCAGCTATGTGGAATGGAGAGAGGTGCATTGATTTATGAAATGCTGCTGAGTGTGTGTGTGTTGCACTGGTGGGAAAAGTGAAACTCTGAGTCCTCTTGTTTTTTTTGCTCTGCCTCTGAGTCTTCTACGTACATTCCTCATGAAGCTTACCTTCCTTCTGTCCTTCTCCTTGACTCTAAAATATAGTTTTTGTTTTCAATCTCCAGGCCATCTGGTCTCCTGCATGAGCACAAGGCAAAAGCTGAGCTCAACACTCCTGCTTACCTACAAAACTAGTCCAAACAGGAACCCAAGAGTGATGGACTTTCTTGAGGAGAATGCAGATGCACCAACTAATTTTGCAATACAGTATCATTTTTCTTTTAACAATCATGTTTGGAGAACTGGATGAGTGGATTCACTCCTCTGTAATTTTAGTTTTTCCAAGCTAGAAGACAGAACATTTAGACATCTGATAACTTGGGTCTCTGGGGCAGAAGGACTGTTTGCAATGCATTTAACCGTATTGTGTCATACTCGTTCCTTCGTTTCCTTCCACAACAGATTGATGACGAATATGTGCTGCTCATCGCCCAGATTATTGTTGTCCTTCTGTAGTGTTTGTCTTTGTCAACCCTTTCCACAAATCCCCTTTCCCATCCATTCATCAAACCAATAACCCTTTTCTGGGTGATTTATTGAGGTATGGCTTACTTTACACAATCAATTGATCACACACTTGGTAGGGCAGATGTGGTGAAAGCAACACCAACTCACTGCATAATTTTCTATTACCTAAGCAATATCCCACACTGGGACCATTTACCCACCCATGCATAAACTGATCCATATTTTAGATATAGAATGAAGAACATCAGTCGTCAGCATCATCATCATTCAGGCCTTGTATTGAGTAACTGTAAATCCCTAACCTTATCCACTCCAGACTTTTGAGTCCAGATTAATGACTCGAGGATTTCGTAACTTTAGTTTTAATTAAATAGTTGCTCCCCATTGCTCAGAAGTAACTATTGCTAGTTTTTGTTATTTTATCACTCACTATCAGGAATTATTTGTTGTGTCATGGAGTAGTCTGGTCTCAATTCTTTGTAAAGCTTTGATATAATTTATAACCCTCTAACTCAGTGTTTTCATTTCCATTTAGTTGGCTGCGATTGATAATCCTTCTGATTAATACTACAGTTGGAGCTCACCTGGGTGGGAGTGAGACCTCGCTTGTGAAGTTGTGATTACTTCCCTGTTATTGCTTCATCTATATTCCGGTAAGACAACTATGGAATGAAGTGAACTAGTTAAGTTAGTAAGTAAGTAACTACCTGCTAGTGCAAGTAATCAATTATCTAGGTTGTTGTAGACAATATAGGTCATGGGTTGGCAGCATCCCCCCTAATGGTCAAGATTGTTACAGAGGTATAGCTACCTAACTAAGCGGTATACACTCCTACAAGCAGATTAACAAGCTGTGTAAAAACTAAAGGCAGCAGTGCAAAGTAAAAGTAAAACACAAAAAACTGCTTCAGGCATACATTTTGATGAAATATAATAATGTTCCCTTTTATTTATTTTTATTTGATTTTTAACAAACAAACCCACCCTCTCTACTCACAACTGGCCCACCCGTTTCCCCTAACAAATTGACCCAACCACCAATGTCCTAAAATGTACAACAAATTAAAAAAAACAGTCCCAACTCCCTTCCCATCCTCTCCAGCCACAATCAGTCCTTCCCACCATATACAAAAAAATAAAAAAAGGACTAGAAGAGGGCATTGTCCATTTGGGTCTGGAGCTGGTTCAGGATCAGCTCCATTCTGACGAGCTGGCTCTCCATAGCATCCAGTCGCTGCAGTATGTGCCGCAGCAATGGCCTGTCAGAGCAGGAAGGGGCAGCAGCAGATGTTGTCAGGGCCCCTGTCAACTGGCAGCGGCACCGGCGATGGGATGGCCAGGAGGCTGAGGGTGACTGGCTGCACTGGAGCCTGGCTGAGAGGCAGTTGTTTCCACCAATTCTTCTTCCAGGACCACAAGCCGCTGGTATTCCTGCTGTATAATATCCAGCCTCTCGCTCTACAGATGGGCCACTATTTCCTGTCTGGTGGGTGATACGGGTGGACCAGCAGGAGTAGCTACATTGAGAAAAAGAAAAGAGACAAATGTTAAATAATGCTCTGCGCAAACAATTGTTTGAAATTAGTGGGTGGCACTAAGTAGTATACTACTAGCAGTACATTGCTGGTTCCCTAGAGCCATTGGAATTCGATGTGATTATGATCAGGAGAGTCACAAAGCTAATTTAGTGTTTTACACACACATGCCTTGCATACAGAACTGACTGTGTGTCAGAAAAGTATTAAGGCTGAATAACATACGATTAAAAAACAGTGATTTGATTTTTTTCTTCTAAAGGCTTTTTAAATAACTACACAGACACTTTGAGTGGAAAAATAAATTACCTCTCATTAAAGAGTAAGGCATTATACACTACGGAGTATAAGTTGTGTGTTGTGCTAAATTAATGAAGGCATGCTCATTGCTAGCCAGTGTGTCGGGTATTTTGCTACTGTCTGCAGCTGGGGCAGCTGTAGTTGGCAATTATTTATTTTTAATTCCAATGGCCCTGCTCTTCTTCAAATGCCTTTCTCTTTCTACCCTAACTCCAAAGAGGCATATGAATAATAAACAAGATACTACTTCACACACCTCACATCTAAAATGCGGATATTATCCTGTCTGCGTAAGTAGATGGGGAAAATGATGCACTGCACAACAGGGAAAGGAACTGGCTATATAGTTTGTAATTAGCACGTTAACACAGCGTATCCCATGCACTAAACTTAAAATCAAATCATGCACTCAGTCCCACTTTACTCACTGGCCTCACCCACTACACATATTATTTCCAACAAATTCATTCGCTAGGCAGTAACGAAAGGAAACTTAACGTACTCTACTGCAGGGTAGGGTAGAGGGATCAAGCAGGTAGGGTAGAGCTTTTTATATAGAATAGAGGGGTCACTGTCCTTACACTGATTGTCGAAGTGTCATGTGACTATTAAGCTTTGGCTTATTCAGTCACTAGTTGACGGAAGTCGAAAGGGAAAAATCTGAACAGGCATAAAATAAATCTGTTATGGGAAACCATGAAGTATATTTTGGAATCATTTCACATGGCTAAAAATGTTGTGGCACATGCCAAGAATGGAGTTTTCAATTTTTTGGTATGATAGGAAGAAAGAACTTAGGAAAAATAAAGGAGTGAAGTACTAAGAGGTGACTGAGTGGGCGAAGGGAAACACACCTTGTGTGTTTGGTTTGCAGTGCTTTGAAAACTTTGTAAATGCCGCAATAACTGAAGCAGATGAACATTGTACAACCAACACTGCAGTCACAAATTGAACCATACTGCACTTCGGCCATGAGTGGCAAAATGCCATGGGCAGGTAGAGGGGTGATGAATGATGATGAGTGGGCTACATCTGCCTCACTTAACAAATACAGTGAGTCAAGGGTGTAGAACAGCAATTTTTAAAATACTCCCTACTTTGAACTATGGCTTTGATAACCGTAAAACAAAGTAAGCGAAGCAGGTGAGCACATGCCCCTCTCAGTGAGAAGAGATGCCTTGCTTATTAATCCAAGCAATCCAAATATTCATTTATCATTTATTCTAACCCATAGCCACCATGATTTAGGCTTTACTTTTTCCCATCTAGTCTTTCATCAAAATTTACGATCCATTATCCATCCATTCAATATCCACCATTTCTTCCAACCATCCTTTCACCTATCCATCCCTATACCCACCCATGCACCCTTTCATCCACCAACCCTTTCACTCATATACCGTTTCACCCATCCTTTCTTTTAACCTTCCATTCTTTCCTGTTTCCCTCAAGCCATCCCCGCTCATTATGGGAGCTTTTGCTGAGTTGCAGATAGAAGAGGCCATAACTCAACCACTGCTGCAGCTGGTAAAGGGGGGGATTCACAGTCAGAAGTTGACAACACTCTGGTAGCTTGTGAGTATAATAGTAATTGTCAATGAGCAAGCAATTATGTGACTTAGTAGTGCCGGCCCCCGCCACCGCTTCTCCACCTCCAACTGACTCTCCACCTGCATCAGCACTTGAGCCAATATCACTTGTGGCCTGTGTGGCTAGAATAAAACATTATACATTTTGTAGCTGCCAGATACGCCTCCCCTTATTTTTTCAATCAAAAAATACAATTGCAATACATTCATGACTATAGTTTGGTTAGCACAGCAGTATCTTCTAACATAAATATCACTCTGGGTATTTTGTTGGTTGATAATGTTAAACAAGCCAGGTATTGAAGGCAACCAAAACCTTTTTGCAATAAAAGGGCAGAGCTATAACCTATGATGATCATGGTGACTCAGAGTAATTGAAGCACAATGTACATTTGGAATAATGGTCAGTTAAAGACATATAGTGTTGGTTGGCAAATACAATGGGGCCTCATACTTTCCAGCCATGCTGCGTTGCCATGGAAACTGCTGGTATACTGTATAAATGAATTACGCAACAGAACATTGGGGGGGTGGTCCATGACTATGACCACTCTCTTGTGAATTGTTAGCGCATGAGCAAGAAAAATAAAATGTGCTCTTAGTCTTACAGTACCACATAAAATAGAGGAGAGAAGGAAATATTACCAACAAAGCAGAAGGTAAGTGAATTAGAGACCGGAAAAAGTCAGCTTCCAAAATAAAAAACATGAAATAAGGAAACAAAAAATGCAGGGATAACAGGAATGAAACTAAAATTGTATAGGTTAGTGTGCTTTGCATGCATGGGTTCTTATCCCGTCCTCATTGTCTCGTGAAAGGAAGACGGCAGTTAAGGGTGTCAGAGCAACTTTATTTCTTGCCAGCAACACCAGGCTCCAGGTAGCAACTCCCATCCTGGAACCCAGCACTAAAATTCCAGTACCCCAAGATTCTTCCCTAATCCCACAACAATCATAAAACCCAACATTAGGGAAATGAGAATAATAAATAGGACTTACTGGGGTTCGCAGAACCCTCAGCTGCAGTGCTGGTGGTCAGCGCCTCCTGACCAGCTACTCCCGGACCCGCCTCAGCAACATCCCTCTTCTTGCCCTTGGGTACTGATATAAGAAATGAAGAAGATAAATAAAATAGATTAGTGATTCAGTTAAACTCCACAAAATTATTATGACAGACAAGCACAATCACATTGTACTTCTCTAAAACAGATCACCTATAGTACTAGTTTCAAGGCTATTGACTATAATTGAGTTGGCCATACTAATCCTAAAATCCTTATTCCAAATTTCCTTAGCAAAAACGACATTTTGAACTAATGCATTACAATGACTGATCTTTGATTCTATTCTCATTTCTCAACCCCCTTGATGGACCAACTCGGTCTTCCTTTTTTGCAATGCATAGATGCAAACTACATATCACTGTGAAATAGTTTGGAACTGTATGAGCTACATAAAGAAAGTCACAGAGAATGCTAACTCACTGATATCACTGATTCATTATGGTGAAAGGAGGACTAAACAGTCTGCAATGGCTTCTTAATTAATCATCAAAAGCAGGCGTCGAAACGAGTACAATTAGGTAGTACTGGGCACCTGCCTAGCTGAAAATGGATCACATAATAATAATACTCTAACGTAAATTCAACGTAACTTACTTCTGAGTGTGAGCAACATGCTATTCTGGAATGTTTTTAGCATTGCAGCACATACACAACCCAACAAATAATTATTAATACCCACCAATCCCTGGGATCACGACACCGAGCCGATCAAACAGGTCCTGCTTCTGGTCAAGAATGTCCACCCAGTGGTGTGTCAGATACTGGAGGGTGCGCTACACCTGGCTGGTGCACTGCACACACCAGGCACCCTCCCCAGTGCAGCCGAAGCTCTCTGCAGAGGGCATCCACTGATGATCCTGCCGCATACTGCCAGCATAGAGGGGAGGTGGCGCAGCACAAAAATAACCTAGTGCTTCCACTTCCTCCTCATTGAAGATAGCCAGGGGCTGCACAACTTGGAGGCGGCGCTGCCCACAACGTAGGCGGCTGCTACTGGCTGTTCGGGGGCCAGTTGCTTCCATGGCTGCCCTGCTCTGCCTTGGCGCTGGGTGGGGTAAAGAAGATTGAAGCAGGAAAAGGAAGGAAGGAAAAAAAATATAGAAGTAAAGGGAAAAATAAACAAAAAAGCAAAAAGTCACGAAAAACAATTGTTTTTTTTTAAACATAAAATACACAAACACAAAAACACACACTAATACAATAAATAAAAATGAGGGGTGGACTAATTAGGAGGGCAGAGGATTACAAAGATTAAAGAAGGATTAAAAAACCAGCCCAGCACCATAAACAGAGTAGAAAACAAGATGGCCGCACCCATGCCAACTGTGTGGTGCCGTTTGCCTGCGATTTGGAACATGAGGATGTACTCCATGTTGTGTTTGATGGGAAAACGCAATGCGTACGGGTGCGCCAGGTAACTCCACCCACCTGCCAAACTCCACATAGCGCAGCAGAGTTTTTTTGCCACTGTGTGGAGTTCTACATAGCGCGCCTCGCGAACTCCTCCCTGGCCTATTCAGTAGAGAACACTAAACTTGGTTCTTCTGGTTTGTCATGAAAAAAGTTTTGTCATCCTATTTTCTGCATAGTGCCTTGAAATTCCAACCAAAGCTTAAAGGGATGATGAGCTGGGGTTAGAATAAACCCCAATCTTTTATTAAGGACCCGCTCTTCATTCTCGTTAATACATAGTCTGATAAATTGACTATGTTAAAAAATAACTGCCCCTGGCCTCTGCTCCTGGTAATCCGTGGGGAATAACCCTGGCATTTTTGATCCAGGTGGCGCCTTCTCTTGCCCCTTGACCATCCCCATTGTCTGTTTCCTCTCTGCTTTTAGCCTGAAAAAGACTTCAATAGACCCCCCAGATCTGGTTGGTGATTTTGTGGGGGAAAAAGCCATCTGTTGGACAGATTGTATAGAAGGTTGTTCAATAGAAGAACCTTATTCACTACCTGTATTGTCAAAGGTCCAGTGCTGTGGAGTATGACACTTGCTTCCCTGAAGGGTGTATCCTGATTGAATGAACCACTTGTCAGCCCCTGTTAATAATACTTGTGTTCTATGTAAGGAAAGGCGCACTCATAGGAAATCTATCTAAGTTCCTCCTCAACCCCTTGATCTTCTGATTGACTATGAAGGTTTATACTCCCCAAAATCTTGCTGAATTCGAGCCAGTTGTCCTTGACATCTGTGATCATTGTGTACTCCAGGATCCCCGTTTCTTGGTAGAGAATATCTTTCGAAAGTTCATCAGTATGATGCTTGGCTGTGTTGATAATAAATCTTAGCCAATCTTGGGTACACTTGTGAGCTATGTAACCCCAGTTAAGGTAAAAGTGTTTGTCTTCCAGAAAATCTTGCGCTCAATTTGAACCAAGATACTTGTGGGACCAGCATTGTTCCGTGAATATCCCGCTCATCAATGCCCCATGAAGGGAAGTGTGAATCTCTTGTTTATTCATCCTTAATAGCTTTTCCCATTCATCCCTAACAGGCCTTGCAGTTAAAAGGGGGCATCAGGCAAAAGTGGTGGTGCAGCCAATATTTGGCCTATCTGCTCATTGCTAAAAGCAAGACAGTTCTTCTACATGTCCTTTGACAATTGTGTATCACAACCCGCAAAAAGAGATTAATTTGTGCCTTCCTCAAACACCACTCCACTGAGGGAACACAAATTGTATGTAAAAGAACCTGAGCCCCCATCCTTAATGTGTTATAAAAAAAACAGGAGCTGCAGGGTTAAAGGGGAAAGAAGGGGTGCCCTTCGCTCAACAGAACACAACAAAAACAAATCCCCACTTTCCTCGCACCTCTCAGGAATCATCCATATGCACAAGGTCCTCTGTTTATTATTAGATCTAAGGGCCCATACTCCACAACTAAGGAATCATTTAAAAAATGAGGTGCAAATTTATTTTAAAAGAATTGTGGACACAGAAGAGTGATATATAGCAGTGGCAGTCAACGCAATTTAACAAAGAATGCTACCAATATCTCATCTTCAGCACAATCCTACAGATACAGGAAAAGACTGGGTCAATTCTCCATTCAAGAAACAAAAAAGAGAAAAAGCATTGCCCATTGGGCTATCCTTTTTTTGTTTTTTGTTTCTTGAATAGATCACTTACTTTATATATATATTTCCTTTCTCCCAATAGGTGCATTACACTGTTGGGTGACAGTTTGGTATTCTAGCCCTGATGAAATTGTTGCAAGTTTTATTTGGCAATCAAATTTGTCGGCCATTCTTTACTTTGTGGTCTGAGCATGTCCAATGTGTTTTAAACCATGTGTCAAAGGCCCATTTAATTAAAAATGTTTTGGGGGTACTTGAGACACATTTTTATTTGTTTGGTGGCCACTTTGTGTCCCAGAGAGTGATGCTATAACTCTCTTTGCACTTGAGGACTTAAGTGGATTCAGGCACTAATGCATTATTTTTTTTCCAATATAAATCAATGGGCTCTGCCAATAAGTAGTTTTCGGAGATTTGGCCCTGTCTTTTCCTGTTTCTATAGGAGTGTGCCAATGATCAGATATCAGCAAAAAGAAAGTGATGTATGGGGATCGATAAAAGACAATTATTTCAAAAAGGGAAAAAATATATTATTCCCTTCGGTGGGAGCCTAGTCCCCAAATATTGCTTAAGAACGATTTGACCACTCACGGAGCTTTCCTCAATTCTTTCACGTCACTTTTTAATATCTTTTTTCATATGTATCTATATTTTTTATGACACAAAAAACATAATACATCAAACATACAAAACTTAATAATCCAAATGAACTCCTAGTCCTTTCCCTACCCATCCATTTTAACCCAGTTGCAACACAATACATGTATATAGGCAATCCAAGGGGAGGTAGTCCTTTACACACAAAAAACCAGAGGGAAACTCCCCCTCTACTCAGTCCATCTGTTGTGTGTATTTAACATTACTATATGAGTTTTTTGATTCCTTGAACTCCTGGATTTGGATTATTGAGATTATTGAGTTTTGTATGTTTGATGTATTATGTTTTTGTGTCTTAAAAAAATATATATATACATATAAAAAAGATATTAAAAAGTGACGTGAAAGAATTGAGGAAAACTCAGTGAGTGGTCAAATCATTGTATCAATATTTGGGGACTAGGCTCCCACTGAAGGGAATAATATATTTCTTCCCTTTTTGAAATAATTGTCTTTTATCGATTCCCATACATCACACTTTTTTTGCTGTTGCATGCTTTTGCCCAGATGTGTTGGGTGGATTAGGGCATAACATTGTGTTTTCGGATACAAATGATCAGATATCAGCCAGTCATTAGCACTCTTCAACAAGCACATGGTGGTTATCTACGTGAGGCACTTCCTACACATATTATTTTATTTTCTCACAGTAGGGATGTCTTCTTGTCTTCTCCTGCTGAAGGCATGGAGTGGTTCAATCAAGGCACTTTAAAGCAGTGAGCAATTGGTGATGATCTGTGGACAAGTTGGAGTAAAGTTGCCAGCCTTTCCCTTTCATCTTGTGCAGCTGTATGACACAGTTCCCTGGTATTGAGATATTCTTTCAGGCAAAATCTCAGTCAGTCCTTTTTACCACAGAAACTCAAAAGGGTAGAAGCTTTAATCCCTTGTACTCAGCTCCCTTCTTTGTCTTAATCGTTCTTAGGCCTCCGCAGTTACTTCTACCACTGATCAAACACATTATGCATGGAGGCATTTCCATCTGTTTCATCTCTATGTTTTTCATCTTGAAAGCTTAGGACTACAAGACAACATATTCACAACAAAAGTGAAATGGCTCATTTTCATGCAGTTCTTGACCCTACTGCCTGAACTTATTTCAACATAGCAGCTGCTGACATGCTCAGAAACGGGCATAAGGTATAAAAACAAGAGGTTAGCTATGAATATAAATAGACTTGTAACACATTGCAGCTGAGCTCGGGTTGAAAGCAATAAATAATTCAAGCATGGATAAAGCACCATAGGCAACTAAATGCAATCATTTCAATGTATATGTTCATATAGGATTACCTATACATTGCAAATAATGGGGCATATTAGCAAGAACCTCGTTAAAATTATTGCTGTTTTAGCGGCAGGAAACTGCCGCTAAAACGGCGATAATGGGCTTGCTAATATGCGTTATAGAATTCAATAGAAGCCCAGGTTAGATGTGCAGGACATCTAACCTGGGTTTCTATTGAATTCTATAACGCATATTAGCAAGCCCATTATCGCCGTTTTAGCGGCAGTTTCCTGCCGCTAAAACGGCGATAATTTTAACGAGGTTCTTGCTAATATGCCCCTTCGTTTTTAGAGCGGATTCCTACCAAATGTTAATGAATACGGATTAAATGTGCAGCTCTTAAAGCATGTCTTATTTTTTAGGTGCAAGTGTAAAAAGTCTCGATTTTGCACTCCATAACTTTATTTTGTACACTGCACCAACAGTTGGTATACATAAATAGTCGAAAACTCGGAATAGGAGGTATTTTCCACATATTGTCAATTTCTCACCCAGAGTAATGGTATTTTTCTACTTGTAAATAGTACCCCTCCCTCCTCTAACCAACTTGCAATAAGGGCCTAAATTGGCAGTCCTTTTAAAACAGAGCACAAGTACCTGGGCTCTTTGGGAAAGCTGCAGCAACTGCAGAGGTTAAAACATCTAATGTCTAATGTGAAAAATTGGGGATAACATAAAAAATATGGATTTTCTCACAATGACCTCAAACGTTTTTGACAATCATGCCATATGTGATTATATAATAAAAAGTCTACTTTTTGCTTGTAATTTCACTATTTATTAAACTAGAGTAATGCCACATTCAAAAACTGACCACTATTTCTAAAATGCTTTTTTGTCTGAACCAGATTTATATTACTGCCTTAATTCATGTTGAATGCTTTTGCAAAGGGCTTATGAAGCAATAACTATACAAGAATGATGTGATACAAAAGTGGTTGCAAGGGAGGCAATGCGACCTTTAGGAAGACCAACTTGTTTAGTAGTTCAGGGGCCCGATTCACAAAGGTAAACTTAGACTCAATTCTGAGTTTACTACTTTTTGGTATTCACAAAGGTAAGTGTATTATTATTATTATTATTATTTTATTGATCGACCAATAGCATGATCATAACCGGCATAAAATCTCGAATACACACATTATCACATAATACATTTAAGAACATTTCTTAAAATAATGATTTAAAACCTTGCTTAAATCGACTGTCAATTAAACATAAAAAATTGCAGTTTTACAATTCTAAAAATGGAAATACAGATATGAAGACACATATATTAAGACCAATCTAACCCCAGCACTTGTTGCTATAAAACTTTCGATCTCTGCCACCAGGCATATAACAGGTATCTAGTTACTACAAAGACAAGCCACTTTGTTGTGTCTGACTGTAATATGCGTAAAGCTTCGGAGGGACGTGAGAAAGAAAGCAGTCGGCAGGCTGGAATAATCCATGTTTTCCTTATGCTTCCATACGCAGGGCACAAGAAAATAAAGTGCTCTATGGACTCTTGCGCAGTACGACAGGATGGGCACAGGGCAGATATAGTTACATTTGCCCAAATGTTTTTCCATGCATTTAATGGAAGAGTCCCTAACCTGAACTGAATATAAAGTGCTCGTGCCTGGGGTGGTTCAATTTCATCCATATACATGTCAAAGTTAAAACAGCTTTTAACATTTAAAAATTGCAGGGTTAAAGTGCCACGTGCTACAGTATCATTATAGGAAGAGTTTATAAAATCCCAATATCTCTTCTTTAACAAAGGGGTCATTTTTTTTGTAATAGAATGTGGGGCCTCCCACATCATATCAAAGCCCAGCCTATACAACCACTTCATGACCCTATTAAACCAAGGCAATTGGCCTTTCTGGCTTTGGAGAGTTAGTAATTCCGCCACTGCTTCTTTTACAGGGATCTCCGTATCGTTAGTCCAAATTCTAACCCAAAACATCAGTGCTTTGAGAACAGCAAAGTGTGAAATGGATTTGATCCCTAAATCGAGGCGTAGTGGCAATATTGGTGTGTTGGTAGGGACATTGAGGATTGCCCTTAAAAATTTATTTTCCACTACCTCTAACTGTTTTGTATTCTCCAGGCCCCACAGTTCTGCCCCATAAAGGGCTGCACCTAGGCCTTTGGCCCTGTGTATTTCAAGTGTGGGGGAAATTGGGCGAAAGGTTGAGCATCTTACCCTCCTTGCTATTGCGCAGCCCACATGTTGTAATGCCAGCTCGCTCTTCTGGATTTGGGGAGTCCATGCTAAGTTATCACTAATTCTGACTCCCAGGTAATCGAAAACCTTAACCTGCTCTAGGTGTTGGGTACCCAGCATCAGTTTCCCCTTGGTGGATTTGTAAGGGTTAAAAACCATAAATTTTGTTTTAGAGCAATTAATCTCAAGGCCCCGATCTTTACAAGCTTCAGCAAACTTGTTTAAAATATTCTGGATACCCATCGGGGTCTTAGAGATGAGCAATGTGTCATCTGCGAATAGCAGGGAGGGCAAAGGGCTACCTACTAATCTGGGAGGATCACCCCCACAGTCATATAGCTCTTTTATTAACCCATTAATGTACAAGGTAAAAGGGGTGTTACTACTAGTAACTTTACTACTAGTAGACTTACTAGTAGTAAAGTTACTACTAGTAAAATTGCTAGTAGTAAAGTTACTAGTAGTAACCTACCTTTGTGAATACCAAAAAGTAGTAAACTTAGTCCAAAGTCTAAGTTTACCTTTGTGAAACGGGCCCTGAGTGTCTTCCTTTAGTAGGGTGTTATTATAGTACAGCATGGGTGCAGCAGATAATACAGCATGGGTGCAGCAGAGGAGGGAAATATAAGGGACGCCAGAAGAGTCTCAGTAGAATGACATTTACAGGTGGTGGATAGCTTCACCTTGAAATTGAGTGTCTGAAGAAAAATATTCAGTGACTCAGAGAATATCACATGTGGCAAAATAATTGGCAGATTTTAGGTATATGATTAGCCAGATAAGAAGACATGAACAATGCTAAGTAAATATCCGAGGTAAGAGGAAGTGTTTATTATGGTGGTTGGTGTCACTATAATAAAGAGTGTTCATCAGAAGAGGTGTACCTTCACACCCCCATTGAACATGAGGAAATCGTCTCATAGCCTAACATACATGGAAAGGATGTTCTAAATTGATGATTTCTTTGGACAATGTAAACTTCCTCTAATTCATTTAAGTATGGCTGGGTGGATGAAAAAGTGGTGCTGGCCTTCCCAAACATTCAGGACAGCTTATATAGTTTAAAAAAGATGGAGAGATAGATATGTGTATAACCATATTGTGTCATGCACAACATAGTGGCTTGAACTAAATTTCTTCCTTGGCAGTCAGTTCAGGAAGCCAGTTTAGGGTCTTCATGTTTGGCTAAATTTGATTGGAGCATTACAACACAAGCATGATCAGGACAGCATGTTTCTCTACTCTCTGGAGATTGGAAAGCTCTTTATTGATGGTCTTGCCAAGCCTCTAGCTCACCAATGTATGCACGATGTCAATATTGGAGAAAGCTGTAGCAATGGCAGTAACTCCTAAAGCAGACATGGTTGCAACAATAAATTATTGGTCTGCTAATCAATAGATGATGTTATGTTATTGTAGTATCCTGCATATGTATTGTAATGTATTCTCTATCACCTGCTCAGCCAGTGCCTGTGCTCTATGCCCTATAGAATGTTGGAGTCTTTTCTAGCCTCGGAATGTTGGGACTCAGAGAGGTGAAGTGACAGTTGGTCATGGTCTGAGCAGCTGACAGGCTGCTCCTGGTGGGGCTCTCCTTTATAACTTATCTACTTGTTATACTACTTGTTACTTGCTTGAATAAAATCTTACTGAATGAATACTACTTGCGTGGACCTTCATCACTACAGTTATGTTAATAAAAACGTTCTCCAGCATGTTCAATAATACAAAATGGTTCTACTAGCACTAATGATTATTTCAAGATATGAGCCAGTTAGTAATTATGACAACTTGATAAAAAAGACTGGAAGGGTCTTTCTGAAGTTCTAAAGATCAGGAATTAGCTTGACAAGAGATGGAAGCCCATGCCCTGTTCTGGGACAGAACTCACAGATTGCTTATTGGTCTCTTCCTATCTGCCCGATGAAAGGCACTGCTAGGAGATTATTGGCTACAGTATGCAGTTAACAGGTTGGGATATGACACCAAAATTTTAATTTGAGAAAATAGGATGCTACCCCATACAAATTATATAAATGTCTTTGAAGATAACTACTCCATAGATAGGGTTCTAAAAGATAGCCTTTAGAGAGGCACTCCAGATGGCATCTGATGTGAAAAGTTTCAGAACAACTTAGACTCTCCCCTCCGGACTAAAGCATGAAAGCAGCTGAGAGAAGCAGGAAGAGGTTGCACCACAAATTCAAGGATTGATCAGCATACATCCTGGGAAGGCAGATTTATCAATATTTTATGCAACGCAATGCTGCAAGACAACTTGCTGCGCTGCGCTGCACTGCGTGAAAAGGAGAGAACAAAAATGTGCCATATCTACTAAGATATGGTGCATTTCTTCTGTCTCCTAGTGCTGGTGAACTTATGGCTACCTAGCGCCAATGCAGGCACCTTGCGTGATGGTGCAAGGGTGCCTCCGTTACGAACAGGATTGTTTTTGCACAGGAAGGGATACCTTCCTGCACAAAAACAATCCTGAAAGGCATTTTCCTCTTTGTATGTGTGCTGCAGAATACAGCAGCCCTACAAACAGGAAGTAACAAGGAGAAATAAAGTTATTTCTCTTTGTTAGGCCGAGGTCAGGGTGGAACACCATTTTGGCGCAATCCCAGGTTTACAAACCTTTGTTAATCTTGGATTGTGTCCAAAACCAAAGGTGGATGGGTTGGACCGCACACACTCCACCTATGGAACGCCACCCTGCCGCAAAGTAATGCAAGGCATTGAAATGCGCAGCCTTGCTTTACTTTCGATTCACTAAACCACACAGAGCCAGGCAAGGTGGCTTTGTGTGGCTTAGTAGCTCCCAGTTACGGGCTTGCACTTCCTTGCATCACCTTGCATGACACAAGATCAATGCAAGCCCTTAGTAAATCTGTGCCTTAGTTCCTAATGAAACTCATGTCCTTCTGTCATGTTTTTCATTGACTGTACTTGTGTTTATCACATCTTGAACCTGTCCATCATTACTTTATAACCTAAGGCCTCCTATGTTGTTTCTCATTTATGACTATTGCTTAGTTATTTGCTTTTATGATATATTTATATTCATCATGAATTTTGAAAGTGTGCATTCAATTTTCATAGCCATATACTGGGATGTTGGATAATGTTGTAATATCAGTTTTCTCTCACGTTAAATCACCAGTGATGAGGACATTTTTCACAAAATTGTTTGGAGAATCAATATAAATGCAACATTTTCAGTCCTCTTGATGACAGAAGAACTTGTTGTCTTTCTATCAAGGCTCCAGGCTGGGAACACTCTGGATCCTTAGAAGTATAAACTCACCTTTCAGACAGCTCCAGGCTACTTGTCCTCAGGTATGCAACAACTAATGTGAGTCCTCATGTGGGAGCAAAACCACACCCCAATATTTTAGGCCACTCCAAAAATGCAGAAACCCCCAAATTGTACCCTTTATGGTTCCCTCATGGAAAATAATTGCATAAAAGTGCACCCTCCCCAATATCAGTTTAGTTTGTTTGGTTCAAAATAAGTAACTGGGCCCACCCAATAACTGAGTTCTAGATCAGAAGGAAAAGTTAAAGGATTTTAATACAGAAATCTCAAAATCAGTCAGTACAGAATAAATGCCATGAAGGCTCAAAATTAAGAGTTAATGCAGAGTAGTCCGAAATCAGAAAATATTTTAAATCTCAAATGAATAGCAAAATCAGGAAAAGGTTGGATAACATCTCTATTGGCATTTAATAAAGCTTAAAGGCCTTCTGGCTCACCCCCAAAATCAAGGGGTTATTATTATACACAATTCTTGTGTAGAAAATGAGATAAACTGCGGCCCAGCACGCAAGGCCAGCAGTTCAGTCCTGCGGTTCGCTTCCTGTAATCACCGTTGTACCTGCCTGACTTCTGGTGCATAGGTAGTCACTGATGTTTAGTATATTATTTGTGACTCTTTTTACTGTTAGTTTATTGTTTGTTAGTCTTTTTTGCATTTTGTACGTTGCTTCTGTTAGTACTGTATTCTGCACTTATTTGTTTCTGCCCGCCTGTAGTGGGTTTGTGACCTTTTTGCTTGCTCCTTCCGGTTCCTGCTGTTCCTCCCTCCCAGCCCCTCCCCCCACCTCCCAGGACTACTTATGGAGGCCGCTGGTATGCTAAAGGCAAGCCCGTCTATGACTGTCTGCTCCCGTCCACTCCCGTCCGCACCTGCACTGCAGCCAGTGGTCCTCCGCTTGCCCACAGATACTCCATCACAGAATTCCATGCCCTGAACGAAACAACAACTGTCGCCTGTTATCGCCTTGTTCCACAAAGGGAGCTTTCTGGGACATCTACTGCCAGTTCGCCTCCACCCCAGCACCAACCACCACCACAACAACCTCAGCTGCCTCCTGATCAACTCCAGAGCACTCTGCAAACACATCACCGAAGTCTGGGACACCATCTCTTCCCTCACCCCCACATGACCTTTATTACAGAGACCTGGATCACCCCTGCATCGGCCCCCAACATCGCTACCACAACACCCATCGGCTACAAGATGAAACACCGTGACCGTGCCAACAGACACGGAGGTTGAATTACCATTGTACACAAGACATCGATCACCTGCACCATCACCGACAATGAAACCACGCTGATCATGGAATACATGAACTTCCAGCTCCGCACCAACAAAACCACCATCAGAGGCACCCTTGCTTTAAACCGCCAGGACCATGAACCACCCTCTGCAACGCCATCGCCGAATTCATCACCCCGATTGCCATGGAATCTGAACACTACATCTTCCTGGGAGAACTCAACTTCCACCTGGACGACCCCACCGACTCCAACTCCACCAACCTACTGGAAAGATTGGACAACATCGGCCTCAAGCAACTGATCACAGACCCCATGCACAAAGCAGGAAATGCACTGGGCCCCATCTTCACGTCCAGCCACAGAATCAGATACAGCCACACCATGGAACTCACCTGGTCAGACCACTCCATCGTACTCTTCACCCTTGCTGGACCCCCTCTTACCACCCCAACTGTCCTACCACCCCACTCTGCACCTGGGCCAAGGTAACACAGCACCAGTGGATTGATGCCCTCAGCATCACACAGCCCAACGCCACCACCAATGTGAACCAAGCAGTAGAGAACTTCAATGCCTGGATCACCAACACCAACGACCAAGACACTCCCACTAGAACAGCCAAATGGTATGCTCCGGAGCTCAGCACGTCGAAACACAGATGCAAGCAATTGGAGAGAAAATGGCACAGCAGCAGGAATCACACTGACCGAGCCACCTTTAATTCTGCCTTCAACAACTACCACTGCCTGCACAAAGCCTCGGAAAAAGAGCCCCTGACCCATCGGATAGAGAGAGACCAGAACCAACCAAACAAGAAACTCTTCACCATTGTCAGAGAGTTCAGCCATCCGTCAGCCACCAAAATCTCGATCCCCACACAGCAACTCTGCGACACCCTCGCTGACCACTTCCACAACATGATAGCAACCATCTACAAAAACTTCGATCCCCTACCTACCGACCTCCTCAACACCCCAACGACCACTACTGTCAACCACCCGATCAACGCATGGGAACAATTCAGCACACTGAACACAACTACTCTAATAAACTCATCCACTCGGGGGCACCCACAGACCCATACTCCCACTGACTTTTTAACCTCA
Source organism: Calotriton arnoldi (assembly GCA_963921515.1). Taxonomy (NCBI): domain Eukaryota; kingdom Metazoa; phylum Chordata; class Amphibia; order Caudata; family Salamandridae; genus Calotriton; species Calotriton arnoldi. The sequence goes on along the minus strand of CAWUFW010014669.1, from coordinate 123,070 downwards.
GAAGAAACAAAATCAGCCAACAGCTCACCACCATCCTAAATGCTTCCAGCACCACAGCCCCCTTTACCGACACCTGGAAACACCCAGAGGTCAAACCCCTCCTCAAGAAGCCCTCTGCCAACCCCAGTGAGCTCCAGAACTACTCCCATTTCCCGTCAAAGTCCTGGAGAAAGCAATTAACCTCCAACTCACCAAATACTTAGAAAGAAACAACCTGCTGCACCCCCTCTCAATCAGGTTTCAGTGCCAATAACAGCACTGAAACAGCCTTCATCACCGCAACAGATGACATCCGCATCCTACTCGACAAAGGAGATTCAGCTACCCTGATCCTGCTCAACCTCTCTGCAGCCTTCAACACCGTCTCCCACCACACACACATCGATTGACTGCGCCAGATTGGAATCACAGACAACACGATCAGATGGATGGCATCCTTTCTCATGGGTCACACCCAGAGAATTCCCTTCCCCCCCTTCACCTCACAACCCAAGCACACCATCTGCGGCATCCCTCAAGGCTCATCACTCAGCCCAATACCCTCTTTAACATCTCCATGACACAGCTCACAGACATTGCCAGATCCGACAAAATCAATATCATCTCCTATGCCAATGATACCCAACTCATGCTCTTGCTCTCAGCGGACCCCACCTCTACGAAGACCCGCTTCCACAACTGTATGAAGAAAGTTACAGCCTGGATGAAGAGCAACTGCCTGAAGCTCGACATGGACAAAACCAAAGTCCTGATCTTCGGCAGACACACCGCACTCTGGAATGACTCCTGGTGGCCAGCGGAACTCGGTCCCAACCCCGCTCAGAAAGACCATGCCCTCAACCTCAGCATCATCCTGGACAGCAAACTCTCCATGAAACGTCAGGTGAACGCCATCTCCTCAGCCTGTTTTCACACTCTCTGCATTCTCCACAAAAGTCTTCAAGTTTCTCCCCTTCAGCACCAGGAAAACAATGAAGCAGGCCCTCATCACCAGCCGGTTGGACTATGGCAACGCACTCTATGCAGGTACCACCACCGAACTCATATTAAGACTCCAGACAATCCAGAACGCAGAAACCAGACTGATCCTCAACCTACCCAAGAGGACCCACATCACCCAGCACCTAAAGGGCCTCTGTCGGTTCCCTATAGTGAAGAGATGCCAACTCAAGCTTCTGACACACGCCTACATAGCCCTCCATGACCAAGGACCTGCATATATGAACTACCCCCTAAATTTATGCCAACCTCCCAGGAACCTCCACTCACCTCACCCTCACCCTTTGTAACATTTTTCAGCCCATAAAATGCAATTCTAAAAAAATGTTAAAAGGAAGACTCATAGACTTGATTTTTGTATTAATACTTTATTAAGCATTTTTGTAATAATCACTATTATTAAGAATTGCATTGTGAATTACTGAAATATATATTTAATTAAAACATTGGTGAGTTTTGGAAAAACAAGATATTTTGTTGTTGTGATTCTTTGACAAAGTTAGTAATTCTGCCTGAGTGTGGCCAGGACCTATGAAACCAACTGCTTTCTACGCCAGTCAGTCATAATAGCTTTATTCGACAAATAGTCATGAAAGCTGTATCCAGTACAAAATTTATGACCAAAGTATACAAAGCTTTTAAAAGGGAAATTTCCCGCAAATATAAAAAAAGTCCATATAAATATATAGAAGCAACAATATAGATTCATATGCTCCTCTCAAGAATAAATACATGTATACAAAGGGGACTTTTTACATTAAAACATTAAAACATTAAAACATTAAAACGTGAGGAAAACTCAAAATATGGCATACAATATGCATTAGTTATAATGCCGCAATCGCTTTTGATCTTATAATCCATGCCCATCCTAGATATTTAGCTAGGGATATGACAAGTGGTAACCATGTTTCGGTACGGATTAATCTAAGTGCTACCTCACATTTTCGAGTACCCAAAACTCTACAGATTGGAGCCAGCCATATACGCCACGGAACTGTGTAAGCAGGACACACAAATAACAAATGGGCCAGAGACTCCAAGTTTGCATGGCAAATGGGGCAAGAAGTATCATCTGCTGTGTCCCATCTTGCAGTGAAAGACTTGACAGGTAATGTGCCCACTCTCAGTTGAAAAAAAAGCTTTCTATCATGAGGCTTCGTAATGGTGTCCCAGTAAGATTCTAACTTTTGTGTTGGTTTAGCAACTAGGAATTGGCCCGTTAATGTCGAGGGATCACTATTCCTGAAAAGGTTGCCATCCACCCATCCCCAATATCTTTCCTTCAGTTGTGCTTTGGAGGGAAACGGAGTGTTTTCAGGATTCTCCCATAGGGCAACCATGCCGATGTTTACTAGTATAGATCTAACATTCTGTAACCATTGGATTTTCTTGTAACGATCTGCTCTTATTAGATCTTTTAGGCCCTCAACATAAGGTGTCAATTCAGGAGTTGACCAAATTCTCCGCCAGTACAGCAGGGGGCGTAATCTGGCACTGTCAGCCAAAGCCTTCCTACCTAAATCACAAAGTAATGGCCGTGCTGGTGTACTTTGTGGTAGGTTAGTGATTTTCCGTAGGAAGCTATTTTCAGCTACAGTCAGTTTTGAAAGGTTTTTAAATCCCCAGAGCTCTGCCCCATATAGTACTGCACTAACAACCTTCATATTATAAATGGTCAAGACAGGGCTAACTGGTTTTGTGAATGATGCATTAAACTCAGCCAGTAGGGTACCTGCCAACTGGCGATGTTTCAGTGTGGCCATGTCCAGTTGCTTACCCCACCTCATGTCACCCTGCATAATGACCCCAAGATATGTAAAATCTTTTACCTGCTCTAGTGGATGCTTATTCAGCACCATCGCTCCTCTAAAGGATCTATGGGGGTTAAATGTCATAAACTTTGTTTTGGATACATTTATCTCCAAACCCTACAGATGGCAAAATTCCTCAAAGAGCGTTAGGGCTCGCTGTAAGCCGCTCGGTGTTGTAGCGATTAACAGCGTATCGTCGGCGAACATGAGGATGGGAATTTTCACACCCGCCAGTATAGGAGCGTCCATTGGATTTGCTTCCAAAAATGTTACAATCCCATTAATAAAAATGGAAAACAACGTTGGGGCCATCACACAACCTTGTCTTACCCCCCTTTCCACTCGGAAGGGGGGGTGACCGGGCCCTGGCTACCCCACCTGATTTTTGCATGATTGTCCTCATGGATTCTAGCTATAAGAGTTAATAATTCTTGTGGCATCTTCAGGTCTTGCATTACTCTCCACAGTCTATTACGGGAAACGAGGTCAAAAGCTGACTTTAAATCCACAAAGGCAGCGTACAAGCTGCCTTTTTCCAAAACCACCATTTTCCAGTAGAGTAAAGTGAAGCGAAAGGTTTGGTCAATGGTGCTTGTACATGACCGAAAACCTGCCTGGAAAGGTGATAATATATCCTGCTCACTAATCCAACCCTGAATTTTGTTTAACACAAGGCGTCCCATGATCTTTTGTAATGAATCGATTAAACTTATGGGTCTATAATTCCCAGGCAAAGACTTATCCCCCTTTTTAAATATTGGGATTATCTCCGCTCCTTTCCATGAGTCTGGTACCGGCATACCTTTAGCAATTTCATTCATTAAAATCAGGATATATCGGTTCCATTTGGATTTATTGGAAAGGAATATATCGGCTGGGATTCCATCGGGGCCTGGTGCTTTACCTCCCATCACAGTACCCAGAGCAATATCAACATCAGCTTCATTAAAAGCCGAACCATCATAGTAAGCATATGAGAGCTCAAACATATCCCTATCATCTGTACTGCAAGCGTATTGGGATTGAAAATGCATTACCCATTGATCTTGGCTTACATGATTTGTCGGCTCAAAAGGTCGGCCATCTCTGCCCCATTTAACTACATCCCAAAATTGTTTATGGTTTTTGTTTTCACACGCACATTTGAGATCCTGCCATCTATTATCGTCCCAAAGTTTCTTGGCCGTCTCCTGGGCTTTCTTATATTTCTGCCTAGCAGACCGAACCTTAATCATATCGCCTTCCTTAATTGCTTTCCCCAGGGAGCTACGAGCCTCCTTACAGTCCTTATTGAACCATTTACTTCCCTTTTTATGATGAGTACCTTTATTTTTACTGTTCTTATAGAAATAGGTACGAAGCTGTTTAAAAAACTCAGCATGAAATCCGATAACCATCTCAGGTGGTGCCATGTTAGCCAAGAGATCTTCCAGATCTATTGTTGCATTATCAACATCTAATGAGATCCTATCTAGGACTTCCGGCTTCGCTATTAAATGTACCCATTTCAAATGCCTCATGTCATTTGTAGGAACTGAATCTAGAGTAATCAATTCCCTGCTAGAATAAATGGCATCTTTCTCTACCACTATCTCAAAAACTGCAGATAATGGATTATGGTCACTCTCTATCCGCTCGATTACCTTCATGTCCTTTAATACATGCCAAAACTGACAATTAATCAGCAAGTAATCAATGCGGCTATGAGTGAAACCATTGTTAAAAGTACATACACCATCTCTATCTGAGTGTGTTCTACCATTTACAGCCCTTAGTCCTTTCTCCATACAGAGGGAATTCATCTGGACTACCTCATCAGTCCATTTTTTTACGGGGATTAGATCTAGTTCGGGGATTCTCCAAAGATCATCTTCCTCATCAATAAAAGTAGAGTTCCCGTTTAAAAGGGGTTCAAAAGTCACGTTAAAATCACCCGCTATTATTACATCTGTGCCCCTGGAATGTTGGTCAAGAAGTGTTTCCAAAGCTACTAACACCTCGGATTTCCTACCCTTAGTCCCCCTTGCGTAGATGTTATAGACATCAAGCTTTTCGCCCACTCCCCACATCAACCTAAGCGCTAATATGTCCTTATTGTGGGACTCAAAGACCTTCACCACGAAGCCAATTTCTTGGCGGACCCAAATTGTTAACCCTCCTGAGGCTCGACCTTTTCCACCAGCGATTGCTGGGACATAATAATTTAAATAACCTATACAGTAAGTTGGATCCATCGCCCAGGTTTCCTGAAAAAGGCAGACATCATGTTGTACAACAAATGACTGCCAGTCTGGAGATATAATCTTGGTTTTTAGTCCAGCTACGTTCCATGATATCACGGATAAACCTGCCACTAGATTTTTGCCTGGACATGAAGGTGTCACATTGTTCGGCAAATTACCTTGATGGTTAGCTAACTCTATGGCTCCCTTAGTTATCAATATGTTATTGTCAGGGGGTATGGTACTCCTTATACATTCCACCTCAGTGGAGTGGTGGAGAGAATTACTAGATTCATTACTTGAAGAAATGAGATTATTGGTACCTATGGCCTTCTGAGACGCATTCAACAGTCAGTCATTAGAGTCTAGATTTGAAGATCCATCTGATGGGAGGCCACCTAGTCCTATAGAGCAACCCTGTCCAGTTACAAAAGGGAAACGTCTAAACTGAATTAAAGAATGGTCTGGAGAAGACGTACGAAACTCCAGGGCTAGCAAGTTTTCAACTAATTCATGATCTTTTAATATTAGCTCAATGCAATCTAGAGGGTTTATCTGGGAAGAGAGTCTACAGGCTCTAAGAATATCTTCTCTGATAAGCGAGCGACATCCCCTGACGTGGCGAATCCAATGGATTGCCTTATTAGTAAGGGAATCTACATTTTCTCTACTATTCCTACTATCATGTTTAGGGACGTTGACCATATAATTTTTTGGCGCCTGAGACAAGTTTGTTCCTAACGGTGGAATGCTTTGTTGCCTATAGTTATTTAAAGTATTCCCTAAACCTAATGCGGCAGGATGCCTAGTTAGCATTAGAAATTAATCAGATTTTAGGTTAGGTACATGAGCGGAACGCCCCAGTGGTATAGGCTCTGTGTTAGATCTATTTTCTCCCCCCATGTTGTGACAAAGTGGAGTATTAACCTTACTCTGCGCGATCTTTGATGTAATGGCCGGGCAACGTTCCTGACTGTTTGTCTGCTTGGATTGTTCAGGCTGCTTTACCCTACGATTGGGAGTTTCTGGGTGAACAGGGATCCTTTGTGTCAGAAAATCAACCATCGAAGTCAGTTCTACCAACTTTGTTTGAATAAGTGCTACCTCTGCTTTTAATTCACTAATAAGAGAAGGTAATCCCTGAAAATCAATGATGTTATGTGAATTCGATGTAGGAGGCGGGCTACAGGGCGGCGACGGGGGATTATTCAGGTAGTCATCCACCCTCTCTTTCTCTTGTAGATCTATGAGGGGTGCAAACCTTTTGGTACAAGCAACCAATGTTTCCCCAACGTCGGGGGTGCCAGACTTTCCCTCCCCTAGAACTGCACTTTTAGCTGCAGATCCCTCCGTTTGAGGTTCTATGGTATCTCCCCTCTTTGTTTTATGAAACATTGCGGGAATTGTTATATGTTGACCTACGATGAGTTTATCCAGATGGGAAGAGCCTGTAGCTGATTCAATGCTAGAGGCTTGAATGGATGTATCACTAGCTAAGATGTCCTCACATTCACTGATCAACGTATCTATTCTATCTATGGTACAATTATTACCTGGTATCTTCAGCCTCAACGATTTCCTCACCCTTTTCCCCTTGCGTTCTCTGCCGCTATCCCCCCCTCCCGGGGCTCCACTATTCCCATCCATTGATTTCCTTTTCCCCATGCTCAATCTTTTGAGGTGGGTGTCCTCAGAGTCTCGTACTACTGTAATTATACTCCTTCTTGGTCTCTGTCCCAGTATAGAGTATAGTCTTAGCAGATAGTTTCTGGGTCAGTTAGATGACTGCTAAGTAGGACATCCTTCAGTACGACTACCAGTGAAGAATATTTCAGCACAGATACAGTTACAGGGCGGGATTGGTCAAACAACTCACCCAGGCGGCAGAACTACTGTTGATACTTGATTGTTCACAATCTCCCGGCAGTCACAGCAAGAGGCAGAACCAAAAGTCCTGGCCCAGCCCAGCCTCTTCCGGGCGATGACGGGCAAGGACGGGCCCGCCCTTGGCCCGGGCTTTGCCCAGGCGCGGCCCGCGCGCGTCCCACGCCGCGATGGAGAGTCGCGCTTTTTAGCGCTTTGATGCAGGCAAGCTCCTCCCTCCTGGGGGAAGCACTGGAAACGCTGGATTCTGGGACAGGCAGGCAGTCCCCAGCAGATGCAGGCAGTAAGGGCGTCCCGCGCCGCGATGGAGACTCGCGCTTTTTAGCGCTTTGATGCAGGCAAGCTCCTCCCTCCTGGTGGGAGCACTGGAAACGCTGGATTCTGGGACAGGCAGGCAGTCCCCAGCAGAGGCAGGCAGTAAGGGCGTCCCGCGCCGCGATGGAGAGTCGCGCTTTTTACCGCTTTGATGCAGGCAAGCTCCTCCCTCCTGGGGGGAGCACTGGAAACGCTGGATTCTGGGACAGGCAGGCAGTCCCCAGCAGATGCAGGCAGTAAGGGCGTCCCGCGCCGCAATGGAGACTCGCGCTTTTTAGCGCTTTGATGCAGGCAAGCTCCTCCCTCCTGGGGGGAGCACTGGAAACGCTGGATTCTGGGACAGGCAGGCAGTCCCCAGCAGATGCAGGCAGTAAGGGCGTCCATTGCTGGAATATTGAACTCCAAGCGGATCAGTGTATGCCTTGTTGAATATGGAAGATTGAAAACCTTTCTAAAAGCCATGATATGCAGGCGCTCCAATTTATCGGTCAGCAAACCCGGAAAGGCGAAATGGCCATAGCTCAGTGTTGGAATGAGCTTTGCTTGCATTACTCATCGGATGCCCTCTGCAGAGTGGCTTTGGAGTTTGTGATTTAATTTGCATAAACCGTATGTGACCTTAGCCGCTTTAGCTTCGAGTGCTTTGGCCTGCAGTGTTGATCTACCAGTGTCTGAGAATTGACTCCCAGATAGGTGTATTTATTAGCGGTAGCAATCCTTAGCGGGCCGAGATACCAACCCAATAATGATTTTTTGGGTTTATGGCCAGAAACCAGCACCTTCGTTTTTGTGGCGTTGGCTTGAAGTTTGTTTTCCATGTTATATAGGTGTAGTGTCTCCAATGCCCTTTTCATGCCTATTCTAGTTTGATCCAGTAGAACGAGGTCGTCCGCATACTGCATGATCGGACGTCTAAGATGGCCCAATTTAGGCGGAAAGATGTTGGCTTTTAGGAGTGCCTCTCCCAGATCTGCGGTGTATAAGTTGTACAATGTAGGGGCGATCACACAGCCCTGTTTTAACCCTTTGTTTGTGTAGATCTTAGCCATTACACATGTCTGTGTAAGCTTAGTACGAACCCAAGTACCGGTGTGAAGTGTCATAATGGTCGCCAGAAGTTTCCTCGGGATGCCCCACTTTGCAAGTTTTGCTCACAGTATGTTTCGATCAATGCCGTCAAAGGCAGCACTATAGTTGACGAAGCATGCATAGAGTAGAGGGGAGGCAACCTCTGTGGCCTTGGTTGCCAGATATAATAACGCAATGGTGTTGTCCAGCGTAGATGAGTTGGGCCGAAATCCTGTCTAATATTGCGGTATGATTTGATTTTTTTTGTCCATGCCTCTAGCTCTTTCAGGAGCACTTTTGCGAATGCGAGAAGCGTCCCCTTTTTTATAGATGGGATGCAAGACGGAGCCTTTCCATGAGTCTGGTACCACCGAGGTATTATAGCATTGGTAGAACAGGCTATGCATGTGAGGAGCCCAAAAGTCTCGATCTTCATTGAAGATGCTGCCTGGTAACCCATTAGGCCTGGGAGCCCCATCCTTCCTGATTCCCTTGAGAGTAATTAGGGTTTCATTTTCTGTTGGGGCAAAGTGCTCTGCCTCATTCTCGTCAGGGTGGTTGCCCTCTACCTCCATGGTTTTAGCCATGGGTTTATCTAGGTTGACATAAAGCTTTGTTGCGTGGGCTGCCCATTTGTTGGCGGGTACAGCATTTTCTGTGTGGCTTCACCCATTTAGGCCGTTAACATAGCTCCAAAACTCCCTGTTCTTATTGGGTGCTAACAATGCATATATATGTTTTCATTTTTCTTCCGTGTTGGTTTGTTTCAGCTGCCAGACGTTTTTTTAATGCAGTTTTCTGGATGTTTTCAGGATTTTTTCCGTCTGCGGGCACTTCTCTCTCCTATACTGTAGCTCTGCCTGACAACACCTCTTTTTGCTCTCTCTGAATTCTTTGTTATCGAGGAGATAAATTGGCCCATTTCCAATAAGTTTGCCTTTATGTGTGGGTTGCCTGCCTTCACTCAGAGCTTTGAATAGCGAGTCCATTATTTTTTACCAGCTTTTCTGAAGGCCAGTTGTATGTATCACCTGTTTCCACTTGTTATATCTGGCCCGGCTTGAGGGTCCCCATTTAATTCATTTTATCGATGCCGGTTCTCTGATTGGATTGAGCATTTGGCCAACAGGGAGGTGTTCCTCATGCAACATGGCGCTTACATTGACAAGGATGGATAATGGATGATGATCACTTACAGTAGTATGTGGCACCTTATATTCTTCGCACCTCTTCAATAAGTCCTTGCTCAGGAAGATGTAAACTAGCGTGGAGATGTTTTTGAATGTGGGTTGTGGTTTCCTGTTTGTCTGCCCTATTTGGTTCGTGGACCCCAGATTAAATTCATTAATGCAGGCTTCCATGATGTTCCGCCCACTCTCCCCTTGACTTTGTTCTGGGCAGCACAGATCTCTCATATTAAAGTCCCCGGTAACAATACATTCATGCCCTGGCTGCTCATAAAGATATTCTCTAATCAATCCGGTGATCATCCTAATGTTCGTGGTTTTTACCTTCTTGTTTGGATTAACATAGAGATTGATTACTGCAATTGTGAAGGAGGGCCCCTCTAGTCCTATTTCTTTTATATTTATGGTCTGAATGTCAGCTGAATATGTGGGTCATTCCTTGACTCGTACTTGCAGGTTTAATTTTACAACAATTGAGACCCCACCAATTGGTCTTCCAAACATGTTTTTCTTGTTAGCCAATGTGTGGGTCGCCTGAAAATTTTTAATAGAGCTTGGTGTCATCATCCATGTTTCCTGTAAACATAAAATATCTCCTGTTTTAAGGAATTCCATGGCTTCTTTATTAGCTGTGGTTGATTTGAGCCCAGCCACATTCCAACTTATTATTCTGATCTTGGTTCTTGTTGCCAGCTCCTTTATAGCTTCGATGTTTGTTTGGGCTTTCCCTGATATCCAATGGTGTTGGGATCCGGGCAAGATCGAATGTTTTCTTGTGCTAGGAATTTGTCCTCCCATTGGTGTGCAGTGCTGTTGGGATCCAGGCCTAGTCCTCTGATATCCTTGAGTCATGAGATGCTCTTACCTCCGTGCAATGTCTAGTTCCATCGCCCTTGTGAAGCTGGATTTTAATATTATTATCGCAGGTTTGTTTCGGAGTCGGTTTTGTACCCCTTAGTATACTTTTCAGTGGTTCTTGTGCCACTTGTTTATGCAACCTCTGTGATAGTACGTGGGGGTACTTTTCCATTGGGCAGTTATCTACACGGATCCCCCAATCCTTAAGTAGGTCTTTTTCTGCCATGATGTTTTGAGTGTCTAACCTGCTAGTCCACTTTGTCAGGGTTGACTCCCTATGACTTATCCAGGTATAGCTTTTGAAGTGCACCGATGCTACTTGAGCTGATGTTAAATAGGCCAGTGAGGGTATGCTCAATAGGAGATATAGAATATTTGAGCGGTGGCCTTTTGTCTTGAATTCGGGGGTGAAGATCACCAAGGATTTATTTCCCATATCTTTTTCCTCAATCTTATATCTCTGCCCGTCGTGCGAGTTTGTTTTATCAGAGATCCCCATCTGGCTATTATTCCAGCAAGGCGCGGCTTGAGTTTTGCCATCTGGTTTAGTGCTGAGAGGTTGCTTGAGCATCTGGGCCCTTTGATCAGCCGGTGTCGTCTTCCATGCTGTCATTGTTTGTGAATTTACTGTATTTTGGCCTTTGCATTGTGTTTCCATTAGTGACCCTCTCATATGCTGTGCTTTGGCTTCATTCTTTTTTATCTGCTTTGAGGAAAAGAAGATTATATTACCAAATCGGTACTTGAAATGTAATCTAATTCATTGAATTGTGCAATAATTCTGTGTATACTCATGATTTATTATCCATTTTTAAAACACAAATAATTCTTTAATCTGAATTTTTGTAATAAATTTGTGTGAGTACGTGTAATTTTAAACTGTAACATTAATGGAAATGTTGTCTTTGTAGAATACTTTTTATGCCATCATTGTGTTGGCGAAATAAAGTGGTTTTTGACTGACTGCCATTAGTGGTAGGTGTACCTTTGGTGTGCAAGAATCCTGCTCCGATGCCGGTGGCGACGTCTCCAGCTGCTCGCATGGTTGCATTTCCGTGGACCTCAGTGCTGTTGTTCAGGTTATCATGCTTCTGCTGGTCTCAGATGGTTCCTTTGCCTGCCAACTTTCTATTCCTTTAGTCGCGTTTCTATAGTTGGTGTTCACCACCTCGGAATAGGATTGTGCCTGAGAGTTACGAGCAGTATAGATATTGAAATACATAGAATTCGCCTTGTGTGGGCCTTCTGTATTTTTCACATTTGGATTTTTTTAAATGGAAGCTTCTTGGCAGTTTTTTGCCTGGGCCACTTCATCCATAGTGCTGTTTCTCGTTTGGAAGATGGGATAGTTCAATGGGCCCTTGTCGGTGCTGTCTGTGCCAGTATCAGGCTGGTTACTGACTTGGTTTGGGAAAGTTGTCATTTCACACTTTTTTTGTGTGAATATCTTCCCGCTTTTCCTTTTATTTGTTTTCAATGATTTCCATAATTTTTTCTTTTGCCGTCTGGAAAGCTGCAATTCGATTGCTTTTTGGCCTATTGTCCTGCTTTGATGTCCATCATCTGTGCTTGTTGCGAGGCTGCCACTTTTGTCCAGGAGCATGACGCTGGTTGGAACAGCTGTGCCAATTGTTGCTTCTGGTTCCGTTGAGGCAATTATTACTCCAGGGGGCGGTTCCTCATTTTCAGAGTTTTTCCTATTTTGAGTGTTGTTTGTCCATGCTTCCCTGCATTGATTTATTGAAGTTGATAGCAGATCAGGCAGTGTGGTTAGTTTTCCGACTATTGCTCCACTGACGTTTTTTGCTGGACTTGCGGTAGCCCTCTGGCCCTTTTCTAGTCCACTGGTCAACTTTGGAATTAATCATGTCCACCTTTTTATCAATTGTCAAGACACTTTGTGCTAGCATATGTATTAATTCCACTTGTATCTCTAATTTGTGGGATTGCCAGGTAAGTGCCTTCACTGCAGCCAGCAAAGAGGAATTTATTTGTGTTTAGAATATGTTCCGGACCATCCTTATGAATAGGATCTTGATCGTTGCAATGGGTTCCGGGGTATTGACCCATGGGGGATCCTTTGGGTGCCTCTGCCCTTGGTTGTAGTTTGCTCTCTGATTTTGCTGTTGTTTTTTCGGTGGGCTCTGTATATGGTATATCTGGGGTACGAAGGTCACCAAATTGTTGTTGTATATGCACCCTTCTGGAATTGTTAGCGGGCGTGGAACAGTTCTGATTAATTCCCCGAGCACAAAGGTTGATAGAGTCATCCAGTATATCAGATTGCTGGTCATTAGTGTGGTGAACGAGGGCCTCTATTTCAAACACATTCTTATTTTGGATGTGTCCAGTGAGTATTTGACCCTGCGTCATGCTTAATGCTTCGCCGTCATTTATAGTTGACGATATCTCAATAATCCCAGTTTACTCTGTCTGGTGTTCTGCCATGTTATGATTAATTTGTTTGCTGATGGCATTTTGGGTGCTGTTACTATCCATAGCCATATCTGCTGTCCCTACAAGTCTCACCATCTCTATGATTAGCGATTCTTCTAGACTATCCCGAATTTGGGATAAGAGCGGAGGCCTGTCTCTGCATTGTTGCCTTCTGACTGGCTAGCAGGGGGCTTTGGCTAAAGTCTGCTACTAGTCCCTCATTCTCCACCATACAGCCCATATGATTTCCTGGGGTTTCTGTCTTTAGCATTGTAAAATATTGATGTATCAGGATACTCCCTATTGCCGGTTTGTGAATCGCCCGGCTTCTGGTGGTGCCTTGACCTTCTCCTCCCTCCGCTGTTGTGGTGGGTAGGCTGTGCAGCTCGGTCCCTGTCTTGCGCCGATCTTGCAGATATTTCTGCCCCTTGTTAGTTCCCCATTGCTGCTGCGCCCTTATGTCTTTGTTGTCAGATTCTCCACTCCTCATTTTTCTAGAGGTAGTCCTGTTCCTGTGAGCCTCAACGACCTTGTGCGAGTATTTCCAATTGATGTAAAATGCATAAGCCTGCAGCCTGGCCCTGCACACCTAATCTCTAGCCCGCTCTCTTGACTTCAGCTGCCTAGTTTGGCTATATCGAATAAATGTTTGGACTTGATCAGGCTGTCCTGCCAAAGGCGTTGATCTAATTGATGTGGTTGGATTCCTGCTGACTGGTGGGCGGGCCTCCCTGTCCAACTATGTGAATATGAGTGTTAGTGTTGTAGACTTCATCCAGGGATCCCGGGCTATTCGAATTGCAATATCTATGCCTGTGCAGCTTTATAGTTGCTATGCAGTGCTGTGCCCTATCCTGGGCACCCCCTATCGCCTTGGCTGTGCCTTGTCCACAGTCAATCCGCCTATTTATTTGCTTATTTATTTATTTGGTTGTCTTGATTCCTCCTTAAGTGACCTCTTTAGACTTGGAGTGGTCAATGAGCTATGGTCAAAAAGCTATGAGGGGCCATGCAGTTCTACTGTGTAGTTCTGCCAAAAGGACCTTTAGAAATGCAGGGCGTCGGCGACCTCTTGTTGAGCTTCGAAAGCACGGCGTCTGCAGGCGTCGGTTCCAGAGGTGTGTGCAGGAGTGATACTATGCATTTCACTCACTACAAGTCATTAATTAGTGGCTTTTTTGCCAGTTACTACATTAATCTGACAAAACATATGTTGGAAATATTTCTCATATTATTATATCTGGTACAATATCAGAAATAAATGTGAAGTAGTCTTCAATTTTGGAGATCCTTTTGACTACATCACCCCTGGTCGGCCAAATGAAATATGAACTAGTGATCCATATAGACAAATTCCCATACAGTTTTTTTTTTTACCAGAAATAGGATGTACAACTTTGATTGGAGAAATAAAAGAGGACAAGTTTTTTACTTTTAAACCCAGTGTTTGGTTTCGTCTTAAGGCTGCATTACATGAAGTATCTCCATCCACTTTCAGACTTTAATTACAGTGTTAAGATTAGTTGTTATATTTACTAATTTCTCTAATATAAAAGGACTCTTGATTTGAAGATGTTTTTGAAATATTATCTTCAGTAGACTGAATAATACCACGCAGTAATATGTACAAGTTGTTGTTGGAGAAACAAAAAGGGTCATTTTCTTAGTTTTTAAAACACATTTTAGTTCCGACTTAAGACTGCTGTATTTGAAGTTTATCTTTTCAGTTTTTAACTGTAAATAGAGAATGTAGTGTTTAAATGTAATACAAACTCCTTCATTGAAGGTATAAGGAATCTTGCATTTGGAACTTTTTGAAGACATTACCCCCATATAACAAATAATGTCTAAATAACACATAAACCATGTAACAAAAAACAATGTATACCACTTTGTCATCCAGAAATTGTCCTCAGAACTTTGGTTGAAGAAACAAGAGATATGAGTTTGGTAATATCCTAGGTAGTCTTGGTTTATATTTAAAATGAATGTCACTGCATTCAGTCCATCCCGATTGGGATCTTAAATATATAGTGTTGTGTCCAGAGCATCTGTTAACTTATTCATGAAAGATGATTAGCCATAGTAGTGAAACTTCTCCCTGAAATTGATATTTGTCCAGCTATGAAGTTCCTAATTTAAGTTTCCAATTTTGAACCATCTGTTCTGCATTGTTGTAGGGGCACAATAAGATATTTCCCATTTCTTTCTACAAACAACGTAGACATGAAATCTGATCTGCAATTTGGGCAGGTCATATTTTGGTTTACCTTTTTCAACAGTTTATCAAAAGGCACAGTTTTAGAATCTGGTAATGTCAAGTAGAGGAATCGTTCAGAATTAATTACAGTGCTTGAGGTGAATCCAGAATCTTCACACTCATGGTTCATTTGAAACTCAATCCAAATAAGTCATTCATATTTACTTCTTCTTCCTCTAGCACTCCTAGCATTACCATAAGAAATGATTGTGCCTCTTGTTGAATAGTTAGAGAAAACACTACTGATTTGGTAGATATATTTATAAGATCTCGGATTACTGAAACAGAATGCATTACACTTCTGTCACTCAGTAAACGTTGGAGCAGACTATATAGTGCAGAGCAGACTCCCTTATCTTTGTTTTGTTCAATTTGGTTTACTACATGTGGCAAATGGAACAGTACACTCAGAACAACATGTCCATAGCAGTTGACCCCTGAACTTTTTCCGAACTGGGAACCTACAACTTCTTCATCATTTACAAGTTTTCTCTTCTTTGATCTTTTCAGGATTCTCCTTCTCTCCTTCCTTTTCTTGAGCATCCATGCAGTGTTTTGTAATCTTCTGCTTTGGACAGATTAGCCTTTTTCTCTTACACAGGGTACTGGCCTAAATGAGGAGCATATAGACTTCTTAACTGATTGTATTCCATTTCACAGCTTGCATCTGCACTAACTTTCTTCTCATCTAAGTCAATCAAGAACAATCCAGACAACGTACTAATTCATGGCAATGTTACATTTGACATTCCTTCTTTGAATACAGTAGTTCCAATATTAACAAAAGCTCCCTCTACACTTAAACCTTGTGATTAGCGGATGGTTACAGCATACACTAGAGACAGTGGGAACTGCTTCCTTTGAACGTATATGTCTTTCACTAGCAAAAAACAAACAACACATCGACCAATCTGCTTCACACCATCAATGTCATCAAATTTTATGATCAAGTATTACACCTCATCTCTGTTTGAATAATTAATTAAATTAAAACTTTACCCATTGCACTATTTACTAACACTTGTTCAACATTTACATTTTGACGCAAAATTATACAAGAGTTTTTGCACACACATAACTGCTTCTCTAACCCTGCTGTTTTTGATACAGACTTTTCCAAGGAATCCAATTTTGCTTGTAATTTATCTGACTCTAGTATTGGCACTCCCTGATGTTCCATTTTATCAATAGCTGTAATTTCCAAAATATCTTCTAAGTTGCAGTAATTCTCCATTGAATTTGGAGCACTCTTGAAGGGTTGGCAATAAAGACACTATAGACTGGTCTTCTATAATGAAATTATACATTATATCTGCTGCTGTAACATTACATGGAAATAGTTTCTTGATAAAGTGGCTTTCCAAAACAACTTTCCTTCTTTTGTAAAAACCCTACTCTAATGTCCTTCAGTATATCTCCATATTTCACATCTGATGCTTGATGCATATTTCTCACTAATTCTTTATATTTAAAGTATTGCCAAATATTTACATTGCTGATACTTCCAAGCAAATGTCTTGTTTAATTATGTAGAAGTGTTTTGAAAACAGGTTGTCCTTTTACAGGTGTTAGTTGTAGTAGGTCACCAAATGCACTTACATGCTTCCCATCTAAATAGTGCATCATAGTTTGTTCTCAATATCTGCTGCATTCTTAAATGTATGAAAGCAAGCATTAGGATTGAAACCATACTCAGTTCATCAATAATCAGAAGCTTCAGTTTTGTCAATACTCTTGCTACCTCATGACAACCGTCACCAGATAATGTCTGATATTCTAGTTCATTGTCATGTTCCACAGGTAGCATTAATAGTCGATGAAGAGTAATTCCTTTAATGTTATGTGCAGCTAATCCTGTTGGTGCGGTAACTACACATCACAAGTTTGAATCTCTAGTCTTCTGTAGATGACCAGTGAGTGCTTAAATCAAAAAGCTTTATACAGTGTCAGCTTGACCACATATATAGTAAATGTGGTTTGAATGAAGAACATTCGCACTGTTTCTTCTCATGCAGGAATCCATGCTCGATTGTATCTTTAACTTTGTCGAAAATGTATTTCTGTTCATTATTCATTTGTTGTTCTAACTGTTCAAAATCTACAGTTTCCTCTCTTGCTTGCTGCATTGCATTCTCCACCTCATTCATATTTATAGCTGCTTCATTTTGAATTATTGGCTCTCCAAGAGGATCTTGACTTGCTGTTGCAGAACTTTGGCTGCTTTGAGAACTCCCCTTGGCTATCTCAGCAGCAGTGGTTTCTTCCTGTTGAAACTCAACATTTGAAGGTAGGTTGGAAACAATATGCATTCAATGGTGTATTTCACAGCAACAAAAGAGTCTTATTGTCCAAATAATTCTGATTCTGCACGGAATGACTTAAACAACTGCAAATGTGCCAAGTAGGAAAATTCTCTTTTCTCTGGAGTTTGGCTACTAAGTTTTCCATAGTTAATTAGATTTTGTTTGTTGTGTCTCACAAAGCAACTATCACATCCAAATACTGCTCATCTTCCTTCTTCTGTATTTACACTTACATTACTTCTATATGTATATTGCTGAAGTACTTCATACAGACACATGTTTTCAAGATGAGGACTCCTTCTTTGGTAGTATGTATCCAGCATGTTAGTCTTCAGAATGTCTGTACTCTCGGCTCAAATTCTGACTATTGAGTTATTTAAGTTTGTGTGCAACTGCCTCCATTACCACTAGATACATATCAGTTCTGACTTTATGTGTGAGTGATCCTTTAGGTGCTTCTCTTACTGCCTCACTGGGTGTTTTAGTTTCTGTCTGATTTTCCACTTAGGTATATCAGATTGAAGTCTGGATGGCAGAGTAGATGTATAATTGAGCACATGGGTCTCTAGGAGTGCATATAGCTCACTCAATCCTCAGAGTGCATAAGTTTTCTTTTAAGCACATAGCACTCTGCCCTAGGGCCTGGCTACAGCCGCCTAACTTACTGGTAAATTATAATTACTGCAAGAGCAGTTTACACTTTGTGTAAGAGTTTTAAGTGACAAGACACCTATATCAGTAAAACTGCATGTACACTCTCAAGTGTAGCAGGCCCTAGACATGATGCTCTGTACCTCTTTAAATCACTACGTATATATATAAATGAATATCGCATTCATTCAGTATTTAAGAAAAACAACGGTATAAAGGCATCTAAACTACTGCCTTGCAGACTGTTGGATATATAACTACTTTGTGACTACGTTAGTGAATGTATATCTTCATCTGTTGGTCTATCGGTCGGTGAGAGAGACCATATATGCTTTGAAAACATTTATTTCACCTGCTTAATGGGTACTATAGCATATGTACTGCTTCCAGTAAGAGTCTGTGCATGCATGACTAAGTCAATAAAAGTCAAAATAACAACATTTACTTTTTGAAGAACAAAAAACATGGTTTATGACATCTCTACAGCATATCTCACAGTTCAGTTATCTGTTTTAAAAGAAGCTTTTTCAGCACTTCACAAAGAGATGTTACATCTAAAGCCATACTGGCAGTCAGACTCCCCAGGGGCAGTGTGCACTAGTAAACCTGAGTTATGATTAAACACTGCATGTTTAGCTATACCTAGAACCTCATACTACACGTGATACAAGCTTATAGAAAATAGCTCACCATCTAAGCATATACAAACCTGCATTATAATTTAGAAAGAGGTACGCTAAAGAATATCTAATGATAGGTGACAAGCTTCACAAGTTCATAATTCACCTACAGTGCATTTTTCCTGTTTCATTTCTGAGTGTACATGGCCTCCTTTACAATGGAATAAATAGGACTACAACTCCCACAATTCAAAGAAAAACATTCTCTGTCACCAGCAGGGTCGGCTCCTCCATTAGGGTGGAGGAGCATCGCCCCACTGCTTTCTCGCAATGCGAGAAGCAGAAACATAAAATGGTAAAACTACCATTTTATGCTTCTGCTTCTCGCACTGCGAGAAAGCAGAAGGGTTTGGTTGGGGGCGGACTGGTGGGCGGGTCTGCTCAAAAGCAGGGGAGGAGTGGCTTGCCCAACGC
Source organism: Calotriton arnoldi (assembly GCA_963921515.1). Taxonomy (NCBI): domain Eukaryota; kingdom Metazoa; phylum Chordata; class Amphibia; order Caudata; family Salamandridae; genus Calotriton; species Calotriton arnoldi. The sequence continues at coordinate 103,979 of CAWUFW010014669.1, read as the reverse complement.
TGTGGGTCCTGACTGTTTGGTCAGCCCTCTGGGGCCGACCAAACCAGTCATGCACACTCTCCCTTTTCTCTGTATAGGCTGCATGCAGCCTACTTAGAGAAAATGTTCTCCCCATAGGTGCCCGGCTGGGTGCCGTCCCCACCAATCACAATGCTGCCATTTCAGTGTTGTGATTGGCTTAGGGGAGGAGAGGGGAGGGAGGCTGCCTGTGGCTGCTTCCTGTTCAGGAGAGCAGCAGGAAAACGCGGGACCCGGCCAGGAGCTGAGGCGGCACGGGACCCGGGAAGGTAAGTTTTTTAAAATTTTAATTAAACCCCCCCCCCCCCGAACCCGCGCGACCCGCCCACCCACGAGTCATGCCGGCCGCGACTGGTCACCAGTAGTTCATGTATACACATATTAAACTTTCACATCTTCAAATACAGTATTACATATAACTTTGACCATTAGAGTACAGTGTTTTTTTCTACCATTAAGAGAATAGACTAAAACAGTACAAAGGAATATAAGGCTCCATGACAACACATTGCAACAAATTTCACAAACACCTAGTGTGCACCTGACACAAACCGTGTCTTACTGTCCTATTAATAAATAGGTAAACATATTCATACTACCAGTCATAGACCATCATATACATTTCAGACTCTTTTTTTTACAATGTCACATCTTCTTAATCAATTTTTTGGGTTAAAAAGAAATGTCATTCACATACCAGAAGATTGAGTTCGCTGATGAAATAGCTTTTTTAGCTCTTATTAGATAGATGCAATAGTCTCAGGGTTTGTAAAAACTAAGCACAAGAATGGCACACCACTTGCATACAAAGCAACCATAAATGGCAACCTTTTCAACTTTGTACTATCTGATACTGCAGAAGGCAGCAAATGAAAACATTCATTTCATATTTTAGTTTTGCAAGTGTACCTCTCTATTGTTAGTATATGTTAACCCTCTCACTCCCTTTTACAAAGAGTATGTTTTACAAAGACCACCAAAATGGATGCCTATTTATGTATAATTGCGACTTCATTGCAATCATCACAATGAATTCCCGAGAAAAAGGGGAGTCCAAAAACATATTTACCTTCATAGTTTTATGACTTTAATACTAAACTACACTTTTTAGCAAGCCCTCACTGGTGAATGAAACCCTTTTTATAGTAAAAGTGCTCTAAACACCTCAAAGTTATAAAAAATAGTGACCTGTGTCTATAACACCCTTTCCCCAATACACTCTTAACACAGTCTACATACCAATCCACTAGAACCAGTAGGCCATAAGTTCACACCTTATTCTAGATGGACCATTCTTGTTACAAAATCAACAGTAGCAGGTGCGGTTTACGGTTCACATTAAAAAGCATATGTAATGTCTGTATTAATTATTTTCTTTTATACCAGAGCCAATCACAAATGTAGTTACTACTCCTCTCAACACACTAACTAATTTTATTTACCTACATTTTCACAACATCCAATCAAATATGTGCTTTTTTTAAACCAGGACAACACCTCAATTTTAACTGCCTTTATTTTGGAAAACTGCTTCATTGATCTCCAGCCTTCTCCTGTCTGTAACTGCTGCTTCATTCCAAAATAGTTAGGCTCAAATGAAGCACTGCATTTACCTCTGCCCACCGTTTTAAGATCACGTGCATTTTTATGAGTACGGTGTAACCACACCCACAGGCACGCACCTGTGCACGCAGGTGCCCACACACACGCACACGCACACACAACTCCCACCTGACATACGAGACTTTGGGGCATATTAGCAAGAACAGCGTTAAAATTATCGCCGCTTTAGCGGCAGGAAACTGCTGCTAAAGCGGCGATAATGGGCTTGATAATATGCCCTTGAGAATTCCAATAGAAGCCCAGGATCACAGCAGAACATGGGCTTCTATTGGTATTCTCAAGGGCATATTATCAAGCCCATTATCGCCGCTTTAGCGGCAGTTTCCTGCCGCTAAAGTGGCGATAATTTTAACGCCGGTCTTGCTAATATGCCCCTAAATTATTATCGAATATCTTGCCTCCTCGTACGATCGTTGCTGACGTCCCCTTAATTGCTGTTTGATGTTAGTAGAGTGATATTTGATAGCACGAAAAGTATTCAATATGCAAAAAAAGCAACAGAAAAAATGCAACAGCCATATTAAGCAGATTGAGTCACACGATGCAATTAGGTTCGCCTTTCTAATTATGTTCTTAGGTCATGTATGGAACTTTAGTTTCATAGCATGTATTCATACAGAGCATGTTTCAAAATGTGCTACAAATGATAATTCGATTTCCATCTTTCATATCGATATATGGGGTCACCGTGAGCACTCATTCGATTAATTTTTTATTAAGGTATTTTGCCAGCTCTCCCCATGCGTTACATTCATTGTCTCCAAAGCCTTGTGTGCATCAGCAACATTTTAAAACTGACACGTAGAACGTAAGTGGCAGGAAGGAAGGGCACTTTTTCCATCGCGTATGAATACTTTATTAGAGTGTTTCGTTGTTCCAAACAAGCTCACGTCATGTGCATTAGTTTCTGTACATGTTGAGAAGAGTAAATGTCATTCTCGGAGGCATAATCTGTTTTCACATAAGGCCATGATTGATCATGGAAGGAACATAATGCTATTTACATCATGTAAATCAGAAGCTAGAACAAGTACATAATCTGACAAATAAAATGAAAACCTTGTTGATGAAGATTAATGAGACCAATTATATGTATGCACTGGGACCAAAGGTTGGAACAAAGAAAACAAATGCAAATACGATGGATGAGCTCGACTTTTCCATATACTGTGAGCGAGTGCAGTTTTAATGCAAACATTAATCTTTTGTCCACATTACTATACAAAGAATGATAAAGGATGGAAACTGTGAACGGGTGAACCAAACTTGTATAGCTTTGTTTCACATTATGATCGCTAGCCCTTTGGCTTTGGTCATTTAGAACCCAATACTTCTACAAACTAAATTATTGAACAAACGAAATGTAAGCAAATCTGAAGACAAAGCCTCAGTCGTTAAAAAAGCCAAAGAGATCGAAAGTGAAAAATAGTCAACCAAAAAAATGAACAGGTGCTGAATGTAAACAGGAGTAAGAGGTAAGGTAGAAAAGACCAACATCAGTTCACAAAGGGAGCAAATATTGAGTGTAAATTGAGAAGTAAATCCACTCTGTGATGAAGGCAATATCTGAGTAGAGTCAGAATACCTCTCTGTATAAGTAGACAAGTAAACCCACAAGCAAGCAAAGTTAGAGCCAGGGGCGTAGCGAGGCCTTAGGCTGCCCGTGGCGGCCCCTGCGTTTGCCGCCCTCGGCAAAATGATAGAAGAGTGGGGGGGGCGGTGGTAGCGGGCGCGGCCTATTCTTGCGGCCGCAACGGCCGCAGGTAAGAGCGGGTGAAGGGGGGCCGGCTGCCGCCCCAAAACTCGTGCTGCCTGGGGCGGTCCGCCCCCATCGCCCCCCCTAGCTACGCCACTGGTTAGAGCCCTGATTTTGATTCATTTATATCGTGCAATAATGCATGCCAGTCCACCTTCAAGATGCTGACACAACAATCATAATTCAAGCCAAAGTGCAAAGAATAGGATCACTGTTATACAGTTTGTGAAAAACCCCAGGCAATATGATATTCACATAACAGTCAGGGTGCAGTGGCTTGGGGAGTATATCGCAGGTAAGAAAGGAACCAAGTAAGCCTGGAGAAGAGGAAGAGGCTGGTAACGATTACGGTGGATCATCTCTGTAGTACGTGGTCCTTGTGAAGAAGCCAAATGGAATGAGGTGAAATGAATAGAACTAGAGTGCTCTTAAACAAAAGGTTTACCACTGCTTAGTATCTGAAAATGTGGCATTTTCCCAAGAAGTTTGAACTCTAAAAATAATTTGGCTCTTAAAATAAGTGACACTGAAATCCAATCTGCAAACCTTGACACTGATTAAAGGAAAATAATGTTTTAAAAGTCTACTTCTGCTGCTCATAAATCTAGACTTGGTCTACGAAATACTTGGTGTCACTCTACATTATCCCATGTAAACTCTGCAAACACATTATCAAGCACAAGCTCATCTGGGCAACTTATGATTCCGGAAATATTCACCCAATCTAAAAAAAACTAAGATCAACCTAGGATCTGATCCAAAGTGACAACAATAGCGACAAGTTCATGAACCCCTTGTTCACTACTGATAGTCATATAAAAACCTTCTCTTCTGCTGGTAAAACCATGGTATTAAATCAAATCGAAGATATTTTGACTCTTTTCTCTGATAAGAAGGAACTCCCTCAAGGCCCACCTACTATTTTACCAGTTGTCCTACAAAAGATCTTTGGACTGACTTTGTATGGCTCAGATATTTTTGAGCTTTCGACCAGGAAACTATTGAGGGATATATGAACATTGCTAACTACCCCAATCATGTAGAGGAAAATTCTAATTTTACTCACTGTAATTTGTCTAATAATATCCCTATTGAAATATTTAATACATTTGACTCTAGAAATAGTATCATGATTTCCACCTGATGTAAGTATCCCCTTATATCAAAATGTATTAGATTGTCATCCACATCCCCCAAAAAATCCCAAATTAACAGTTTACCCAACCCTATGGGAAGCCCCTGAAAGTTAATCTGTCAGTGTTGCCCCTGCTTAACGAGAAAACCTCTTTTAACTTACAAGATGATTATGTGCAGGTCTCTGAATCATTAGGTGCATTAAATATAGTCCTCAGTTCAATTTTAACATTAAAAGAGCAGTTTATGTTAAATTTTGATAATTCCCTTGCAAGCTTAACTCTGATGACTTACGTCCGTAAAATCAAGAGAGTGAATCCAGTATGAAGCTGTGATAAATTCTCAAAAAAGGGTTACAATGTGTCGACAAGTACCCCAAAATTCAGAGGATTGTGAAATCTTTCCCTGGGGACTGTAAAAATGAAAGCTCAGAAAAAAAATTTAACCAACCAAAAACACTATCTGGAGACACTGTATGTTATGTATATATGTAACTGTCTACTAAACTTAACAAATCAATCCTATCTAGTCTATCTAACCTAAAGGATTATCTTCCAATGCCTAAAAAGGTGGATCTGTACCCTATTTATCCAGTCTTCAAAAGTGCCCCTGACCAACTCGCTGATATTGTTAAATCTAAATTCAATGGATTTAAACAGTTGAGAAAATCACAAAAAAAAGAAGCTGTGACACATTACTAAGACAAATCTAAAAAATTCCCACAATGAAAGTGAAAGTAAATATTAACTTTGAACCCCTTCTTCATTTGAAAAGGCGACCCTTGTGAAATTGAAAATGCACCTTTCACCTCAAAGCTCCACATGAATTTATTGAGACCTTCCCCCTCAGCCAATGAGTCAAAAGTGGAATCTTTCTTTCTTGATGAGTGCCAAGTTTTAGATGGATTATACCTTCTAAACAATCCTACAAATAGTGGTACTTACAGAAATCCACTTAATCCTGCAACTTTATTTATTAGTGCCTCAAAAGCTAACGCCTCTGAGGCTAACACAATAGTAGATCATTTCCCAACAGACTATTTTAGTCCTCATACCCATGATTCAAATATTTTAATTTTTGTACCTTGTCCCTGAACATGATATTTGCCTAAATTGATCTAGACTGCTAGAAATGTTTTACCTTACTCCAGCACTGCAATGATTGAAGGGAGCCTTTTTAAACAGAAGGGGGATGGGAGAACACTGCTTCACCTCCCAGCACAGTTCGCCCCTTTGCATCCTGGTAAATGCAGTTCAGTTTAAATGCTTACTTGAATTTTTTTTAAGTGTTTCACCAAAGTTGGTGCAGGTTAGTGCTGTTAATCTCTAGACACATGTGTTTCTGGATATTATCCTTCATCAGTAGAGATAAAGACGAAATTCATCTGGGTTTGCTGAGAAAGCTGCCACAATCCTCTCAGGTCTCTGTACCTCTCCATGGCACACAGGTGCATCTCCAAGAGCTCGTCAGCTCAGTGGCTCAAGGGAGCCTTTTTAAACAGAAGGGGGATGGGAGCACACTGCTTCACCTCCCAGCACAGTTCGCCCCTTTGCATCCTGGTAAATGCAGTTCAGTTTAAATGCTTACTTGAATATTTGTTGAAGTGTTTCACCAACGTTGGTGCAGGTTAGTGCTGTTAATCTCTAGACATGTGTTTCTGGATATTATCCTTCATCAGTAGAGATAAAAACGAAATTCATCTGGGTTTGCTGAGAAAGCTGCCACAATCCTCTCAGGTCTGTGTACCTCTCCCTGGCGCACAGGTGCATCTCCAAGAGCTTGTCAGCTCAGTGGCTCAAGGGAGCCTTTTTAAACAGAAGGGGGATGGGAGCAGACTGCTGCTGACGAGCTTTTGGAGATGCACCTGTGTGCCAGAGAGAGGTACTGAGACCTGAGAGACTGTGGCAGCCTTTCCAGCAACCCCAGAAGGAATTTTGTTTTTTATCTCTACTGATGAAGGATAATATCCAGAAACACGTGTCTAGAGATTTACAGCACTAACCTGCACACACTTTGGTGAACCACCACAGCAAAAATTCAAGTAAGCAATCACTGTGAACTGCATTTACCACAATGCCAAGGGGCGAACTGTGCTGGGAGGTGAGGCAGTGTGCTCCCATCCCACTTCTGTTTGAAAAGGCTCCCTTGAGCCACTGAGCTGACAACCTTTTGGAGATGCACCTGTGTGCCAGAGAGAGATACTGAGACCTGAGAGACTGTGGCAGCCTTTCCAGCAACCCCAGAAGGAATTTCGTTTTTTATCTCTACTGATGAAGGATAATATCCAGAAACACATGTGTCTAGAGATTTACTGCACTATCCTGCACCCACTTTGGTGAACCACCACAGCTAAAATTCAAGTAAGCAGTCACTGTGAACTGCATTTACCACAATGCTAAGGGGCAAACTGTGCTGGGAGGGTAGGCAGTGTGCTCCCATCCCCCTTCTGTTTGAAAAGGCTCCCTTGAGGCACTGAGATGACAAGCTTTTGGAGATGCACCTGTGCGCCAGAGAGAGGTACTGAGACCTGAGAGACTGTGGCAGCCTTTGCAGCAACCCCAGAAGGAATTTCGTTTTTTATCTCTACTGATGAAGGATAATATCCAGAAACACATGTGTCTAGAGATTTACAGCCCTAACCTGCACCCACTTTGGTGAACCACCACAGCTAAAATTCAAGTAAGCAATCACTGTGAACTGCATTTACCACAATGCTAAGGGGCGAACTGTGCTGGGAGGTGAGGCAGTGTGCTCCCATCCCCCTTCTGTTTGAAAAGGCTCCCTTGAGCCACTGAGCTGACGAGCTTTTGGAGATGCACCTGTGAGCCAGAGAGAAGTACTGAGACCTGAGAGACTGTGGCAGCCTTTCCAGCAACCCCAGAAGGAATTTCGTTTTTTTATCTCTACTGATGAAGGATAATATCCAGAAACACGTGTCTAGAGATTTACAGCACTAACCTGAACCCACTTTGGTGAACCACCACAGCTAAAATTCAAGTAAGCAATCACTGTGAACTGCATTTACCACAATGCTAAGGGGTGAACTGTACTGGGAGGTGAGGCAGTGTGCTCCCATCCCCCTTCTGTTTTAAAAGGCTCCTTGAGCCACTGAACTGACGAGCTTTTGGAGATGCACCTGTGCGCCAGAGAGAGGTACTGAGACCTGAGAGACTGTTGCAGCCTTTCCAGCAACCCCAGAAGAAATTTCGTTTTTTATCTCTACTGATGAAGGATAATATCCGGAAATACATGTGTCTAGAGATTTACAGCACTAACCTGCACCCACTTTGGTGAACCACCACAGCTAAAATTCATGTAAGCAATCACTGTGAACTGCATTTACCACTATGCTAAGGGGTGAACTGTACTGGGAGGTGAGGCAGTGTGCTCCCATCCCCCTTCTGTTTGAAAAGGCTCCTTGAGCCACTGAACTGACGAGCTTTTGGAGATGCACCTGTGCGCCAGAGAGAGGTACTGAGACCTGAGAGACTGTGGCAGCCTTTCCAGCAACCCCAGAAGAAATTTCGTTTTTTATCTCTACTGATGAAGGATAATATCCGGAAATACATGTGTCTAGAGATTTACAGCACTAACCTGCACCCACTTTGGTGAACCACCACAGCTAAAATTCAAGTAAGCAATCACTGTGAACTGCATTTACCACTATGCTAAGGGGCGAACTGTGCTGGGAGGTGAGGCAGTGTGCTCCCATCCTCCTTCTGTAAATACATTAGGGTGTGCTTAACCCCTTCGCTGCTAGGCCTTTTCCCCTCCTGTGCTAAGCCTTTTTTTGGCTACTTGGGGTAGTTCGCGCTTAGGCCCCTGTAACTTTTTGACCACATAACATATCCACGCCAAATTTGCGTCCTTTTTTCCAACATCATGGGGATTCTAAAGGTACCCAGGGTTTGTGGATTCCCCTGGAGGGGACCCAGAAATTAGCCAAAATACAGCTAAATTTTGGTTTTTGGGGAAAATGCGGAAAAAGGGCTACAGATGAAAGCGTCTGGTTTTTTCCCTGAAAATGGCATCAAAAAGGGGTTGTGGTGCTGAAATCACCATCTTCCCAGCTTTCAGGGACAAGCAGACTTTTGTCAGAAAACCAAAAGTTTTTTACACAGTTTTGGCATTTTTCTGGGACATAGTCTATTTTTGCTATTTTTTGTGCTTTCAACCTCCTTCCAGTTAATGGAAGAAATGGGTATGAAAGCAATAATGGATCCTGGAAAGCTATACATTTCTGAAAAGTAGACAAAATTCTGAATTCAGCAAGGGGTCATTTGTGTAGATCCTTCAAGTTTTCTTTATAGAAACAAACAGTTAAATAAAGGAAACATTGAAAATTAGTTGAAAAAAATCAGCCATTTGTGTCAACGTTTTCACCTGTAACTTCTTCTAATTATGACAGCTATTTGAAAGCAATATACCGTTACATCCGCTGGACCTTTCTGGTTGTGGCGATATATAGGACTTGTAGGTTCACCAAGAACCCGACGAACCCAGAGCCAATAACTGAGCAGCGTCTTGCAATGGTTTTTTATTATGTACCGGGTATATAGCAATTATTCTGGGAAAATGTATACATGGAAAAATCGGTATGAAAGACACCTATGTATTTCTGAAATGGGAACAAAATATAGAGTTTAGAAATAGTAGATATTTGCACTTTTCCGAAATTGGGAGTACCCATACTGTCATAAGGTTTCTGCACATACACAGAGCTATGCACAGGAAAATGGGACCCCGGAATACAGTGGTTTGCCACCATATACCGTAGCACCCAAAAACCCCAACCCAACTAGCTTAGCATCCCATTAGCACCCAAGTACTAATGTTTGGACAACCCAGAACACGGTATCTTTATCTCAGGACTCGCAAAAGCAAGAACACTCTTTCGTCACTCACTCGTACTTGTCCACAAGATGCGTAGGAAGAGACACTGGATAGGTTAAAATGTTTATTCCAACTTACGTGCTCTAATGTACAGTACACGTGTCAGTACTAATAGCATAATGCATATGACTAATATAAGCAGCATGGTTACAATTCCATAGAATACAAACGGGGAAAGCATCTCAGAGCTCAGTGGATAAACGTATAAATAACATTACCACCCTCCCCTTGCAGTAAGATAGTTTATTATAATAATAGAAGACCTCTGGGCTTTGACTAGCGAACCCCCATACCTCAGTCTCTAGATGCAGAATTACATCAGCAGGACATCATAGCTCTTCTCACTGAAAGGGATTTCTCCAAGTGTGTGTAAGCGCTAGTAAACCACAGTATTAAAAGCATATCGAATTCTTCATGGCAATTGCACATAATGTTATGTCTGGGTGCGCGAGACTGGTCATATCAGGAAGAACCAGAATACATTGTTATGCGACCTTGTACATGTTTGTGCAGACTGAGCCCAGAAAGGTGAACAACAGAAAATGCAGACAGTGCAAAAGAACTTGGCACGAGCAAAGGGCGAGGAAGGCCCGGCTCAGTGTAACGTGCGCAAAGAAAAGCAGCATGGCAGCCAGGCCTAGGCCAACATAACAAGGCAGGTAACAATCCACAAGACACCCTCCCCGGGACAGTCTGGCGGCCAGGACAGAGGCCCATCAGAGGAGAAAATTGACGTCGGAGCACAGGGAGCGCCCAAACGGCGAAGGGCAGGTCAATCCATGAAAGTGAAAGTGCAGAAAAAAGCCATACCCTCCAAGAGTTCATCATTGGAATCGTCAAAAAACATAGATGCCATCCAATCCATGAGTTCAAAAGAGCAGGAATGCTCCTCAGCAAAGGGAGCATCCAGAAGCAATGCGGGACAGCTTGCGTGATAATTGAAACAGCTTCGTTGTAGGAGATCCTGGGCAGCCGCCCAGATATCCCATTGCGCCAAAATCCCCAGTGCAGCCGCACGTGCCATACTGCCAGCAACGGAACAGTCCTGCTCATGGGCCTCTAAGGGACCCATCAACTGAACAAAATCCGGAACAGACAATGACGAATTGGAGAGGCAATAATCCAGAGTCCAGGTGAAAGGACAGCGGACACAAGTCATCACAGGTTGCACGCAAGTGAAATACGCAAAGCGAAATGAAAGAGTATATGACACACTCAGTGTCGCCAATGGCAAGACACCAAAACCAGTCAAAAGGCGCTCACGGAGCAGCTGGAGGCGTTCTGGATCGAGCAGGTCCCATCGGGGAGCAGCCATTGCGCAGAAAGCAAATTAAGAGCAAGACACCAGCCGCTAAAGCGAGGATCAATGGGAAACCGCCAAAGACACTGGAAAAAATAGAATGTATGAAAGCCGGGATGACACCAAAAATAGTTTGGAAGGAGGACACCAAACCCGACCCCACGACCTTAAAAAAGTGCACTAGGCCTTCAGTGTTAGATGCGTTAAAAATACGATGTATTAACTCCCCAAAATGTTGGGGGAGATTAGTGTTTATAAGGGCCTGTATTTCACTGTGGGTACTCGCCACCTGGAGAATGAATGTCTCCCGGGCGGACGTGAGCATAACTTCCTCGTTTAATAATAGTGCCTTTATTCTGCTCAGTCTATTGAAATCTGCTTCCAGGGTAGGGATGGAAGGCCAAATAGAGATATCAACCTTGCCGTGAGGGGGAGGAAACAGCACATTTTTGCAGCAGACAACCCTGTGCGAAACTGTTACAATGTAAGGAATGCCAGCCTACAGGCCACAACAGTTTTCGTTATTTAAAAGTAAATAACTACCATTGGAAAGGAGAGTGAAAGTAGGTGAAATAACAGGAGCAGGAATACCTTTCAGCACACAAGCAAGATTAGGAGAGGAAACGCTGCATGAGCCATGCAATTTAATGTGTTTACAAATAAGCGAATGACCTATAGTCGAGTCGCAGTACTCCCCGTGAGAAAGACTTCCTTGCCGTCCCGAAGGCATTTATACATGAAAGGCAAGGACCAGAGTTCATGCAGGAAAGCACTGCCCAATGGCCGGTAACGGCCCACAGGATAATGTTTCATGCACGAGTCAAATTCAAACAAGGAAAATGGTAAAGCTATAACCCCATGGACTAGCCATACAGCAGAATCGAGTTCTGCAACAGAGAACGGCAAAGGATCCACCTTTTCGATATGTAATAGAGTGTAAGTTGCATCCTTCATGGACATAAATTGCTGTTTGTCAGTTAAGTTAAAAGGTAGAAATAAGGCAGAGGTGTTCAAAAAATGCCAAGGCACTTTACCTAACTTAAGTGTTTGTAAAGTCCATGCAAACTGCATAACTGAGCGCAATTGATTCTGACCATGATATAACACAGAAACATCATCTTGTACAATATCAACAACAGAGGACACAATATTCTCTAAAGTGTAAATGCGAGAAGACAGGGTATTAATACTATTGTCAACAACAGCAAGCACCTTTTCCATATTTGCTTGATCTATTTCCCGAAGACGGGAAGCAGCTTCCATTTGTGATAGCTTCCAGAGTTCATTATACGTTTCATAAATGAATCTCTTAGGTCGGGGACCACGAGGTCCCAAAACAAAGTCGGACAGATCAATATTGCCTGTAAGGAGGGACAAATGTTGTTTAACAGAATCAAGGGACGAATGTTGCAGCCATTGTTTGCATAATTTACCAACAGAGTATGTAGTGACAGTACGGGCATCAGTAAACCTCGGATCAGGCCTATTCTGTGTGTAGCTAGCACCAGTATTATGAAAACGCATTTGACATGCATTAGATGATATAGGCCATACTAACCAGGGTGACTGAACCAGCTCAGAAACATTAAACGAGTTATTTTGTAACATTGCCTGCAGGGACACGAGGGACAGATTGAATCGTGAGCTTTCATTTGGAAAACTTGACAGGGATGGTATTGATGGCGTATTCAATTGTTTAGTGGTTGCTAAGCCCCAACATGTAGTCTGATAGATGGAAGCATTTAGGAACATAATTTGGGTAGGGATGAGGCACGCACGATGCAACGCCTCGGTTCCCTGTACCTGCCATGGCTTGGAGCCCCAAATAGATTTTAAATCCACTGTATTATCCCAGTACTCATAACCACCCACAGCTAAGGCACTTAGAAAGGAACCTGAATAAAGCAATTTGGTGTGTGTTAACATAATTTTCTGAGTTGATGTGTTATTTAGTCTAAAATAATAGGATGCAGGGTTCGACCGATTAAAATCAGTAAAATAATTAAACTTATTTCGAAGAGTTTGAGAGCTACCTGGCAAGGGGTTTGGACAATGTTCCCATTGGGTATAGTTAACAGAACTACGCAGGGCACTGGGCTTATGGAGAAAATGATTACCCCAATGTTGGTAACAATACAAATCGGCATAATTAGCAGAATTCATATATAGATCTTCAGCATTAAAAGATGCATAATATTTTAAATCGGCAAACAATGCTTCAACGGCATGCACATCCCAATCATCAGAATGAATATTATTTTGTACAACATCACCCATTGAAACACGAAGGACATTAGGTACATTAATAATTTCCGTCGGACCATGGATTTGATAGTTCACTGCATCCCATACGATGCCATCAGCAACTGGGAAAGCTGAAATGTTCACAAATGTGTGGTCACGCTTCATGATGTGAGACGAGGAATGAGGAGCCAAAGTTCCAGAAACATAGTCTACAGCAGAGCGTTCAGGTAAATAGTGACCATTGATTAGTAGAAAAAACACTGTGACAAAGCCAATGGACATGAACAAAAATATCAAGAAAAGTACCAACCAGATGTATGTCCAGGGGGAATCAAAAAATTGTCTCTAAACCAGGATATAAAAATACTGAACTTGGACGGAACTTTTGAAGATGTGGAATCCGAATCAAAGGAATAACGAGTCGGGCTTAGTGGCGTTGTTGGTTGATGGGCCACCGATTCTGATGCAGGATAAGTATACTCGTCCTCGTCGATATTGGTGGAGAGTTGGGGATCAATCGTAGTTTCAGGCAAATCAACCATCTCAATTACAGCATCAGCGATCGTTCGTGCAGATGGACTATGAACATATGTCCGATAAATGGCAGGACAAGAGACCGCTGGTGTGACACTATTCAGGATCGGCCAGGCGCTGTAGCTTGACATTTTCAACTGAGATGTATCTGTTCTCTTTGCGACCAGGAAGCGGTGGTAAAATGACTGTACGTGTTCCCTTCAGGCCAAGAACTGGAACCGGTGCACGAAAAGAGGGGCCAAATTCTTTTTGTTTTCAACCTTCTCTCGAACCAGTTCTCCAACTTTCGGAAGCCAGCCGGCTACCGGAATCTGCAACGCAGGATCTGTGGCTGAAGGCAAATGTGTAGTTGCAAGTTTGTCTCGGGCTTCTTGTAAGTCCTGTAACATAGCAGAGTGGTTATCTACATCAAACTTGGCGGATTGCGCCGCGATGTCTGGACCCTCAAGGTCAGGCACAAACATTCTTATGCCAAAGAGCATTTCGTATGGGGTCCGCCCACCCAGAGGTCTTCTAGGGAGATTATTAAGTGCACGCTGAACGGTATACAAATGGGCCAGCCAGTTCCTGCCAGTACCTAAAACCCTAGCTGTTAAGGATTGCTTTAAGTCACGGTTCATTCGTTCAACGATAGAGTTGCCCTCAGGCCTATACGGAGACGAAAATTTCACCCGCACCCCAAGCGAAGCCATTGCATCCTTGTAAGCCCTAGAGGCAAACGCTGGACCTTGGTCCGAATGGAAGGTGCCGCATGCGAAAATTCCCACAAAGACACGCAAATCCCTGATTACATTTCGGGCGTCAGCACTCCGTTGTGGCCAGACCCAGAGAAACCGTGTGCACGAGTCCACTGCCACTAAGATGTATTTATAAGCAGTGTCTGATGAGAATGGACCGCAGTGATCCAAGTAAACACACCCAAAGGGTCTGTTAGCAATGCAGAGCGGTGTTTGTGGTGGACGTGTTACCGTGGAAGGCTTAATCTGTTGACAAACGTCGCAAGAAAGAACAAAAGCACGGGTGTCTTTATATAACCCACGCCACCAATAACGCTGCTGCAAGATGGAAACTGTAGCTGACACACCTGCATGAGCCGAAGCCATGCCTTCGTGTGCAGCTGATATCAAGGCACTCCTGCGGTCCGCGTTGGGGATCAGCCGATCTCCAACGTCAGGTATAGTTACATAAGGAACCTGATCGGGACTTAATGTGTAAGAATACTTGGAAGGGAAACCTGTAGGGTAATTATTACCTTCCTTGGTTGCAGCAATAGCTGCTAATATTACAGGGTCTATTTTAGACATGGACCTGGTAACCGCTGCTACTGAACACGTGACTACTGCTGAACGGGCAGCTTCATCTGCCAGATCGTTACCAATAGCGTGTGCGCCCACCCGCTGATGGCCTAAGGTGTGAACCACCTGTGTGAGGGGCAGACGTTGTTGCAATTCTGCCACTCGAACCCAAAGCATTTTATGCTTAATTGTGCTCCCTTTTGCGTCTTTGTAGTCGTTTTTCGACCAGAAAAACAGATTGTCATTGTAAGATTGTACACAGTAAAAAGAATCACATACAATAAGAGTGGTCTCATCCTGAGAAGCGAACTCAAGTGCAAGTAGCAATGCATGCAGCTCGGCTAATTGTGCGGTACTATCTCCAAGTGTGCGAGTATGCACTGCAGAGGATTTGAACTTTCCATCTACAAAGGAACCCGCAACAATAGCACATGCAGCTGAATAAGCGTGCTTGGACCCAGTGGCCGGTTGCGCCGAACCATCGGTGTAGATCACACATTTGTAATCCTCAAGCGGTAATAAAAACAAAGGAGGAGGATGAACGAATTCATACTGCAAAAACTCCTGAGTCTGCAGAGAAGAATCAAAAACAAAAGTGACGTCCGAAGACGTCAAGGATGTAGCCCATTGTATCCAACGGGGATGCATTGCTTTTGAGTTCGGTACACTTGCCTTTGTTACTGCCTCTAGGGCAGGACAGGGTGTTACCACTAGAATCCGCTTTCCCTGTGCCAGTGCGCGTTCTTTTAGAATCGCCATTTGCACTGCAGTTAGAACTTTTTCGACAGATGTAAAGCGCAATTCAGCGGAAGTGTACAGATGTGACTTGTATGCGATGGGTACTGTATCACCTTCATTAAAGGTTAAGTATGTGAATCCCACCGCCCCCGGAATTATTCTAATCACCAGGTTTGTGTGGTTATCACGAGTCAAAAGATATTTAGACTCCAAAAGGTCTGTCTGCAAAGACTGCAGAATTGAGGTATGCTCAGTCAGCCAGCAAGACCTTGAATAAGTAGGTTGTATCAAAGCATACAAAGGCTTGATACGCTGGGCATATTCGGGAATGTAAGTACGCCCGAAATTCAAGAAACCCAGCAAAGACTGAAGTTTCTTCAGAGTATTTGGGGGGCACAAATGTGCACATTTTTCCAAGAAATGGGGGCTAAGCCCTTACCTTCGTTGTTGAGCTCATAGCCCAAGAACAGAACTGTAAATTCAGCAATGTGTGATTTAGCAAAGTTAAATTTGTAACCCTGCTCCGCAAATTCAAGAATAATGCGGTCCACACGGGACAAATGCTGAAATAATTCGTCGTCCGTCAGATAGATGTCATCTACGTACGAACATGCGTCTTGATCAATGTCATTTAACAAAGAAACAACACGGGCGGCGAATATACCCGGACTATTTTTGTAGCCCATGGGTAAACGCCGGAACTGGAATAATTTACCACCGGAAGTGAATGCGGTCCATTGACCACTCTCCGGGGCTAAGTTGTGCGTGTAGAAACCGTTTGAAAGGTCAAGTGTCGTTTTGTATTTTTTACGAACAAGACTGTCTACAAGCGCAGAACTGTGTGTATTTTGCACCGCAAAGTTCCGACAATGAGTATTTAAATGCCGGTAATCCAAAACTAAGCGGTACGATCCGTCGGGTTTAGAAACCACGAAAAGGGGATTGTTCATAGGTGATACGCATGGTTCAATTACTCCCTGATATTCCAACTGTGTCAGAATTTCGGAGACGGGGCCTTTTGCCTGCCGTTTTATGGGATATTGGGGTTGTGGCTGCGGTAGTGACCGCAAAGGTATTGCATGAGGAGGTGATTCTTCATCCCATCCCACATGGTTGCGGTATAACGCTGGTGCCAGGTACACAGCCCACTCAGCTGCAAGTGCTTCAGCTTTGTCCTTTGGGACATGCCTTGATAAGCTTGGAAGGATTACCTCCTCTCCTTTATGTGCAGCTAAAACGAATGGGGGTGGCCAATCCACCTCTGCTAACAAAATGTCATATGAAGAGGTTAGATTTTCCCAAAAAATCCCTTTTATTTCACGCGGTATGTCACCTTCAATTTGTATGACTATATTATATAGTCTGTCAGGGGTGCCACTCTCGTGTCAGCTGTCTCTACAGTAACGAATGTTTCAGTTGCTGTCGCCTCCATATGAGGACGTAGCGCCTCCCGCACTATGGTAACTTCCGCGGCGCTGTCTAGGAGGGTCACTGCCCACGTCCAATTCTGGAGTCTCGTTCTCACGGTCTGAGGCATATTTCGCTGTAACAGCGGCAACCTTTTTCTTCTGAAATTGCGGTCGAGGAAGGTGAAAGTCTTCTGCTTTCCCTCTGACTTGTTGTCGAGGTTGGTCTCGCTCCTGGGGAGCCTCTCGGCCCCTTCCTCTATCTTGACGTCCTCCTCCACCAGCCTGTGACGACGTCTGGGCCTGTGAAGAACGAGGAGAACGCGTATCAGAGCTCTGAAACCTTTCTGGTGATTTAATCCTTGACCTATCACGTAAATCATAAGTACGTTCAGAAGAAACCGAAACTGGGGAAGCGCCTCTCGACCCCGGCTTCTTTTGTTGCTTACCCTGTTTTTTCTGTCTCCAACTCTTTTTAGTGAAGACCGGTTTATCATCTTTCTCAGATGCACTTTTTGTTTGTATAACTTGTGTTTGCGATTGAGTTTGCATTTTTACAAAAGGCTTGTTGCCTAGGCTATTTCTTCCAATTGTTTTATAAGCCCGGGCTATTATTTTCGGTAATTCGCGAGGCCTGTCCAACTCTGGGACCAAAGCCAAAGCATTCGCTACTTGAAAGTTCATAGCATCGCCCTTGACATTTCCAAGGATCAGCTCAGCTACTACATCAAACACTCCCACTAGTCTCATCCCTAATTCCACAGCCGCTTCAGGGCCATGTTCATCCTGTACTTTTTTAATTACAGAGGGTAGAACCGTCATGGAAGGAGTTCCAAAACATTTTGAATAAACTGCTGCGAATACCTTACCCCAGTTTTCACATGATGTCAAATCGGGGATTATGTCTTTTGGCAAACTTATCGTGAGGATGCGGTGTTTATCTACTGGGGATGTATGTGGAAACACTGCTTCTATCTGATCGAACTTTTCTGCAAGCCAGTAAGGATAGTCGTCCTTATTTTGTGGACGTTTGCCCATCACAGAATTTACCATGACAGGACTTATAGTCACTCCAGCTGCAATAGCTGGTTGGCCTGCGACTACAGGAGCAGCTCCATGGAGGCTACCTGTAACGTATGTCACCAAGGCTCGATGCACTCGCACCAATTCGGTATGCATAGTGCGCAGTTCCGCAAGCGGTAATGCCAGATAATTTGGATGCGGGGTATACCCGGCCAATACAGGCCAAGTGGCCCCCTGAATTGACAAGGGGCCTAAACGAACTGCGGTAGTTGGTTGTGGTAGGGCGCCATTGAACCAAACACGGTGCTGCCAAGCCGTGAGAGGCACTTCAAGAGCAGTATAGGGTCGATAGGCAGCAGGAACAGCGGTGGGCTTATATTCATGAAACAGCTTATCACCTGCATCCACCGCTTCAAAAGTGATCCAAGTGTAAAACACTTCAAAGTGATAAGCCGCATCGGCTTGAACCACAAAGACCAACTCGACCCCAGTATCGGGCACTCCATACACAGCTAAGTGGTCTCGGAGTGCTCCTCGACTATGTGCAGCTATCGCCACACCAGCCATGACTAAACAATTATATTCGACAACCTAACAGGGAGCACAAAAATGGGTCTGCTAACTAACCTTTTTTAATAACTTCAAGCTTGAAAGAACCTATAAAACATTCAATATAGGAGGTATCACCATCACATACGCCTCCGGAAGCGTACGCGAGGGGTTTGTGGACAAGCACAAGTACTACTCAAGCGTCTCGCAGATAAGCTGCCCCACGGTGGTCGCGCCATGTCATAAGGTTTCTGCACATACACAGAGCTATGCACAGGAAAATGGGACCCCGGAATACAGTGGTTTGCCACCATATACCGTAGCACCCAAAAACCCCAACCCAACTAGCTTAGCATCCCATTAGCACCCAAGTACTAATGTTTGGACAACCCAGAACACGGTATCTTTATCTCAGGACTCGCAAAAGCAAGAACACTCTTTCGTCACTCACTCGTACTTGTCCACAAGATGCGTAGGAAGAGACACTGGATAGGTTAAAATGTTTATTCCAACTTACGTGCTCTAATGTACAGTACACGTGTCAGTACTAATAGCATAATGCATATGACTAATATAAGCAGCATGGTTACAATTCCATAGAATACAAACGGGGAAAGCATCTCAGAGCTCAGTGGATAAACGTATAAATAACATTACCACCCTCCCCTTGCAGTAAGATAGTTTATTATAATAATAGAAGACCTCTGGGCTTTGACTAGCGAACCCCCATACCTCAGTCTCTAGATGCAGAATTACATCAGCAGGACATCATAGCTCTTCTCACTGAAAGGGATTTCTCCAAGTGTGTGTAAGCGCTAGTAAACCACAGTATTAAAAGCATATCGAATTCTTCATGGCAATTGCACATAATGTTATGTCTGGGTGCGCGAGACTGGTCATATCAGGAAGAACCAGAATACATTGTTATGCGACCTTGTACATGTTTGTGCAGACTGAGCCCAGAAAGGTGAACAACAGAAAATGCAGACAGTGCAAAAGAACTTGGCACGAGCAAAGGGCGAGGAAGGCCCGGCTCAGTGTAACGTGCGCAAAGAAAAGCAGCATGGCAGCCAGGCCTAGGCCAACATAACAAGGCAGGTAACAATCCACAAGACAATACTAGCATGAGAATTATAGGACATTTTTCAAAATGACTTCTTTTTTACACATTGTCTTTCATTTGGAAGGCAGAAATGCATCAAAAGTCAATAGATAATAACAGTTGCTCTACAATTTTGTGTTACCCTAAGTCTCCCGATAAAAATGGTACCTCACTTGTGTGGGTAGGCCTAGTGCCTGCGACAGGAAACAGCCCAAAACGCACGTGGACACACCACATTTTCACAGTGAAAATTTACCCTTTTTTTGCAAAGTGCCTAGCTGTAGTTTTTGAACCCTAGCTCTGCCGGCACCTAGGGAAACCTAGCAAACCTATACATTTTTGAAAACTAGACACCCAGGGGAATCCAGGATGGGGTGACTTGACTGGCTCTCACCAGGTTCTGTTACCCAGAATCCCTTGCAAACCTAAACAATTGTCAAAAACCACATTTTCCTCACTTTTCTGTGGTGAAAAGTTCTGGAATCTGCGTGGATCCACAAAATTCCACCCACCCCGCATTCCCCAAAGTCTTCCGAGAAAAATGGTACCTCACTTGTGTGGGTAGGCCTAGTGCCCGCGACAGGAAACAGCGCAAAACACAACGTGGACACACCACATTTTCACAGTGAAAAATGACCCTTTTTGGCAAAGTGCCTAGCTGTAGTTTTTGAACCCTAGCTCTGCTGGCACCTAGGGAAACCTAGCAAACCTATACATTTTTGAAAACTAGACACCCAGGGGAATCCAGGATGGGGTGACTTGACTGGCTCTCACCAGGTTCTGTTACCCAGAATCCCTTGCAAACCTAAAAAGTGTAAAAACCACATTTTCCTCGCTTTTCTGTGGTGGAAAGTTCTGGAATCTGCATGGATCCACAAAATTCCACCCACCCCGCATTCCCCAAAGTCTTCTGAGAAAAATGGCACCTCACTTGTGTGGGTAGGCCTAGTGCCCGCGACAGGAAACGACGCAAAACGCAACGTGGACACACCCCAATTTCACTGTGAAAAATGACCCTTTTTTGGCAAAGTGCCTAGCTGTAGTTTTTGAACCCTAGCTCTGCCGGCACCTAGGGAAACCTACCAAACCCACACATTTCTGAAAAGTAGACACATGGGAGATTCCAGGGAGGTATGGCTTGTGTGGATCCCCCAATGTTTTCTTACCCAGAATCCCCCAGAAACCTGAAATTTTGCTGAAAAAATCACTTTTTTCACACATTTTTGCGTGGGAAAGTTGTGGCATCACCGGGCTGACACAAATTTCCTACCACCCAGCGTTCCCCCAGGTCTCCCGATAAAAATGGTGCCTCACTCAGGTGGGAGGCCCAAGTACGCGCGACAGGCAATGGCCGAAAACGTATTGAGGCACATCAAAATTGCCTATCAGAAGACGACCTGGTTTTGCAAGGGGGTCCCATGACTTTTTGGCCCGGGGCTCGGCGGCCACCTAGGGAAACCTAGCAAACCCACACATTTCTGAAAAGTAGACACCCGGGGGATTCCAAGGAGGTATGGCTTGCGTGGATCCACCAATGTTTTCTTACCCAGAATCCCCTGCAAACCTGAAATTTTGCTGAAAAAAATCACTTTTTTCACACATTTTTGTGTGGGAAAGTTGTGGCATCACCAGGCTGACACAAATTCCCTACCACCCAGCATTCCCCCAGGTCTCCCAATAAAAATGGTGCCTCACTCGGGTGGGAGGCCCAAGTACGCGTGACAGGCAAGGGCCCAAAACGTATTGAGGCGACATCAAAATTGCCTATCAGAAGACGACCTGGTTTTGCAAGGGGGGTCCCATGACTTTTTGGCCCGGGGCTCGGCAGCCACCTAAGAAAACCAAGCAAACCCACACATTTCTGAAAAGTAGACACCCAGGGGATTCCAGGGAGGTATGGCTTGCGTGGATCCACCAACGTTTTCTTACCCTGAATCCCCTGCAAACCTGAAATTTGGCTGAAAAAATCACTTTTTTCACACATTTTTGTGTGGGAAAGTTGTGGCATCACCAGGCTGACACAAATTTCCTATCACCCAGCGTTCCCCCAGGTCTCCCGATAAAAATGGTGCCTCACTCGGGTGGGAGGCCCAAGTACCCGCGACAGGCAAGGGCCCAAAACGTATTGAGGTGACATCAAAAATGCCTATCACAAAACGACCTGGTTTTGCAAGGGGGTCCCATGACTTTTGGCCCGGGCTCCGCGGCCACCTAGGGAAACCTACCAAACCCACACATTTCTGAAAAGTAGACACCCGGGGAATTCCAGGGAGGTATGGCTTGCGTGGATCCACCAACGTTTTCTTACCCAGAATCCCCCAGAAACCTGAAATTTTACAGGGGGGGCAGAAAGGCTGTAATGGTGGTGGGGGGGTGGGGGCATTAGCGTACCCATTTTGGGTAGCCCCCACCCTAAAAAAAAATGCGTCCAAAAACATCCCTGGTGTTTAGTGGGCTTTCTGCCCCCCCGGGGGGGCAGAAAGGCTGTAATGGTGGTGGGGGGGTGGGGCATTAGCGTGCCCGTTTCGGGCAGCCCCCACCCTAAAAAAAAATGTGTCCCAAAAAATCCCTGGTGTTTAGTGGGCTTTCTGCCCCCTTGGGGGGGCAGATTGGGGTCTACTATCCCCATCTGCCTCCCAGGGGGGGCAGAAAGACTGTAATGGTGGTGGGGGGGTGGGGGCATTAGCGTGCCCGTTACGGGCAGCCCCCACCCTAAAACAAATGCACCAAATAAAAATCCCTGGTGTCTAGTGGGCTTTCTGCCCCCCCGGGGGGGCAGATTGGGGTCTACTGCTCCCATCTGCCCCCCAGGGGGGGCAGAAAGACTGAACAGTCGCAATTTTTTTGGGGGTAGCAAAAGCCCTTGCCCAAGGGGCCGCTCCCCCTCCCTGGTGCCTTAGTGGGTGGATCTCGCTTGGGGATCGCCCTCCTGGGGCGATCCCCAAGCAGGGATCCACTGGGGAGGGGTACCATTGGAAAGGGAGATTCTCCCTTTCCAATGATACCTCTCCCGTCTTTCTACGTGCTCAGGGGCTGAGATAGCCCCTGAGCACGTAGAAAGTTAAACTGAAATGAGCCTAAAGGCTCATTTTAGTTTCGTTTTCAGTGAAATGAAGTCAGCGCGACGTGCGCGCTGATCTTCATTTCACTGAAAGGGAGGGGGCCTCGGGAGCTGGGGAAGCTCTTCCCAGCTCCCGAGGCTGTGGGGAGAAAAGGAAATCCCTCTGCTGTCTGCAGCAGAGGGATTTCGTGCCCCTGGCCTCATGACGGAATGGTTCCGTCATGAGCACAGGGGCACCGATGCTCATGACGGAACCATTCCGTCATGAGCATCGAAGGGGTTAACCTGGACAAAGTGCAGTGGTTTCAGCAAGTGCAATAAAAACGTTTGTCAGGGCATATCATAAAAGCCACACAAAAAAAATAGAAAAGTTCATGGGTAGAAAAGTTGTCACAAGTCAGCTTCGTGCTCTACAAACCAGGTTTAGGGAATGCCAACAACATGTGGAACTGGTTGAACCTAAATCTTGTAAGGAGAAATCGGGGTGGACATTAAGAGTGCTGAGCAAATGAAGTTCAATTTCAGGGCTTGTTACAAGCAGTGCATGTCTTCGAACCAGGGGTTTCTCCAGCTCAATACCCTTCTTCTCGCTTTTCCTTCATAGTAGAACATTATCCAGAGTCCAGGTTATATCAGCTTTCAAGAGTAGTAGAATGCAGTAGAATGCAGCTTAAACAGGGCAGGCCTACCTAGCTTGACAAAAGTATCCAGAATATATGTCAGCCATTTGACTGACATACACCCATCAAGCTCCAGGCAGTCCTTAATTATCTCCCTATTTAGGTGGTTTTCTTATTGCACCCAGATATTCAGCCACCTAATCAGGGGGCGGAGGGCAATGAGATCCGATTGATAGGGTAGCCCTGACCCCTCATGAACCATAAAAGCAGAGGTAGAAGCGGGAGCCACTAGGAAACACCTACAGAACCTGTTTTCCTCCATTTAGAGCTCCCTTTTTATTGACATATCCACATACATCACTACCATAGGTGGCCACTGGAACAGATTTGGCCTGATAGATATTGAAAAGGGCACCCAGTGGTTTACTGCTGATTCTAGTCAGAAAAGAGCACCTACAGATCTTGACAGAGCTAATCTCAGTGGCGGCTCACCGAGGGAGTGCTGCGGGGTGGTGAGGCGTGGGAGGGGCAAGGTGGGGGGGTAGTGGAGTCCGACATACGACGGGCAGGAGTAAGGTAAGTAATTAAATAAATAAAACAATTTACCTTGCGGGCGCTGCATCGCCGAGTTGGCGATGCAGCACGAGCAAGGTAAATTGTTTTATTTATTTAATTACTTACTTAACTCCGTTCCACCGTATGGTGGAGTCCACTCCCCCCCCACCCTGCCCCTCCCCCGCCCTACCGCCCTGCAGCACTCCCTCGGCGAGCCGCCACTGGCTAATCTCTTAAACCAAGGGGGCCCACGTAGACCGGTCATTAAAAAAGACCCCTAGATAGGTATAAATCTGGACACTGGACAATCTATTGCCCAGAACATGAAAAGATCTCAATATAGTATTTTTGGATCCCAGCACCATTACCTGTGATTTGCTATAGTTGGTGGAAAGGTCAAGACTATTCATATATAGTACAAAACCATCAAGCAGTGTCTGGAGACCCAGGGCTTTCATAAAATTGAGAAAGCAGGTGAAACATTACCTGAACAGTCATTTTTAAATACTTTTATGGAACGCAACCGGGCTCTTTACTGATCAGGAGAAAGATATTCTCCTGGACTCACTAATTCCAGCAATATTTGCCCCCAGGAAAGTGGGTAAGAGATGAGTTAGTACTTGATAAACACTGTGATATCTTGCTTGACTGTTCATTCGACTTGAGGTCATGCTAAGTGCTTTTTTTTGCTAATATTTTAAACCCTTCTATCAAATGGAAATTTAACAAGCTGGGTATGGATTATGCCTGGGTGAAATTTTAATTACGCCGGAGTAATTGAAATAATTTTGTGTTACTCTTTCGATGCGAAATTACTGACATTAATGCAATTATGCTCATTTGCATAATTATGAGTAATTTAGCAAAAAAATCCTACCACAGGAACAACAAACTTAAGGCCTGATTACAATGCCAGTCGTACAGACCGTCCAACCGCCATGGCCGTGGTCCGGTTCCAACCGCTGCGGCCGGGAACTTTCCCCACACCATATTATGATGCAACCTCTGCTACCGCGGTGGTCTCATCTACGGCCATACACATACCCTGGAATATATGTCATTGCAAGTGCATGCAAAATCACAGGAAACGTGATATGTACACACATGCATGACATATCTGGGTATATGCACCATGTACCCCATTGCTGTGTGGCGATCTGTGCACAGTCCAGTCAATGGGGATACATGCCACCTAATGACTTTCTTGCATTGTGGCACCCACAGGGTCGTAGTCCTCGAGGCTCAGCTGCCGCAGTGTGGGGGGACCTGGAGAAAGGGATCCATGCTGGAGACTGTCAGGGAGAAGATGATATGGGTAAGTATTCACCCCAAGTCCATCGTTTCAGATGGCTCGAGGTAGGTGGTCCGACTGCCATGGTCGGGTCATCAGAAACACACATTGTAATCTGGACGGCAGTCGTGATCACTGTACTGCCCTATGGATGCTGTTTTTCTCCGACCGCCATCTCGGCAGTCGGAGAAAGGCTGTTGGAGTCGGCAGTCTTTCAGTGGTCAGTCGGATTACAGGAGGCATGCATAGTAATCTGGCGGTCGGACCGACCGCTTCCGACAAGACCTCGGTGGTCGGACTGCCTCCGACAGGACCGTAGAAGCCAGTCCGACCGGCATCATAATAAGGCTCATAGCACTTGTGAGTGGCAGCTGGGTGCTGCTGTTTGTGTTCTGTTGTGCTTAGAGCTATTTTGTTAGCGAAAAGTGCATCCTCAGGTCCATTTTGGATGCAAGTGTGCATTTTGCTCTCAGAAAATAGTGCTAACTGCTAGGTTAAGCTTCTCACGTAACTCTGCATACTCTTGCGTAATTTTGCTGTAATTTCATGAAATCACGCTACAGCAAATTGCAGGAGTCATGCCCATCTCTAGTATTGCTAGCAAGAACATTGTTGAATGAAAGTTATGATTAGATCACCTAGTTGACCATTTATTGTTGTTCAATGAATATATTTCTCCTGGGTGTTTGAATAATTATATTACAACTGATGTATTACATTTGATAATGTCTTCCTCAGAAATAGAATGTACTGACAATGTACTGCCATTTGGGGACTTCAATGCATAAATAGCTACATCATCAACAAAACGTTTCAGAGGTGAGGATTTAGAAACATACAAACTTTATTTATTATTTATTTCTTTATGAGTTTTATATAGCGCTGGCTAGACCCGAAGGTATCAGAGCGCTTTACAGAATCAAGAGCAAGGCAATCACCCAGTCACTAAGTATATGAACGTGCAAAAATCTTAGGTTCAAGTACCATAACTACAATAAATACACAGAAAAAATATTAGGCAATGCAGGTGGAATACAATGTGTACACGACACAGAAGTTCGGCCATGAGGGCGGTTACTGAATGTGGTCAAGTCACAAATTTTGAGGCCAGCGAGAGAACGACCTTCTAGGCACAAGAGGCAAGGAGAAGTAGACAGCCAACTGTTCAGCTGGGTCAAAGAGAGACTAATAGAACTGAGTTCAAGAATTGCTCATGTGTTCCAGTATTTGTTGAGGAGATGGCGTTTCAGGTCTCTTTTGAAACCAATGAAGGAGGGGTTGCATCGTAGGTCCTTCGGGAGAGAGTTCCATATGCTGGGAGTATTACCGAAACAGAGCGAGCCTGGGTAGATTTCTTTTTTAGTTTGGTAGGAACAAGAAGAAGTGTGTTGGAGCTTCTCAGTGATCTAGTTTTTCCTGCTTTTGTGAGTTTGTTATCTAAATAGTCAGGGGTGTGTGAATGAATGGCTTTGTGGGTGATACAGGAAGTCTTGTAATTGCATCTTCCTTCGATGGGAAGCCAGTTGAGGGTCTTGAGTGCAGGTGTGATGTGATCATACCGTTTAATATCTGTTATGAGCCTGTCTGCCAGGATTAATACTGATCTGAGGGGAGCGATGTGCGAGTTCGGGGTCCCTGTAAGGATAGCATTCCTGTAGTCCAGTTTGGAGAGGACCAGAGATTGAACGACCCATTTGAAATCATCCGAGGGAATGAATGGTTTGATTTTTTTAAGATGTTTTAGTGTGTAAATCGCTCCTTTGGCAGAGTTTGTGATGTGATCCTTTATTGACAAGTCTTTATCCAGGGTGAAACCTAAGGATTTAGCCAAATTAGAAAGAGTGAGAGAACAGTTAAGAGCCTTCAGATCACTGATCCAGTCTTTGATTGGGAGGTGGTTACTTTTGGGGCAGAACAGGATTATTTCTGTTTTGGTGGGGTTTAATTTTAGATGGTTAGCGTTAAACCAAGATTGAATATTACTCAGTGTGACGTTGAGATGTAGGATGTCTCTGGGTGATTTAGGGGCATATTAGCAAGACCGGCGGTAAAATTATCGCCGTTTTAGCGGCAGGAAACTGCCGCTAAAACGGCGATAATGGACTTGCTAATATGCGTTATAGAATTCCAATAGAAGCCCAGGTTAGATGTGCAGGACATCTAACCTGGGCTTCTATTGGAATTCTATAACGCATATTAGCAAGCCCATTATCGCCGGTCTTGCTAATATGCCCCTTAATTTTGTATTAGTGTTGAGTGTTGTTTGCATAGGAGTGAAATTTGATCCCTGCTTGCTTCAGGATGATAGCAAGGGGTTCCATGAAGAGATTGAACAGTGAAGGGGAGAGGATTGAGCCCTGGGGGACGCCAAGAGAGACAGGTGTGGGTTTCGAGAGGCAAGACTTGATTCTGATTTGTTGTGATCGGTGTTGAAGGTAAGAAGTGAACCATTTTAAAACAGTGCCATAGATACCGGAGCGGATCTTCAAGGATTCCAGTAAGGCTGGGTGGTTCACAGTTTCAAAGGCCGCTGATAAGTCAAGAAGGATAAGTATGCATGCATCTCCTTCATCTAAACATCTATGGATGTCGTCTGTGATATTGAGCATGGCAGTTTCTGTGCTACAGTCTTTCCTGAACCCTGATTGGACGGAGTCAAGTAGGTTGGAATCCTCTATTTGCTGGTTGAGTAGTTGTAAGACACATTTTTCCATAGTTTTGGCTAGGAACGGGAGGTTGGAGATAGGTCTGAGGTTGTTGAGATCATTCGGGTCCACCCTGGGGTTTTTGGGAATGGGTGTGATTTGACCTAGTTGGAGGGAATCCGGTACACAACCCGAGGCGAAAGAAGAATTGATGACTTTTGTTTAACACAGGGCGATAATGTGGTTAAGGTTATGTACTATTTTTGCAGGGAGGGGATCTTTGGTGTAAGAAATGGGCTTCAATTTCGCAATAATATTGAAAACTTCAAGTTCTGTCATGGGTTTGAAGACCAACCAATTGGCGTTTTTTTTCCAATTGTACGTTGAAAAGGTTGGCGTTAGTGCCATTTGGGGCCATTTGGTCATAGGCGAGATCAAGAGGAGTGACTGAGTAGAGTAGGGAGTGTCAGGGCGGATTGATTGTAGGGGGGGTGGAGGTGTGACTTGAAGGAAAGATTGCTCAATTTTAGTTATTTTGTCTGTGAAGAAGCTGGCAATTTCTTCACATTGTTCATGAGAGGCTATGATTTCATGTGGGGTGTGACTTGAAGGAAGGATTGCTCAATTTTAGTTATTTTGTCCGTGAAGAAGCTGGCAATTTCTTCACATCTTCAAACTTTAAGGCAGACAGAAGAAGAAATTCACTATTAAGTCAACTTATACAAATTGGTTGTGTTATGTTTAAAAGGCCGTATTAATGGGGATAGGATCTGGGTAGGGTCCAAATCTCAGTTGTTCATTTATTATGTTATGTCTTAAAATTGCTTGCTTACAATAATATCTAAGATAGTTATGTTTTCCTCCTGTTACAATGACTATAAATTCATTCTATGTCATACGTCTCACCATATAAAAAAGCTTTAGTTGCACCTAACAGGAGGTGAGATATTAGCCCACAATCCTAGAAATGTGTAATATTGGGCTAATAAAACTGTCAATAATCTGTTGATTGTAATCATATCCTAAGCCCAAGGACACCTTCTAGCAAAAGCATTGTCTATTTTTACTTTTTATGATTTTATCACTACACGAATGGTTAACAGTCTAAAAAGGCTGAGAAGTAGAATAAAATGCAATCAATTCTACATGGATATGTAAAAAGACAATGTGAAACAACAAAAACCCAGGATCATCCTGGACACCAACCTCTCCATGAGCAGACAGATCAACGCTGTCTACTCATCATGCTTCCACATCCTACGAATGCTATGCAAGATTTTCAAGTGGATCCCACTGAACACCAGACAAATGGTCTCCCAGGCTCTTATCACAAGTTGACTTTATTACAGGAATGCCCTCTAAATCGGAATCCCAGTCCCTTCCTACGCCGAATCCAAACCACCCAGAACGCCGCCACCATATGAATATTCTGTGGAATAACCACATCTTGCCACACCTCAACATTCTCCACTGGCTCCCCGTCCAGGAAAGATGTAAGTTCAAGCTACTCAACCACAACTACAAAGTTTTCCACAACAGGGGTCCAGCTTACCTTAACCACCGCCTCAACTTCTACCAACCCACCAGACGCCTTCGATCTGCATTTGCAGCTACGGCAATGCTCTCTACGCCGGAATCAACAAGAAACTCCTTCCAGACTCCAGACCGTCCAGAACGCCGCAGCCAGACTGATCCTCGGCATCCTCCGTCGCAGTCACATCACCCAACACCTCTGCGATCTCCATTGCCTCCCAGTCAAAAGAAGAATAACCTTCAAACTCCTCACCCACGCATACAAGGCAATTCACAACACTGGACCAAACATACCTGAACAACCGCCTCTCCTTCCACGCACTGAATAGACACCTCTGATCAGACAACCTCTCTCTGGCCACCGTCCCACGCATCTACAGGGCCAGAAAGGGAGGGAAATCCTTCTCCAACCTCGCAGCCAAGGCCTGTAACGACCTCCCCCTCCACCTCCGGCAAGCTCCCACACTGCACCAGTTCAGGAAGGACCTCAAGACCTGGCTCTTCGGATGACCCCAGCACTCAACGGAGCCGTCCCCCAAGCGCCTTGAGACCCTAGCGGGTGAGTAGCTGCCCTTCACCAACCCTGATTGATTGATTGATTGATTGATCCCAGTCAAGAGCACACCTCCCTCTCATCAAGAAGACCAGAAGCGAAGGATGCTCCTTCTCATACCTCACAGCCAAGACCTGGAAGGACCTCCCAAAACACCTCAGAACCTCCCCCTCCCTCTTGGACTTCCAAAAGAACCTCAAGACTTGGCTCTTCCAGACGAAACAGGGATCATCCCCTCCTCCCCCCTCAGGCCTACCCTATTCAGCGCCTGGATACCCTCATGGTTGATTAGCTGCGCTCTACACATTTACATAGCATACCATAACATAAAACACTTGTTTTATTGCTCAATTAGAGTGCATCTAATCTTGAGCATGATAAAGAGACTTGCTAATTATAAAAACAATGCCAACAGTTAGCAAAATCAGGCCTGGTGCTCACAGCATTATTGATGTCTATTTGTACTTTACACTGGGAAGACACTATACAAATCAGCAATTTACATTATCGACCAAGTATAGTGCACTCATGTTTCATCCTTTTATTCAGGATACAGAATGGCCAAATTGGTGTGGGCAACTGAAACGTGTCTGGCTCCATTTTGTCTGTACCCACACACCCTTACACCAGTGTAATAACGAATCATATAAAATGGCTAGACATTCAGCTGCAAAAGGCTCTAATGGTTTGTCAATAACAATAATGAAAAAGGATTCTTGGATATGGGAAACAAATGTTTCAAGAATGCTGTTTTGTCAGGTTTAGTCAGCAAGGAGTATTATTGTCCCTCTCTAGAGCTTTGCCCCAGAATTACTGATCAATCTCACTTCTAGATGCTAGTGGAAAGTTATTCCGTAGATCCTTATTAGAACACATCCAGACTGAGGTCATAGAGAGGAAGAGTCTCCTTGTTTACAATGTGCCTTCCGTTCCCAGCACTTTGATAACATTGCTGTGGTGCATACTGCATAATGTGCTAAAATCAGCCTTACATGAAGTCTTCATTGATTTTACTACAGCTTCTAACAAGTTGACAAACCTACTTTGTGGGGGAAGCTGAGCAATATGGGGACCCTCAGCTGGTCTATGGAAACTTCTAATTGGCTAACACCGTGGTACCTGGTATAGGGTTTTAATGGACCCAGAGAAAGGTTTAACTTCCTGCTTAACTACAGAAAATAGGTCAAAACAGGCCTGGCCCATACTCTATAAGGTCATCGGATTATGGTTTCCGACAGCGGAGCCAGCAGGGACAAGGCCACCAGGAACCTGACGGTCCGTGGACCGTGTGACTCAAAATAGGACGGCGGACCAACCGGTGGACAGACAGGGTATTTATGGCCGAGTACCCTGTTTGTGAAACTATAAATCAAGCCCTAAGAACACAGATGCCAATTCAAGTTTGCTATCTGATGTTTCATGTGTGCATAATTGTTCTATTACCTGCTGTTTTCTTGTGTTTATCCACTTTTAGCGAAAGTCACAAAGAATTAAATTGTAACCTGCCAACATAATAGCCAAAAGTCAGAACAAACCAAACATCATTTAACCGAGGAGAAATTAATTCCAGTGAAAGACCAAAGAACATTCAGCCTCTCCCTTGTTTGTCCAAAACATTCTGCAATGCATTGCTGCAGGGATTCCACAGATCACCAGCAATAAACCAAGACAGATTAAGACTACTTAAACTGCACCTTGTTGACATAACAAACCGCTATACATTGCTGCTTGAAAATAAAGAGGAACAACGCTGTATGGAAGGACATAGACAAAAGTAAACATATTGAACATAATTGCCACCCAATAAAAATACTTGAAAGAAAGCAATTATATAGGTGCAAAGTGAATAAAATAAGCAGTGAAAGGGAAGCAGAAAGAGGATGGTAAAGCAAACAAATCACTCAAATCCCTACTAGCATCGTGCAGATATATTAGAAGTTCTGGAAATAACAAAGTTGAACCACTAAGCAAAAAGATAAAGGGCAGTATGGAAAAAGAGCAAGAGGGACATAAATGTGAATTTTTGTGTTGAAATAGGCAATTGACACAAAAAAGAATCAAGGCAAACACGGCACATATGGACTCAAGAGAAGAGCTGAGCATGAATAAGAAATCATCTGACAGCCTAATGGCAGGGGGAATGAAGGAGAGGAAAATGAACATGAACAGAAAAAAATAAAACAAGAGAAGAAGATATAAGAAGAACAAAAACAAGAAAAAGAGAATCATATTGTTAAATCTAAACAAGAAACCAGATAAGCTAGGGACACTGGACACCAAAGTCATAGTTTCAATTTATGATGTGGACTGGGACGTTGATGCCAGAATCCAAGTACTCTATGATACAATGCTCTTATTCAAGGGTAGAAAAATGAGCAAACCTTTGGAATTTCAAAGTAATTACTTTCATACTTACTGAGGCTTGCTAACCATACCTTAGTGCCAGTGTCCAAACCCCTTACAAAATGCATGTTGAATTGGCTGTCCCCAACTGCCATAAGCCGACTTACTCATAAGTCTCTAGTATATGGTGCCAAGGGTACCTGGGGCATGTAAGACAGAGTGTCCACCCAGGGCTGCTTCACTGGTTGTGCCACCCTTTGCGTGACAAAGTAGAAAATGGCTCCCAGTCTGCCACTGCAGCCTGGAAGTGCAGTTTAACACTGCTAGTTCAACCTTGCCATTAAACTAATGGCAAATCCCCACTTCCTTTAACAATATATGTAAGTCTCCCTTAAGAAAGGCTATAGAGCCCTAGGACAGGGAGCTGGATATTATTATTTAGGACATATATTTTTAATATGCCCTAGGAGCAAAACTTCCATATTATTATTTTTGCTGTGGAAAAGTTAGTTGCAAAAAGAACAATTGATGGACAGAATGCAGAACAATGTCATACATTCACCCCAGTACAGAGATCTGGGCCTAAATCCATCGTTTTGTTGCTCACCATGCCATTCCAGTTTGAACCCAGCCATATGCAAATCAGTCTTGACCCTGTGCCCAATTGGAACAGTCCAGCCCGAATTGCCAGGCCAGGTCCTCCCTGGATTGGAACCAAGCTTCCTAGGACCGGTTTCGGGGTTTCACCCCTCATCAGCCAGGATAGCTTGACTCCAGTGGCATGGAGAGCACAGGACCCACGTCTGGGCATACCCTTCCCACTCGGGGTGACAAATGCAAAAAGAACAATTGATGGACAGAATGCAGAACAATGTCATACATTCACCCAAGTACAGAGATCTGGGCCTAAATCCATCGTTTTTTTGCTCACCATGCCATTCCAGTTTGAACCCAGCCATATGCAAATCAGTCTTGACCCTGTGCCCAATGGGAACAGTCCAGCCCGAACTGCCAGGCCAGCTCCTCCCTGGACTAGAACCAAGCATCTTAGGACCGGTTTCGGGGTTTCACCCCTCATCAGCCAAGATAGCTTGACTCCAGTGGCATGGAGAGCACGGGACCCACATCTGGGCATACCCTTCCCACTCGGGGTGACAAATGCAAAAAGAACAATTGATGGACAGAATGCAGAACAATGTCATACATTCACCCCAGTACAGAGATCTGGGCCTAAATCCATCGTTTTTTTGCTCACCATGCCATTCCAGTTTGAACCCAGCCATATGCAAATCAGTCTTGACCCTGTGCCCAATGGGAACAGTCCAGCCCGAACTGCCAGGCCAGGTCCTCCCTGGACTGGAACCAAGCATCCTAGGACCGGTTTCGGGGTTTCACCCCTCATCAGCCAGGATAGCTTGACTCCAGTGGCATGGAGAGCACGGGACCCACGTCTGGGCATACCCTTCCCACTCGGGGTGACAAATGCAAAAAGAACAATTGATGGACAGAATGCAGAACAATGTCATACATTCACCCCAGTACAGAGATCTGGCCCTAAATCGATTGTTTTTTTGCTCACCATGCCATTCCAGTTTGAACCAAGCCATATGCAAATCAGTCTTGACCATGTGCCCAATGGGAACAGTCCAGCCTGAACTGCAGGCCAGGTCCTCCCTGGACTGGAACCAAGCATCCTAGGACCGGTTTCAGGGTTTCACCCCTCATCAGCCAGGATAGCTTGACTCCAGTGGCATGGAGAGCACGGGACCCACGTCTGGGCATACCCTTCCCACTCGGGGTGACAAATGCAAAAAGAACAATTGATGGACAGAATACAGAACAATGTCATACATTCACCCCAGTACAGAGATCTGGGCCTAAATCCATAGTTTTTTTGCTCACCATGCCATTCCAGTTTGAACCCAGCCATATGCAAATCAGTCTTGACCCTGTGCCCAATGGGAACAGTCCAGCCCGAACTGCCAGGCCAGGTCCTCCCTGGACTGGAACCAAGCATCCAAGCAAAGTTAGTAGCCACATTGGCAGACACAGAGTTACCGGCTGACCCCTCTGCCCTGCTAACTTCTGAATGGGACTACTAAAATGGGTACTTCAAGGTATCAAATTAATCGTGACATTAACCAGACTTGATGCCCCAGTTGAATTTAATCTCACTTTTAAGGAAAGGCAACTTTTGGAAAGTTGCCAATCTGTTTCCCAGTTTTGTCCAGCAGACTCACACAGCTGATGGCCATCAGACAGCCTTCTGCTCTCCTAGGGAGTTGTGTGAATGACTCCCAGGCTCAGGAAAAATAGATGCCTGCTACAAGGAGCGGTGTTACCTCCCTCCTGCAGGAAGCCACTCAGGGTGTTGACCCAAAAGGCGATCTTCAAAGATGAAGCTGCCTATTGTGGGCAAATGATGATCACATTTCTGAAGGGTTGCCCCTTTATCAGGTAGACGGGCTGGCAGTGGGAACAGAGGAGAGACTAGTACCCAAACCGGTTTTCCTGTGGGTGTGCAGCCCCGAGGTAGCCAGACATCTAGGGATGGCTACCAACTTTAAAACATTTGAGGAAGGGTTCAGATATCTTCTGAGTGGGAAGAACATTGTACTCTGGGATTGCTAGATGCCACAGATAGCCAGAAGTTGTCACAGGGTAGGAGGAATCCAGGGAGCCCCATGTCTAGTGACATAATCATAGCCCTTAGGGTACTTTCTGGGCACAAATATGGCATCCCTGGCACGCTGAATCTCAGATCACATCGGAACTGAAGAAAGGAATGAAAAAGGACTGCCCCTATGACCCCTGGACCTGGCAAGAGAGGCTGCACCAACTGCTGGACTGCACCTGCCACACTTTAGGCTAGCCAGGAGCCTGTGGCTTCTGGCTCATGGAAAAACCACTCCCCCAGACCAAAGTGATTCCAAGGGTCAGTCAGCTGACCCGCTTGAGACAGCACCAGGGCCATCAAAGCTGAAGAACCCTTTTCTGGTAAATCAGTAGCCAGTTTTTGCAAATTGCCACTGATTGCTGCAATCCCCGATAGTCAAAAGTTGCACCCAAACCTGCTCGACCCGGTAGTGTCACCTGAGTCCAGATTGGTTGCCAAAGAAGGACGCTAGCCTTCACCAAAGGATACCGCTGGACCCGCTGTGCACAGAGCCTGGTAGCCCAGCCGCAACTGGCCTTCTGCTGGCTCGAAGAGGACTTCAAGGGTCCCTGACTTCTGTTTCCAAAGTCACCCCACCTTGCCCATGGACTGAGGAACAACCGCAAAAACACCCCCATCGACCACACAGCACCCACAGCGTCTATCAGCATCCTCAACATCCTGCATTCCCAGCATCAGGACCACTCCATGGGAGCCGTCGGACGCTGTTTGCCTGCCAGCAGGGTCCCAGGACTCAAAGCCCAGCCTGCAAAGTGGCTTCTAAGCCGCCACTGCTACCATCACTGCTTTGCGCCAGGAGGCGCATAAATCTGCTCAGGGCACCCCTCTGTGATACTGATACAGTGGTCGTGACTAATAACCTACGACCAGGACAAGGTACTGTTTTGCTCTATATCATTGTATACGTCCCTGTTTTACCCTCTACACCTGCCACCTGTGGCTGTTTGCAGACAGTTACACCTCCCTCGTTCACGCTTACTCCCTGCCCACTGTACTAACAAGCTGCGATGGGAAAGAGGAAAATTACTGAAGGGAGCAAAAAAGAAGTCTGCCTAAAGAAGAGAAAGAAGAGAGCTCAAACATCGAGCCCAGTCATAGAGGGAGGGCTGTTAGACCAGATCGACACACTGCTGTCCGAATGTGAGGGACTCCTTGACCCAAATCCGAACAATATTACACCAAAGAATTCCAACATCCAGGAATTTAGTAGTCCCACATGTTCTGGCCACATTCCAGCTATGTTTAAATAGGTAGTCAGAAGACAAAAGGCATCTGCAACCTCTAAATCGAGAGCTAGTAGCGCCAATAGTGTGGGAACTGAAGCGCAGGTGGTAGTAGAGGATTCATTGCCCTTACCCTGTAGTAATAGTTTTGCTCCACTTCTAGATTATGAAGATTCACTAGAATTTACAAACAGTCAGGACGGTGATCCTCAAAGGAAGGGCATAGGTGCCAGCATACATAAAAAAGGTCACTCAACCTGCTGTGAATCGAGTACTGATCCCCAACAGTAGAGATAATAGTAATGGTGATGGTCTAGTAAAACACACAATCTCGACACAAAACGAGGTACCTACGTAAAAATTACTAACACTGCAAATGGCTGTGTTAGTGAAGGATATTAGAGTACTCAAAGCCTTTGTTGGCACTCTTTCCGACTCACTCAGCAAGGTTCTTTCAGATGCTCAACTCGTCAAGAAACAACTAGGGACTCGTCCAGGCAGCTCAGTGACTGTCCAAGAGGGAACAAATTGTAATAGGCACCAACTAGGGGCCCCCCATAGTTATAATACAGGAAGAATAAGCCGCGGACGCACAACCCCCAGGGTTAAGGTTGAACAACAGGGACAAATGAACAGGGAGGGCTCAAATAGAATCAGTCTCCCACAACCCAGTACCCAGCATGAGGCATGCAGACCCTTATCTAGTCTTGTGTATCATCAGGCAAACAAGACACATGCCACTCCCTTAACTGTTAGATACCCAGACCCTGAGGAAAATATTGTACATGGTCAATGTCCCAAAGCTCCCCCCTAGTCTACACAAAGAGGATGAGGGTGCATTGATAAATAAGTGTACACATTGGTTACGGCAGGTGAGAGGGTGTTGTTCCATGATTAAGGATGACATCATAGGGGCCAAAAGATACTCCTACCCAGGGGCTGCACTCAATGCTATTGCATTAGCAATGCCACATCGTGACTTTGTCGAAGATCTAATAGCCTTTGATCTACGCACCCAACACCTCACCAACACAAACATTTGCCTTAAATATCATCTCCCTGAGAGGGAAATTGAGAAGAACTTGACTCATCTAGGACTTGCCCAAGGTGTTGTGTCCCCCCTACGAGAGATAGATTGAAGGTCTCTCTCTCCCTCCGTTTTTAGACCTCTGGATTTCTATTCAGTGTATTCTAGGGCGCCTACTGCATTCTATTTGGAAGTAGATTCTACCTCTGAATTGTCCAGCCCCAGGAGTGCGGGAGTCAGGTAAGTCACACATCAGGAATCCCGACTCAAAGAGCAGGGCTGAACCCCGACTCACATTTATCACCATATAGTATATCACTCTTATCTTGGAGCATCGCAGGACTAAGGAACAAGAGTATCTCCCCAGAGTGGAGCACCTTTTTTGAAAAGTTTGATATATGTGTTTATCAAGAAACTTGGTTCGTAGAACCATTGTATCATCCAGGATATCTAAATTAGCATATCCCAGCCATCCAAGGCATAAAAAAGGGACGCCCATTGGGGGGACTTACCATATGGGTCAGACAGGACATCGGCCTTAAAATTGAGGTCCTCCCGTCTGAATGTAATGATATCCTTGCTATTCGGTTAACGTGTAGTCCCTCTGGAAGTATTGCTATTTACAATATATATGCAAAAAGCCAAAGCGGGGGAGAAGATCTGATACAATCGATGCCTTGAGTGAACTTTTAGAAATTTTCTCTTGGGACACCTCTGTCATCATAGCGGGGGACCTGAACACGACTTTTGAGCCCCTTGGTAGTGAGGAAAAAGATTTGCTGGGGGAGGAGGATGAGCAATGGGGAATCCTGTATCTGGAATTACCACCAGTCAAAAGAGGGACTGAAGCAGTTGTCCAAATGAAAGCCTTATGTCTTGAATACGGTAAGGGGCCGCCAATGGTTGAACCATCTCTGACAGATTAGGGGCTAACACATATAACAATGGCTACCACTCAAGTCGCATTGATTACCTCCTAATTAGTTTGAAATTATGGCATACCCTGGAGGATATGGCTTTGATGGTTCGCGTGGAGAGTGACCATAACCCTCTTTGCTCCACATTTGTATTTAAGGAATTGCAAGCACAAACACACACTCAAAACTCAGTTATCACTGCTGATCTCCAATCTACAAACGATATGCGGCGAGTAAGACGACCCATGATCATAGAACGACCAGAAACACTGTCCATCATTAGTAGTGATGTTGATAACACAATAGAAGAAATGGAGTCCATACTCCTTACCTCTCAGCCTCTCCATGAAGTAACACTACATAATAATAATTATTCGCTAAAATGCGTTCATATATCCAGCCAAGGCTCCACTGGTACAACAAAGATGGCAAGTATGCTTGAAAAAGCCTGGGGGTGGCAATTTGATCAGGAGATCTACTCAAAACACAAATTGCCAGAAAGACCTATAAAACGTAGTAGCAAGTGCAAAAAAGCTCTGGAATGAGAACAGATGGCAGGAATTAAAACTGGCATCTAATAGGAATAACTCTCAGCTTTTTCGGAACCTGGTAAAATGGTGTAGAGGTGGAGTAGCACCGCCCCCTTGAAATCATGTTGACCCCGATGCATGGGTAAATCACTTTGCTTCACAATACGCCACTGATGACACAGAGGACTGTGACTCTATTTTAACGCAATATTATCCTAGTGACAAAGTATTTGACTTGGCAGATGTAAGTGCAGCCCTTAAAGCTATAGCAGGAGGGAGAGCACCAGGTATTGATAACATTCCAGCCGACATTTTCTTGCATGATAAGGCCAAATGGAGTCGTTACATCATGTTATTAGCAAATGGTATCGCTCAAGGTGCACCCATACCAGAAACATGGCGGAGCGGAAATTCTCCCGGTGTATAGAAAGGGGGACAGGCAGTAGCGGTCCGTGGTAGGAGTGCCGGCCGGGCGGTGATGTGGGGTGGGGGAGGGGCAGGGTGGGGGGGTAGTAAACCACGGATTCGGCCGAATACAGGTAAGTAAACATTTAAATAAATAAAACGAATTTCGTTGCGCGCACTGCATCGCATTTGGCGATTCTACTTTCACTAGAGAGAAAAAAAATATACTCAAAAGTAATATAATATCAAAGCTGACCATGCCATTTCACCTTCAAAGTGATACTGTTGTAACCTCACAAGCATTTATGTTTGTAGTTTCCTTAGCCCTTTAAGTGCTGGCGTCAGCTAAAGTCCCACTGACACACTCCCTCCCCAGTGCATCTGATGGCCACTGGCAGTTGCTGAGAAGGGTTTAAAAGGACCGCTGGTGCTTGTACCAGAAGGATTCCTTTTGATTATTTTGTACTTGAGCTGCTTGGGAAGAATTATTTCTGCCTGCCCAGGGAGGCGGGCGGGGTGATTACCCTAATCTGCCCCCGTGGGGGGAGCATAGTGCCCACTAGACATCATGGAAAAATATTTATGAAGAAACATAGGGGTGAGACTGCCAACTAAGGGCGTGGCCATGCATCCACCCCAGAAAGGAGCAAACAGTCTTTCTGATCCCCCTTGTGGCAGATTAGATGTTTGCCCCAATCTACCTCCTCCCGGGATGTTGGGGGGGGCAGGAAGCCTACTAGATACCAAGTAGAGGTAGGGACAAAAATAGGGCTCGGACTGCCCACCATTGTCATGGTCATGCCCTTACCGCGAAAGAGGGCAAAACTCCCAATCTGCCCCCCAGGGGGCAGAACGCCCACTAGACACCTGTGAACAAAAAGTAATTAGAAAAAGGAGTGGTGTGGGCTGCCCACCAAGGGCATGGCCATTGCCCACCCCAAAAAGGGTGCAACAGACTTTCTGTTCCCTGGGAGCAGATTGGAGGTGTGCCCAAATCTGCCTACCTGGGGGGCAAAACGTCCACTAGACACTGGGGAATTCAAAATGGCACCAAAAGTAATGAAAAGAGTATGCTGCTTATGATGGCATCTAGCCAACCCCCGCCTCAGAAGGAGCAATCTGTCTTTCTATCTTTCTGCCCCCGGGGGCAGATAGGAGGTTAGTCCCAATAGAGGAGGTTGCCCCAAATCTACCCCGGTGGGATAAAAGCCCACTAGATACCAGGGATTTTGTATTTTGGGCAAAGGAAACTATGTGGGTGTTGCACTCTGGCATTGTCCACACTCCCGCCAGAAAAAGGGACAAACCAGTATTTATGGGCCCCCAGGGGCAGACGGGCTTTGCCCCAATTTGCTCCTTAGGGGCAGAAAGCCCACTACACACTGGACAATTCAAAATGGTACCAAAACAAACAAAAGCAGGGGATTGGCCTAACCTGGCATTGAGCCATACCTCAGCCCCAGAAGGGGAAATAGTATAATTCTGCCCCCCTAGGGGCAGATAGGAGGTTTGCCCCAATTGGAGAGGTTGCCCCAAAATGGCCCCCAGTGGGGTAGAAATCCCACTAGACACCAGGCATTTTGCATTTGCAGTAAACAAAGTGGGTCATAGCATTGCACTATGGCATTGGCCGCATCTCCAACCTCAATAAGGGACAACTCAGTCTTTTTGCCCCTCTCCCAGGGCAGACAGAGGGTTTGAGCCCAATTTGCATGTGGGGGCAGAAAGCCCACTAGACACCAGGGAATTCAAAATGGTGCCAAAACAAACAAAAGGAGGGGGTAGCCTACTCTGGCATCAAGCCATAATCCCTCACCAGAAGGGGCAATAGTGTCTTTCTGCCCCCCTTGGGGCAGAGAGGAGGTCGGTCCCCATTGGGGAGGTTGTCCAAATCTGCCTCCCCCAGGGGGTTGAAAGGCCGCTAGACAACAGAGATTTTGGATTTGGGGCAAAAAAAATGGGTGCGGGTGATGCACTCTGGCACTAGAACTTATGTGCAGAGGTGGGTCCCTTGCTCGCTGCGCCACTAGATTCAAGCTAGCCTGGCTGATGAGGGGTGATACCCCGTAACCGGTCACAGTATGCTTGTTTCCAGGCCAAGGACGACCTGGCTGGGTCCAAACTGGGGTGACGTGGCAAGCAAAATAACAATGGATTAAACCCAGATCTGTGACTGAGGTGACTGTTTGAAAGGTTCAACACTCCGTCCATCAATTTATTATGTTACTTTTAGAAAGTTGTAATTCTCCTTCCTAAGCCATTTTGAGCCTGCAGCCTGTCTCTGTCTCTGGGTCAGGTGGCAGTTGGGCTTTGTGTATTCCTCCTAGACAGCTACACCCAATCGAGAGTGTAGGTGTGCCTGGATGGGCCATTATTGCCAGGATGGGAGGGTGGAGCTGGGCAGAGCCGTACTTACACTTGAATAGGTTGGGCCTGTGGAGACACACAAATGGCTGCATAGTCTCTGTAGTTATTCTGGAGCCAGGACAGGGAAGGCAGGAAGCATGTGGACTTTAAAGAGAAACCTCTAGAAACTTCTCCCACTTCAAAGGAAGAACCAGGTATAAATATTGGACCTCCGACACCAACTCTTCAGTAAACTTCTAGATCTGTGGAAACTCTGCCATGAAGAAGGACTGCTCTGCTGGTCAAAGGTCTGCCACTCTGCTGAACTGATCCCCTGCTGGACTACTGCCTTGCTGGACTGCACCCTTGTTAGATTGCTGCTCTGTTGCTCTGTTGCTCTGCTGTCCTCCTGCCTGAGTCAGAGGGATTTGGACCTGCACCTGAACCTAGGACTCCCAGAATGACTTCAAGGGCTCATCTGCTGGCCTCCTGTTCAGAACCACAAGTACATAACAGTCTCCCAACCACCTGAAGCAGCTCCCAGATCCAGCTGGATCAAGCCCCTGAACCCCAAGCGGTGCCCCTCCAGTCCTGGTACTTGGTGTGGCCTCGGAGAGGCTGAATTCACGTTTTTGGGCGCTTCTTGACCCCAAACAGGCCATTGGCACTGAAATCAAATATTAGCTGTTAAATGTCTTAAAATATTGTTTCTGAACGACAGATTTACTTAGAAAAGAAATCAGGAGATTAGCGATCTTCATGTTAATACATACAGCCAAAATTTCTTTATATGAATAAACAACTCTCCTGGATCCTAGATGTTGTAATCCTTCTCAGAAAAATGATATCCAGTACTAATAATGCCCACAATGCAAGATTAATGTCAAGAGTGTTTAAAGAGATAGCAGCCAATCAAAAGTGAGTTTCTGTTACCCAATAGCAAATTGAGCATAGAGCACCAACCAATAGGAAGTCTTCTTTCACGAAGAGGTTTGAAAAGCCGTTGCAGGAAGCACCAAGCGAATGTAGCTCGATTCTGCACTGCCATGCAGAAAGACCAGAGCGGACACAGCATGATCTGGCACCTCCACTCTCAAAGACACAGGCGCTGAAATCCGAAAGAGCTCCCTCATGCAGGCGCTCCTGTCATCAGTAGGACTGGGTGTGAAATTCTGCCCTGCTTGCGGAGTCTGCGGAGTTTTTCGCACTCAGCATAGAGCCTGGAGTTCTGAAAAACTCTGCGGAGCATAGTGGAGCAGAGTATTTTCCTCTCTCACCAATGTTAAGTTGGCGAGGGCAAGCGAGGAAAATCTTACTCCAGACCACCTCCCGGTGAGATTTCTCAACGCGGGTGGTCATGGATGGTCACTACCGCTCACGTTGAGAAACCTTTCATTTGCATTGAAGAAGCTGCCGCTTAAGTAGAATATCTGCTCGAGCGGCAGGAAGAAGCAGCGCACTCTTGTGCTACGCATGTTGCCCTTCACACTCTAAAAATCAGAGTGAACAGCGCAATGTAATAAACTCCCAAGCTTGCAGAACTCCGCATAGCGCGGTGGAGTTTTTTGGTCACTTCGCAGAGTTCTGCGTAGTGGAACTCCACAAACCCTGCCCAGGCCTAGTCATCAGGTGAAGCAGCACAATGTCTGTGCTTCAAGTAATAGATGCGGCAAGTGATAGTACTTCACTGCCACACTTCAGTGCATGCTAAAGGAAATCATCCAACAGGGCACAGTGCTCTTGCTCAGGCAATCAAAAAGTCAATAGGATTGCAAGCCCTTGAGTTCCAAGTGCGCCGACAAGGTAACAGCAAAATGAATATCTCCTGTATCTTTAACCCCTTCCGTGCTCATGACGAGCTCAGCTCGTCATGCTGCGCGGTAGCGCTGTGCGCATGACGAGCTGAGCTCGTCACGACCCCACCCGCGATCGGAATGTCCAGCACACGAGCGGAATTCCGATCGCGGTCAAGGGGTTAAATCAACCTATAAGGAAACTCGAGAAAAATTCTCTAAGTCTTTAGAAAATGGTTCACCTCACAAGTAGCATAAAATTAATCATTAGCGTAGAATGTTGATGAAAGGTGCCGTTCCTGTGGTCAGGCT
Source organism: Calotriton arnoldi (assembly GCA_963921515.1). Taxonomy (NCBI): domain Eukaryota; kingdom Metazoa; phylum Chordata; class Amphibia; order Caudata; family Salamandridae; genus Calotriton; species Calotriton arnoldi. Next base: position 60,533 of record CAWUFW010014669.1, on the reverse strand, counting down.
CATCAAAAATTATGTGTTTTGTTGACAAGATGATGGTACCCAAGAAGTGATGAAACTGAAGATTCTTTTAATGTAGTAGCAATAAAGGAACAACACACAACATCCCCTGGTGAGTAACCGAATGGAGTCTGAAACATCAACAAAGAGATTCCAATTCTGTTTCTACATACTACAATTGTTAAAGTGATATTGACCATTAGCCCATTGCCTAGCCCAAAGCAACTACATCTTCCAGTACTAACTTTTATTATAACTATCTCATTAGTTTTAATCTTGGTATTCGAATATGACTGGAATCTCTTAGTTCACGGCAAGATACTCTCTTTGCTAGTCTTTTAATCTGTTTGTTCTACCCACCACATCGACAGTCATATTTTCTGACAACTGCACAGATATTGGCAAAGTGTAATTATTTCTCCTTGGAAAACCTCACAATCGTTGATACCTACACCGGAGCTGAAATGATGTGAGGCCTTGTCCTAGAATGTCTCAGCTACAGAAGTATCTTCTGCTCAGGCCTCCCCAAAACCTAATTGCTAGGCTCCAAAGAATTTTAATAAAATCATCCAGAGTTTGGCTCAACCTACTTATGCAGGATCTTCTCAAAGGACCAAAATGAACGCCACTGCCTTTTTCGCTATGCCAGCAGCAAATGTAAGGCATTGTGATCCATACATAAAGTGTACTGCTGCAAAGTCCCTGTAAACATATTGAAACTGGTGTCACACTATGCCCGACCACAGCATTGTCAAACTAATATCCAAGTATGATGGCTATCAAAGCCCTTCCCAGGTATCTCACCCCCAAAAGTGGAACTGATATTAAGACAAGCATATCGATATTAGGTCATTTAAACTGTTGCATTGGTGCCCTCAAGAAACAATTGTCTGGTTCTGACATTTGCCCATCATCAAAATGTCTGCCTTTTGATGCTGGGTTGCTGTCCTTTTTTCTTATCTCTGCTAATTCTTGTGGCATTTTACGTCATTTCCTCTGACAGGTTAGTGGCTTAGATTCTATGCAACAGCACACTTTCCTCCAGGTTTCACCGGTCCTTATTCCCTGCACAGCTCTCCCTCTGGGATACTGTCAATTGGGGATGGCAGGCTGAGATACTCAAGTCAACCCACACTTTCTATTGCCAAGCATCTTTGATTCTTCCAGAATGGGCTACTTAGAAATGTCCACAAGCATCTTCTAGATGTGGTCTTTATTTTGACTCCGCTGTTGAAAGAAGATTTGGTATCTGTAGGTTGGAATTAGTGAGTCACCACAGCAGTAAGACCCAAGGCATGTCAAGAGCAGGCATTACAGATCAGGCTCACCTTTCCTTGATTATGGCCATCCCCAGCGATCTTATTTTCAATAGAAGCTAAGATTTTTGTCTAATAAGAAAAGACAGTAGAAGATGTAATCTAGTTGCCCAATCATATTGTGTACGAGACTACACACAAATCCACATGCAAAGCTATATGAATAAAATTGTACACAATGTTCTGGTCATATGAGAAATAGGGTTGTTGGTTAACAGCCACAATCCCTGTAAGGGTGGACCACCCAAGTCACAAAATTAATCTGTGCTTAAACTTCTGGTAACTTGGGACAAAAGCAGTCAGGCTTAACTTAGAGGCAATGTGTAAAGTATTTATGCAGCAAACAAACAATAATAAAGTGAAAACACAATAAAGGAAAAATCCCACACCAATTTAGAAAATAAAGTGAAATGGAATAAATTATTTGACACCAAAACAACAAAAATCCAATAAGCAGAACCAGAGTTATGAATTTTGAAAGTTTAAATTGAAAAATAGCACCTAAAAGATCAAAGAGCCAACCGCAGACATCTAGTTGCTTGAGACCGGGGCAAAGTCGAAAGTTATGGTCTACTGCAATGAAGTGCGGGTTGGGTACACAAAGTGGGTTGGGCCCAGTGTCCGCTTACCTTTGGACTTGGAAGAAATTTCAAGAAAAATATTTCTGAGAAGGTAAAGTTCAGCGGGCATGGCAGCTTGGGGTGACCGCGGAAGAGGCTTCGTCATCGGGGGAGCTGCTGGATGAAGTCGCAGTGAAGAATCAGAAGTTTGGATTTAGTCTCTTTTCTGGAAGTTAAGTCAACAAGGGCTCCACGAAGCCATATACACCTTCTGAGAAGACCTGATAAACAGGATTTGCTGCTATAGAGAAGAACATAGGGGGAGCTGCCACAAAGTCAGGCCAACCGGCGATGCATCTTGGGTGGAATGATAAGCAGTTAGGTTTAGCCTTGGGCCACTACCTGTTGGAGCCTTCTCTGTGAGCTGGCTAACCAATAGTGGCCTATGTACTTGTGGCACTTGAAAGCTGGTGACAATCAGTCATTTTCTGCTTTCTTGCACGTTAATTCTAGCCCCACAAAGGCAAATACTTTGCCCTCCATTCAGACAACACAGAGTGACCATAATCAGCAATGCAATTGCACTGTGTCTCCTATTCAGGCTGAGTAGGGCCTTTTATTCCATCTGGCATTTTCCTGGTGGGCTGGAGCCACTGGAGGCCGATTTTGAAAGCCCTAGGCTTCTGCTGGTGCCTCTGTAAGTTTCCCCAGTTTCCCAGGATTTAGTGCAGCAGGTAGAGTGGAGCTTCAAAAGAGAGAGAGAGAAAAAATGAAAGTGGAGTTTGCTGTGACTTCACCCTCACAAGGATTATGGTTGCTGCTTGAGTAGGATTTCACCCCCCTCAACCAGTAACCCAACTTCTTACAATTGGTGACTGGGTATCTACACAGAAGTGGAGATGTTTTTAGCAGGTTGTGGGAGAGTAGGGTGACAGATACATCTCTTTGTACCTCTAACACTCCATTATCATCTGTGAAGTTCCCAGGTTCAATGTGGGAAATGTTATGTATGGATTTCATTGGACCTATGTATAATTTGAAGGCTAACATGAGATATGCTCTGGTTGATGATTATCACTCCAAATTGGTTAAATGCAAGTTTATGAGGGAATCTAGCACGAATGCTGTTCTTGAATTTTTTAAGTTATTATTTCAGAAAGAAGGTGCACCAATATGCTTGGCTACATATAATGGTGTACAATTTAAATCCATGGCTATGAAAAGATTTGTTGTCATCTTTTTGGATTAAGCATCTTTAAGTGGCTTTATCTAACCCACAAAGCAATGGTATGGTAGGGAGAGTACATCAAATGTTCAAATGTTCAAATTAATGTCCCCAAGTTGGGTTTTGGAAAAGACTTGTGTTGGGGATAGGGTTCCTAAAATTCAAGAAGTTAGTCAAAGAGTCAGAGAAGCACAGGACAGAAGTAAACAAAGATATGATATGATGAAAACTAAGGAGGTTGATTTTTGTGTGGGTGATGCAGGGAAGGTTAGAAGACCATTAGGAGCAAAATCAGGTATCTCAAAATGTTATCTTAGCACAAGAATCGTTCATGTTTCCTAGCATGCTGTTATGGTTGAGAATGGTAAGTGGTAGAGTAAAAGGAATGTTGCCAAGATTAAGTGTGGAAGTGTCAATTTGTCAACAAAATCTGTACTTATGGTTTGTGTTTGATTGGAGGGAAGTTTGACAATGACAGGTGTAATGAAGCCTCTGAGTGCATAGGAGAGGACGTTGTTGTCAGATCTCCTGGGTTTTATTCTTACAGTGAATGTGTGTCTTCATTTGAAAGCAGAGATGTGTGTGTTTCAGATACATGTTATTCTATGTTTGGGGGTGAAAGGGTCAGAAGAAACAGAAGTGTCTTGAGTTATTTGAAGGAAAATACTTCACAGTTTTTTTCTTTTTCCTCCTAGCAATCTTCCAGGCACAGCTCTCCCTGTGCTGCTACATCGCTCTTGCTTCTGCCTTCTCCTTACTTATTACCTTTTTTTTTTAGCATTTCTCCTTGCTTTTCACCCATGTTCACTGCTTTCTCCTTGCTTTTCCCTCATTTTTCACTGCTCTTTTCTTGCTCTTTCCCCTGTTTTTTGAGTTCCTTCTCCTTGCTCTTCCTTCGTTTTCACTGCTATCTCGTTGCTCTTTCCCAGTTTGTGTGCCTTATCCTTGCTTTTCCCTCATTTTCACTGCTTTCTCCTGCTTTTCCCCCCATTTTTAGTGACTCCTCCTTTGCTATTCCCTCATTTTCACTGCTTTCTCCTTGCTTTCCCCCTTGTTTTTTGTGTGCCTACTCCTTGCTTTTCTGTTGTTCTCACTGCTTTTTCCTTGCCATTTCCCCAATTATTATGTGCCTTCTTCTTGTTTTTCCCTTGTTCTCACTGTTTTCCCCTGCTTTTCCCTGTTTTGTGTGTGCCTTCTTGCTTTTCCCTCATTTTCATTGCTTACTCTTTGCTTTTTCCCATTTCTGTGTGCTTTCCTGCTATTCCCTTGTTTTCACTTCTTTTTCCTTGCATTTTCCCCTGTTTTGTGTGCCTTCTCCTTGCTTTTCCCTCATTTTCACTGTTTTCTCCTTGCTTTTTCACTTGTTTTTGCGTGCCTCTCCTCATTCTCACTGCTTTCTCCTAGCTTTTTTCCCTGTTTTTTGCATGCCTTTTCCTTTGTTTTCCTTCATTCTCACTGCTTTCTACTTGCTTTTTCCCCAGTTTTTGTGTACCCTTTCCTTGCTTTTCCATTGTTTTCACTGCTTTCTCCTGCTTTCCCCCCATTTTTGTGCACCTTCTCCATGCTTTCCCCTCGTTTTCACTGCTTTCTACTGCTTCCCCCCCCCCATTTTTTGTATGCCTTCTTGCTTTTCCCCTGTTTTATGTCTAGCCTCCCCATGTTACTCTGGACCACCTCACTTCTGGAATTCCGAAGGGCCCTCAATATCTGAGTGTTCGATTGAACCATTGGGACCTGCAAGCACCTGGATACCCTGTCGGGTCATTAGCCTCACTTCAAATATCCTGATTGATTGATTGATTGATTGAGCAGTATTTATATTGTTTTCTTCTAGTTACGTTTTGTTAGAGTATGTTTTAAGTTTGTAAATAGGAAGATGTGTTATGGCCTAGGCTATGGGCTAATGGCCAACATCACTTTAACAAGAGAATTGAAATGTTTAGGCTACATCTCTTGACTGATGTTCCAGATTCCATTCAGTTATTTGGTGGAGCCTGGAGCAGATGTCAGAGGATGTCGTGTGTTGTTCCTGTATTGTTACCACTATACAAGTATCTTCAGCTTCATCACTTCTGGAGTACCATCTACTTGTCAGCACAACAGTGGTGAAGGGCCTATTTCCTTTAGACAAGCAATATGTTTGAAATGCTGCATATTTTGAATTCATTCAATAACAGAGGTACATGCAGCACATGCTCACAGATCAACCTGACCTAAGGGCCACTTCGATTGAATCTCAGGATGATATCTCAAGCCAAGATAAAGGTGCCAGGCTTTTTTGAGGACGAGAGTGCTGGAATAAGATTCAGCTGTCAGCAAGTTAAAAGGTCATTGAAAGGAAATATTCATTGTCTTTGCATTTTTTCTAGTAGAGAGTAGAATGTTTAGCTGGACAGTAGCAGCCTTCAGCTTTCTGCTTTGTCTTCCGTATTTTAACCATGTGCACATATATCCATCACCCGTATCTAAATCTGTACTCTAGTGATATTCATTCTTCTTCCGAGGATGTTCATATTTCAGTAAAATCTAAGTTTAGATAATATTTATGTCTGAGAGCCTATGTTCTGTCATATCATTTTCCAGTGTTGTCACAGCCTTTAGTCTTGCTGTTGTTGATATTCCATCACCAGGGCCAGCCTCAAAGAGGCGACTGCCTTCTTTATGTCTTTATATGAGGAAGGAGATATTTATTGTGTTCAGTATAGCAGTATATAAATTAGTTTTCATGCTGGTCATTCTGTGGTTCTTCTCCCATACCCACCTCACCTTTGGTAAGCAAATACTGATAGGCCATCTTGCATGCACTAGTTTTTGAAAAGTAGATGCAGATCTATATATCTTATCTGGGAGTTTGACAGCATTTGAAAAATTCTACTGGTTAACCATCAAAAGACAAAAACCACCTTTTACTGATCCTGCCAGATCCTTTATGGTATTACAAGCATAGGTTGCCTATTGCAGCAATGATAATCAGACACAATGTCTATCTTTCCTGTGGTGCATATTCAATTTATAAAGAGATTATACAGGACCATAAAGATTATCAGAACTATGGTATTCATAGTAGAATTCATCCATATAACAACATATAGATAATTGATTTTTTTCAACCCTCAAAATCTCTGGCAGGCGTACCCATATTAGTGGTTCTAGGACATGTGCACAGAATTGTGACATTGCATTATATTATACCAGAATCTCAATGGCATTACTACAAGTAATAGATAACCATTTCAAATTCTGCTGAACTTAGAAAATAAATATATCCTCTAGCATTATGTTATTTCTGACTAAATCACAAAAGTTAAAATCTTAAAATTAAATACATACCTACATTTAGAGTCTTCCCAATGTCCCATGTTGAATGTACAATGTTGTCATTAAAAAAGAGCAGAACCATAGATAAGAATACAAAATTGGGGAATTGTTTCTGGTTTCAAGGCTTCAACTTAAGGCAAGGTATGTGGGGAGATGGGGCTTGAAATACGAATAATATCGGTCAATGTCAATGGAATATCTAATAAGCAAAAGTATGGCGGTCTAATTAGATGGTTAACCTCTTTCTCACCGCAAATTCTTTTTTTTCAAAAAACTCATTTAAAGACAAACACTCTTAAACTTTTCATTCCTAAGCACTATCAGAAGGCATATTTTGCTTCGGCCGGGCTGGCTGTTAGGGGTGTCGCTATCTACTTGGGACTAGGGATAGACTGGGAGGTCACACAAGTTCAGAGGGACCTCCAGGGAAGATGGATTTTGATAACACATGGGGTAAATGGTAATCTATTTAATTTTGTGAATTATTATGCCCCGGTTTCAGAAGACCCGAGGTCGATCATTAAGATCAATGAGTTGGTTAGAGAAACTGTGGGCCCCATAATTTTAGGGGGGGACTTTAATTATATCCAGGACCTAGCATGAGACACCTCGAATAAAAAGAAAAAACAGGTGAAGCCAACTACTAAAAAAGTACTGGATGTAATGATACAAGACAAGAGTTGATTGACACAGATGGCGCAGAGCCCACCTGAGTATGTCTCAATACACTTTTTACTGTTGACAATTCCAGTCTGCCTCTCATATAGATTATTTCCTTGTTTCTCGTTCCCTTAGGTGTCTGGATTCTCAAATTTGGGCAAAATCATTTTCGGATCACTCACTGATTAGTGTAAAGATAGAAATAGAAGCCATGCGAAGGGAAAGGTCCAGGTGGCAGATTGACCACCTCTTGCTTTCTAATCAAGAATTGCTATTGATTATGAAAAAATGGATTAAGGAGTTTTTTCACGTAAATAACGGCACTGCAACACCTTTTCCGGTATGGAGGGCTTTTAAGGCCTCAATTCATGGCCTAATGATAGCCTTTATTGCAGCACTATCTAAAACTCAGGGGGCACGAATAGCCGAACTTCAATCAGCAGTTGATAATGCTTTGTAGATAAGGACTAGTTCCCCAGGAGAGCGTATGGTGGTAGACCGGCAGTTGCCCAATGCCAAACATGAGTTAAGGGATTTTTTTATAATTGAAGAAATAAATAGTTTGCACATGTTTCACCAACTGATGTACCAAGAAAATCAGACGATGGGCAAAAATTTGCCCTGGTTAACTAGGGTGAAGCAGGAAGCTGCATTAATTACAGAACTGCAGGAACGAGAGGGTAGAACCCCAGAGATGTGAATTCCTACAGACTAATGTGTCTATTCAATTCTGATTATAAACTCCTAATGAAAATCTGGTCAAATCGAATTATGCCTGCTGCCCAGAAGGTTATTCATAACGATCAGACCGGCTTCCTGACTGGTAGGCAAATGTCATCTAATACAGCTTTTTTAGTACATGCACTGACAATGATAGCAGACGCTGAGAAAGCGTTTGACCTCGTTATTTGGGACACCCTTTACCATGGTCCTAAAAAAGTGGGATTTCCTAATGTAATCACTAATATGCTACAAAATATATATCAAGGAGCACAGGCTCAGGTTTTTGTGAACTCCAACTTAGCAGGAATCAGAGATATAAACTGGGGAACTCAGCAGGGCTGCCCCTTATCGCCTGTTTTGTTCACTTTTTTTATTGAACCTTTGGCAGCCAGGATCAGGGCAGTTATGGGTATAGAAGCTCCTATAGATGGCATGTCTAAATTAAAGCTGTTTGCGGATGATATAACTTTATACCTCAGGCCGCAAGAACAAAATATAAGAACAATGCTGGCCGAGTTTGCTCAATTTCAATCAATAGGAGGGTATAAAATTAATCATAATAAAACAGGAATATTGATGTTTAACACCTCGTTTACATCTTTCCCGGCACTCTTCAACGTCAAGGTCTTTTCTAACAACCTGATTTGGTACCTCAAGGTTTACGTAACTAATTCTTATGCAGAGCTTTCTAAATTAAATTACATCATCTTCCACCCCACAGGGTGGGAGAGACACCATATCTCCACGAAGCCGTGGTCTGCAACTCCATCACCAAGGATGGCCCCATCTAAGTAGTTACTCATGTCCAGTGGGCTGCTACAGTCTAAGACCGCATCACAGGCTAAATTCCGATCTCCCCTGATGAGCCAGTGGGTGATGGCAATGTTTGTCAAAAGGTGGTTAAGGTGGAGGTGAAACTGACATTTGGGTCCCGCGGGGCATATGCTGACCTCACACAGAGTAGCCTCCCCCTGAAATGAAGCTTGATGAGCGTATAACGGCCATCAGGATCTACCCAAATCCCAAGGTTGGTAAAGACTTACGCAAGAGGATCATCACACCACATTTTCCGGCTGCCTGGGGCTGTCCCCTAGGGAAGGAGGGCAGCTACTGGGTATCACCCTCCCCGCCCTGTCACTGCAGAGCTTCTCTGACTCCTCTGCAGAGAGGTGGGTCTCCTGGAGGAGGGCCACAGTGGCACGGTAGGATTGCAGGTACAACAGCACCTTCTTCCATTGCATGAAATGTGTGAGGCCGTTCACATTCCAGGAGATGGCGGTCAGTGGTCTGGTGGGGGCATGTAGCGTGGGCAGCCATCAAGGGGCAAAGGCACTAGATAGGAGGGACAGAAAGGGAGGGACAGTGGGGGATGGGGACCAGGAGGAAAAAAGAATAGGGAGAGGAAGCAGGGGGGTAATAGAAGGAGGACACCCATGTGGGAATTAGGCAGGGGACGAAGTGGGAGGGCAGGGAAGAGGGGGTGGGAGAAGGAGAGGGCGGGGAAGAGAAAACTCTTGACTGAAAGCAGGAGGGTGGTCAGGAAGGAAGAATGGGTTAGAGGTACAGGCAGGGTAAATTTGCAAGTAGCTCGGGATAAGTGACTTGGGAATGTCTGAAAACCTGCAGGTTCTAATCTGGGAGCTTACTGAGTGCAGGGCCCTAGTGGGAGGGCAGGAAGTAAAGCCAGGGCAACAAGTGAGCGAGCCGCAATATTTATTGCGGGAGGCCAAAGGACAGTCAACAGGGTTAAGTTAAAGGGGATGCCAGCAAAGTACAAAGCGGAGCATGCAGAAAGGGTGACCCCAATCACCAGAGGACGATGAGACTGGCAGTGGTAGCAACAATCGTACCGCCCCCTGGGGGGGGACAGGGGAAGGACCCAGCCATTCCCATAGGGCCGGGTGTGCATGGAAAAAGATAGGAGGCAGGGGGGAAACTGGTGTCACCAGGGAATGCAGCATGGCAGCCCTCAGGTGTGGATGAAGGGTAAGGGACACTGCTGGAGGGGAGTGACCAGGGGAAGTATGCTGGCAACACCAAGAGGGTGACAGGGCCCACCCTGCACAAGCGAATTGTGACATAGTCAATAAACAATGGAAACAGAAGAACAGTAATAGATGCCCAGGGGGCAAACTCCTAAACAGAATGTCTATACTAATCCAGCTGTCCAGAGGATGTTGAGGCCACAGGTGGTCAGCTGTCTGGTATGCCATCAACAGCAACTGAAGCAGGATGAGGGGAGGTGGTTCTTCCGTCCCCAGGCGGACCGGGTTTCAGCAGGGAGTGGGATTTGTCACGTCCTGAGTAAGCTTTTACACCTCGTGGATGGCCTTGTCCTTGCCACTCTGGATCCTGCCAGGGCTGTCCTGCAGTCTGTCTGTGCCTCTACCCGTCTGGGGGCTTCACTCCTCGAGCTACAGGGGGGGCCCCGCCGAGGAGTCTGCAGGCACCATGTCCATCCCCTGGTCCTGGAGACCCTCTAGGAAGGACCACAATTCCTGTACGTCAAGGAAGTCCTTGGACATGCTTGCTGGTTTGAAGAGGTCAACTTGTCCAACTTGCACAGCAGAGGCCGAAGCTCAAGAAAGGGCCTCCTTTTGTCATTGTTTTCCCTAGAGAAGTCCACTGCAATATGTATCTCCTTGCCCTCAAAGTCATATGGGTCTGAGGTGGGGAAAGGAGTTGCTGAACCAGCTAATGGAAGAGGAAGCAGGTGATGAGGGGCCTTGTCTGCCCCGATGCAAACAAGCATTGTGGACCAAATCAATTGGCCCTCTGTATCTCCAGAGGGGGGGAGAAGACCTACCCAGTGAGGGTAGGGAGTAGGTCCCTCAAAAAACCACAGGTGTCGGTTACCTCCACTCATTCCTGAAATCTGAAGAAATTGAGATTATCCATGCAGCTCTGGTCCTCAAAGTCGCTAAACTTACTGTGGAGGTGCCACAGTTTAGAGTCCAAATCCAGGGCACTATTCACTGCTCCTCCACGATTGACAAGCGGTGTTCTACTCCCTCCACTCTGTCATTGAAGCCAGTTATGTCTGCCCAAATAGACATCGAGTCCGCAGTTAGGTCAGTAATCTTGGCATCCATGCCCTTCAAGTGGCGACCCATCGTGGTGATCTCCTGAAGGATGCAATCCATTGTGGGGTCTGTGGGGGCAGTGCCCAAGCCGGGCAGTTGAAGCTGTCGAAGCAGAAGCAGGTGGGTGGTTGAGGGACATGGCTGTGAGACCACTTCCGTGAAGAGTAGCTGTCAGGTCACACACCCACTCAGACCCAAAAAACCACTCACACACCCATACAGCCACTCTCATACTCACTCAAAGACCCTGAAAACCAATCACACACACACTCACAGACCCACAGAGGTACTCACACACCCACTCACACACCCATACAGCCACTCATACACCCAATCATAGACCTACACAGCCAGTAACATACACAATCACACACTCACACACTCACGTACACACCCATACAGCCACTCACACACCCACTCACAGACCCACACAGCTGGTCACACACGCAGTGATGTACCTACCACACACCCACTTACACACTCACACAACCACTGACACACCAAGGATACAGGGATATTATAATTCGGAAATAGCATTAAAAAACTGTAGCAATTCAGTGAAAAAACCCAAAGGTTACAGGGACGTTATAGTTAGGTTCAGATTTTACACACAAAAAAAACATAGAAATTCAGCAGTTATAGTTATTGGTTGTTTTAGCTCCTATTAGACTAATCTACTGGTTCGCCAAGCCCTGGGAAACCTTGTTAGGGTAGCCATGAGCTATACAAGAACTCCATAATAATAATAATAATAGTAATAGTAATAATAATAATAATAATAATAGTAATAATAATAATAGGTATCTCAAGTAACTATATCTTATGGCCTAAGGTAACTATAATTCATGCCCTCGCCATGAACTACTAATTGCCCCACATATTACATCACTCATGACATCTTCTATGACATCATAGAAAATATCACTGTAACATTTGCAGTGAAATTATTGATGAGAAAACTGTGCATGGCGGGGGCACCAGTTATAGTTACCTTAGGGCGTGAGTTATATTGTAAATGTGACCCCCTTTAGTGTCTAGAAGCTTTCCCAAAATTGTTTGGAGTGGAATGGGAACAGTAGATGTGATTCTTTTAGTGTCAAAAAACCTTCCCCGAAAATGTTTAGGTTGGAGTGGGAACAGTAATTTTGAACCCTTTTGTATGGTACAGCTCCCAAAATGGTTCATTAGAAGATTGAGTAGTAAAAGTAAACACTTTAGTGTATAACATGTTTAGTCTAATACGTTACAGTACAATACAGTGTGAGTATAGATGTAAAACTTGAAGTATTGAATTTTTCATAGACATCATTAGTATTGACTTTCTTTTAAAGTACAGTACATGACTTGCTTAATTATTTTTATATTGTTCTTTATTTTATTTTTTATATTTTGTCTAATGTATATGTTTACATTTTTTAAACACTTTTCTATAACATAAGTTATAAAAGTCTTTATTGTTATGTTGTACAATATTTCTTATACTTTTTGTGAACTAGTAAATAAATTATATATTTTTTAACATTGTTTAACATATCAGTATTTTTAAACATTTTTAGACATATGGTACATTTTTTGAACCATATACATTTGTTATGGTCACATTTTTTTATAACAGGTTTTAAATACTTTTTAAAAATATTGTAAATATTACTATATTATAATAGTTATTGTTTTTATGGTACTGTTTACATTATATTTGACATAATTCTCTATATTTTCCTAATACATTTATTGATATTTGTGTAATAATTCATAACATTGTTTAATATTTTTCATACATTTTTAAATCAATTTTTGGTTAAAGTTCCATTGTTTTCTATAGAGAGATAGGGTCTGATTATGACATAGGCGTTTTTTCCGCCAGCCAGTCATGGCGGTGGTCCAGAAAACGCTGCCAAGCTGGCAGCCTCCTGCCTGCCATATCATGAGTTTCCTGCATGACTGGCGGTGTGTGGCAGGTGAAGTCATGGCGGCTGCACGCTTTGGCTCTGATAATGAGCTGAAAGCAACTGCTGGCCATGCGACAGTGCCTCAAGTCAGTTGGGTACACTGCTTCCTTGCATTACGTTGTGCAAAAGAACCAGCGCACGCACCCAACCTGAAGGCATTGAAGGGCAAAAAATTAACACTAGTCACATTTCACAAGGGCACATTCACCCTCGAGCCAGTTATTCGGCTCATTAATTGCCTTTCCACCGACTCTCGCATGGTGGTGTCCTCACCAGGAAACGGTTGGTGGAAAGGTAGGTCATGATTGGGCCAGCGGGAAGTTTGGCGGGATGTCTCCATGGGCCGCCTCTGCTGCCACGGTAGCAGAAATGTCGGCGGTGTCCCCGCCCACTTCCTAATTGGGCAGTCAGACCACCAAGGAAGCAGGTGGGAGGACTGCCTAAAAGCAACAGCAGTCCCCAGACTGCCATCATCGAAATCAGGCCCATTGTCTTTTTTTTTTTTTATTCAGCTACAATTTTTTTCCCACCAAGTGTACTTTTGTAGTCTAGTGCTGTCATTTTTCATCGTATTTGCTGGGAGCAAATAAGAGTTACCTGCTGCTGATCGTTTGATAGGGTAAGATCTGTTTTAAGATTTTCCATAGGGTTTTGGGGTCAGAGGGAATGTGGGTCCATCTAGTTAATGATAGTTATATTGTTAGTTTTTATTTTGAGGGTTATTTAGTAGTAGCTTTTGTTCTCTTGTTTAGTGTGCTGTGCAATAAGCCTACTTAGAGTTTGGTACTAGTCATTGAAATATCCTGTGTTTATTATAGTTTTGTTGTATTCAAAAATAGTGTTTTGTGAGGGTGGGTACTGTATGTTTTTTTACAAGTTTACGGATTGGAAGCTATCCCATGGACCTGTGGTTTCTACATTTTTTTTCAGGAAATTACTTTGGTTTCTAGTAAACCAAAAAATATTATTTTTAATTTTCTTTGACTTTTTGAGTCTTCCAGAGAGGATCTTTTTATTTTTATTTTACAGTTTTTTTTAATGATTCCTTATGACTTTGGATGACTTCAACAGATTTAGCTTGGACTTTTTCATTTTTACATTTTTGGAGTTTTTTGGGAGTTTATTTTTACTTTTTGATGGATTGTATTTTGATAAAATGGGGTGGACAACGATCTACAGCTTCAGAACTGTTAGTCTAATTTATCTATTTTGTTTTTTAGTGGGAAATGTTATATTTAATTATCCATGCGTAATTGCTGTACTTACAATGTGTTATTTTAAATTTATATCTGCTGGATTTACTTGGTTCAATTTTGCGTTTATTACTAATGCTGTGCATTTTGGTTGCTGATGTGCTGATTTTTTATTAATTTATTAACATATTATTTTCGTTTATAAGTTATCTTTTCTATGATATTTAAATGTGTTTTTGACTGATGTGCAATAAAAAAGATTTAACTTTTCGTTAAAAATTGTTATGTTATGGCGGTGTTTGCCTATGTTAAGGTTTGCTGGTTAGTGTGTATGTAGCTAGGTGTTTCATAATAGGGATGTTGCTATTGATTCTAAATAGTGTACTCCTTTGTTGTTAATAAAGATTCTAACTTTATAGCATGTCATACATTCTACTGGTTTGTTCTTTTTGCATGGCGTCTATTAATTTGTAGAGTGTAAGTTGGGTTCTCTGTAATGTCACTAGGAAGGTATTGTACCATTCTTATACTTCATTGGTGGTTATGGCGTCTTGGCCATGGTGCTGTTGTAAACATTCCACCATGGTATTTTGAATTTGGGTAGGCTTCTTTGTCAAGAGCAGTGCAGTCTGCCACCACAAGTATCTTCAAAGTAGTCCATTAGGGGACTTAGATTGTGTTTGTTTTGTGGGTAAAATTGACTTTCTATAAGTACGTTGAAGTGGTTCACTACCTCTGTTACAGGGACATATGCTAAAGGAATTAATCCTTTGCTGCATATTCTACACTTAGAGCATATTGTTGGAGATGTCTCCAAATGCTTTAATAAAAATGGTAATAGCGGCCTTGAATTACTGTTTGTGGGTATAGTTTAAGTATTGTTTGCATCATGGCTTGTTCAAAGTCAATTATTATTTTATGTGGGAAGTAGCTGTTCCTTTTAATTTTAATGTTGTTTATTAGTTCATGGTAATTGCTACTTTGTTTATTACATAGCAAGGCATTTATGAGAGGTCTATCAATGTTTTGATATTCACCATTCATGATGTATATCTGAGTGAAAAGTCTGGGCACATTTTGAATTGTCTGTCCATCAATCATGTTTGGGTTAGTCTTAATAAATTATCTTCTGTAGCACAAATAATAATTTGTTTGTCATTATTAAGGTTGTCATGTTGAAGGAAGGGTTCATTATTATTTGTGGTGGTTAAGTATTCAGGAATTTGGAGGGGAGCGTGGCTAACCGCCAAACTTGGCGGACGCATACTAACTGAGCTCCGGATCGGGCCCTGCATCCTGTCCACGTCTTCGCGGTCACAGTGCCAGTGGACCCTTGGCGCTGCTTGGTGACACCCCTGAGGGACCTGCGCAACGTTCTGTATCCAAAAAAAGCGGCTGTGAACCGACCTCGAGAGCTGTAGTGGGACCTGCGATCTCACCGCGGTGGCCTGCGTGAACTGGGTGCGCGAGCCACGAGGCGTCTCTGACGTTGCTGGCACTGGCTCGGATACGTGCTGCGACGGAGACCGGCCTGTGTTCGGCCTGGCGTAACTGAGGAGGTGCGAACAACTCCCGGACAAGTGCTGCCAGCGCGAATGTGATAGCCCGGGTCTCCAAAGAGGTCTCCGTCGACCCTGCCGACTGCGGCCGCATAGGCAACTCTCACGGTCTGCATGGACGTGTCTGAACACTAGACTGTTGGCGGACATGCGGCAAGGCTGCTCCTTTCCCCCCTGTGCTGGGTGACGACGTGAAAGTGAGGCCGGCCGGCCACGGGGGCTGTTAATTTACGCAGACGACTGCACGGCCCAGATACGTAGCAGTGCCCGGGATATTGCTGGGGCCTAGCCAGGAGTAGAGATTTGCAGCGAGGAACGCCCGACCGGATCAGCGTAACCAGAAACGGAAATTCCTGGTGAGGAGGCATCCTAGTTGCGCATCTGACCGAGGGGATAGCTTTGGGTAAGATTTATTCTAATGACCAAAACCTCTGTTCCATATGATGTACCCGATCCTTCTGAGGCCTAATGACTGAACACCCGCCCTAACAGCACGCCAGGAGGAGAGTTCCCCGGTCTGGGAAGGAGTTGGGTTGCATTTAGGGGCGCCATGGCATTGCAGACTGTGACCTAGCTGCTAGCATAGTGCGGAGCTGAGACGACAAAGCCACCGATCGCCGATGGGGTGGAGTGCTGAGCCCGCCAGATTCCACCTGCAAGTACAAATACACTTTGTCCATTGCTACATCGGATTCTCCTGGGTCGGACCTGCATCGTGTCTGCTCCCCCCCTGAGGCCGGCCCGGAGGTTGCCAACGATCTGGTGTGCACGTCTGACTGGCGACTAGCGCTGGTAAGGCCTTGCGGTGGAGGGGGCGGCCAGGCCCGTAAGATACCCGCTGTGGGGGATTGAATCCCTGCTCAGGGCTGGGGGCAGCTGGTACAATAAATTGAACACCCGAGGAGTGGGGAAGCCACTCGAGAACAACGTTGGGCACAACACCGAGGATATTCCTGATTGCCCCATCGATTCGGCTACGAGGCAACAAACAGTAAGTAACGAGCCCGGCTGGGCCTGGCAGGTTCATCCCCCTCCCCTCGATCTGCTGCATAGCGCATAACTATACCCTGCACTGCCTACCCTCATATAGTTTGTCATACTGCTAAGTGCACTTTGGAATAGCGCAAACCCCTTAGTGTAACCAGCGCTGGACTATTACCCTGCTACGGTATGCGCTAGAACTATTGTACCAATACTTAGCTTGGTCACGCAACATAACCTGGAAAGTGTGCACACTTCTTGGACATTCTTTTTTCCGCACTGTTTAACGCTAAAGACACAAGATGGGGCGTACCAGAGGGAAAACACAGGAACCTACGGCTGCTGACAAACTTGAGCACACAGACCTGGAGGATGCAAACAGTACCCCTGACCAAGAATGTATACCGCCGACCAATATTGAGGAACAGGCTGATAAATTAGACCTGATACTACGTGAGGTACGCGATTCTAGAAAGGCAATAGAAAGACAAGTAAGCACGCTGGCGACGGGCCTCACACTACTAAAGGCCGACCATAGTAAGCTGGCAGACACGGTCCGTAGTAACAAACTGCACTTGGAGCAAATACTGCCACAGCAAAAAACACATTCAGATCATATAGAACGTTTGCAGCGACAACTAACAGACCTACACGATAGGGTGGATGATGCCGTAGGGATAGCCCGTCGCAATAACATTCGTATAGTGGGTCTGCCAGAACGTAGCGAGGGATCTAACCCCACCCAATTTATAGAACAATGGCTCAAAGATGTGATCGCACCAGAAGGCCTCTCAGAGCTCTACAGTGTGGTGCGAGCACACCGGATTCTGGCGCGACCGCCACCCCCTGGCGCCTGGCCCAGACCAATCATAGCACGAATCTTTAATTTCAAAGACTGGGACACACTGCTCCGAATAGCCCGCGAAAAAAGGCCTCATACAGTTCGAAAACAAAACAATATCTATATATCCTGACTTTACCCTGGCAGTGCAGAAGAGAAGAGCGTCGTTCCAGGAGGTTAAACAGCAACTCTGGAAACATAGCCTCAAATATGCACTACTCTTTGCAGCCAGACTGAAAGTAATTTATGATTAGAAGTCTCATTTCTTTGATTACCCGGCTGATGCGGAAGAATGGATGGAAGTAACGCTGTCACCGTGCCCCACCCAAAACTCTCCCAAACATCAAAACCGAAATCTACCACAGCCCAGAAGGCAGGGCACGGTAAACCCGTCCGAAATAGAGCGCCGAGAAATGATGCTACTGTAAGCCCATCTCTGGAACAAATAATTGAAGGCAAGAAATCTGCGATACAGGCTGTGGTAGCGCTGGACGAACAGGATACACACTCGACGGTGGACTCGCAAGACTCGTCAGAAGACAATACAGTACACTCAGACTCTGAAAACAGCGTGGCTCTCTTCCCTTCTATCACCCCACAAATGGTGGACGACTATTTGGGTTGAAGCAGCTGGATATATCTTTGTGGGATCTCTTTTGGGGGGTCATGATCAATAATCAATAGGTAGCTTTAATTGCCATTATACTGTATATGTACTTACGGCTGTGTACACATGGAGAATATTGGGCCCGGGCCGGACCGGATATGGGGCCGTTCCAGAATATGTCACCTCTAGCCCTAATGTTGGTATGGGTTGCCTCCCCCCCAGTGCAACTGCAATCTCGTTTGCTTTGGTAGTTTTAATGGTTTTCTTAATAACCATGGTTTGTTCCTCTGTTGTTAAAAGGGGGAACCTAGTATTGAGGGTTGGTATTAGTTCAAACAGACTCGCTTCCTGTATCTATGCCACTTACTGCCGAGTCTGTCCTAGACCGGGTAACACACGACAATGCAATTTGAGGTATTGTAACGTCCGGGAAATACAAGATCCAAACTTGGAATGTTAGAGGGATGGGGTCTGTCCATAAGAATCACAGAATCTATGCACAATTAAACAGAAGGAAGGCACACATTGTTTTCATACAGGAAACATACCTGATGCACTCAGAGGCAATCAAGCTCTGTAAAAAATGGCGGGGACAGCTGTTCAGTACATCTTATTCAGTATTTGATAGGGGGGCGCCATTTGGATCAGGAGCGGCACTCCATTCGTAATGTTGGAGCAGAAAATAGATATACATGGTACATATGTGCTTCTCCGTGGAACATTGTGTTAGGAAACCTCTGATATTGGGAAGTGTATATTCCCCCAATACAGATCAGGATACATTTCTGGGGACATTGAACACAGCACTGTCGGGCTGGGAAGAGTATCCTTGGGTGATTGGAGGAGATTGTAATGCAATTCTAAATGTAGACATTGATCGCTCCCATCCACCTCTAATGGGTGCTGCCAGTAGGGAGCAAGCCGAGGCATTGGCGGGCTGGGCGGAAGGATGGACACTCGGGGACCCATGGCGGATCCCCAATCCAGTGAGCCGGGAATACTCATATTACTCCCCCACACATATGTTACACACACGTATAGACAGGGTGTTCTGTTCTGTTTCTCTGCTTGGAAATGTTTCCCTTGCAACATATCTTGGGGAAACTTTTTCGGACCACAACCCATTAGAGTTGGTATTAGAATGGGGCAAGATCCCCGCACCGGTCCCAACATGGCAGCTACAACCAGTCTCACTGGAAGACCCTGTGTACCGCACCACTTTATCTACAGTGATAACACACGATTTCGCAGAAAATGCCAACACTGCCAGTTCACAACAAGTGGAATGGGAGACGTTTAAAACAGTTTTCCATGGCGTGGCCATTAGTACTAAAGTGGGGGTCCAAGTAATGTTGGACAAAGAATTGCGAGACTTAGAAGACCGACTAGGTGAGCTAGAATCTGCTGCGGCGTTAGATGATACACATAAAGAGGCTCTGCAAGAAGCGCATATAAAACATGCAGAATTACTTGAACAGTTAAGAACAATAGACTACCGCACATACACACAAAGGCAACAGGCGGAGGCAGATAGAGCAGGTACCCTGTTGGCGAGAATTATACGTGATGCCCCCAGCGTTGTTCCTATAACTGAGATCACTACGCTTGAGGGACATAAAGTAACCACGCAATTTGACATTAACAAGGCATTCCAGAAATTTTACGAACAATTATATAAGGCTCTGTTGGCACTACAGGAAGAGGAGTTTAATACCTTTCTAGAAGGCCTAGAGTTTCCACAGCTCGCTAGTGCACAGAAAGACCAATTGGCTGCCCCAATTACAACAGCCAAAATTCGCTCAGCAATTAAAGATCTGCCACGCAATAAAACCCCCGGCTTGGATGGTTTACCCGTAGAATTCTACGAGATCTTCTCGACACAACTGGCCCCCCCACCTTGAAAAGCTTTACCATACAGCTTTAGAAACTGGAGCTTTACCCCTTACCACGAGACAAGCTTTGGTGACATCTTTGCAGAAACCAGGTAGAGACCCAAAGGATATGACAGGATAGCGGCCCCTTTCTTTACTAAATACGGATTACAAAATCCTTAGTAAAATTTTGGCTCGCAGGTTACAGCAATACCTACCCCGTTTGATTCACATTTATCAATGTGGTTTTGTTCCAGGTAGAAGCACTTCCCTAAACATCAGGCGATTACACCACGTAATATCCTCGAACGCCTTCAGACAATGCTATGGCGGGCTGCATTTCGTTGGACCTGAGACAGGCATTCGATACCCTTCATTGTGATTATATGTTACGAGCCCTCTCTCTATTTGGCATTCCCCAGGGCTATATCCAATGGGTCCGGCTTCTGTACTCGGACCCGATGGCATGAGCCTGGACTGGGGCACATATTTCTCGGCCATACTCGGTGGCCAGAGGCACAAGGCAGGGATGCCCTTTGTCTCCCCTGCTTTTTGTATTGGCACTGGAGCCGCTGGCTATAAAGGTGCAAACAGCAGCGAGGGAGAGGGGCATCAGTTTAGGGATCACCACTCATATCCTCTCAGCTTACGCTGACGACATTATTCTGTATCTCAATGATATTCGAGGGCCCAACGACCCTCTCCCTGGGATATTCTGACAATTCCAAATATTATCTGGCCTAGCTATTAATGAAACCAAATCTACTACCTATTACTTCCATGACTCCAATTCTACGGACCCGGTTAGATTTGGACACTGGTCATTCCCTATTGCACCTGTCACATTTAAATATTTGGGTATTCAGATTTACAGCAAACCCCAAGACCTGTTGGAAGGTCATTTGAACCGTGCAATTAAAACGCTTAAATCACAAATCTCCTTCTGGATTTCGCTGCCACTCTCTGTGGCCGGTAGAGTGGCTATATCTAAAATGGTCATGCTCCCCAGACTGCTCTACTTTTTCACGAATATACCATTAATAATCCTGACATATATATTCAAAACAATTAACACACTGCTTATTGAACTGATATGGGGTAAGGGATGAAGGAGAGTGGGGCTCCCTAGACTACAGCTTAGAACTGACCAGGGAGTCTTGGGTGTCCCGGACTTCCGTGCATATTGTTATGCCAGTCAACTGCAATGGCTGTCTTATTGGACTGCCGGACGCCATTTGCAAGAAAAAGGCATGACACAGACAGCGTGGGAAAAGGGAGCGCTGCATACGTTATTATTCCCCAATAGTAGGCTTCCTCGATCTGCACCCCCATTGTTAAAGGTGGCTTTGACGTACTGGAAAAAGGCTAGCCGCTACACGAAAGGGCTAAACCCATATGCCCCTAATATCCCTCTGATGGGGTTCCCCACACCGACCTGTGTAATTTCCTCTAGGCAACTGACTCAATGGACTGAGGAAGGAGTAAGTACAGTAGGTATGCTGTTTGCCGACAACATGCTTCTAGATCATAATGCATTTGTAAGAGAGCAGGGAGTTCCTAATTCGCTTTATATACTACATGCTAAGATAAGCAGATATATGAGAAGCACCTGGGCAACGGATGGCACTGAGCCCCAAACACATGCACTTATACACATGGCGTATCTCATGGGGAACGGGAGACACTTAACTAGATGGCTCTATAGCAGCATCCGAATGCACGCAAAAGTCTCACTCCAAGAACTCCAGGATAAATGGGCAGCAGATCTACGACACGATATAACAGACAAAGAATGGGAAAAAATACTAGAATACCCCAAGAAAGTGTCACGTAATCCTAAGTTTAAATTAATTCAATTTATGTTGGTACACAGAGCTTACTTGACCCCACACAGACTGAGTAAAATGTTCCCGGGTGTGGTAGACGCCTGTCCTAGATGTCATACATAGTCCGCAGGGCTGCTTCATATGATCTGGACATGCGCAAAGTTGGCACCCTTCTGGGAGATTGTTTATGACCTCCTTAAGGAGGTAACACCAGGAATAGGAAAAAATGAAGTGGAATTTGGTATATTGGGGCTTTGTAAAAAACGCAAATCACAGGGAATGCAACACAGGTTTGCCAACTTAATGCTTATTTTGGCAAAACAATCCATCACAATGAGATGGAAATCACCGCAACCTCCGTCAATACTAATATGGCATAATGAAGTGGTGCGTTGAGGGAGGGCCGAAAGTATGGCGTTACGTAGAGAGGAAAACAGAGGCCTTAGGAAAGATCCGATAGCCATGGAATGGGATATGATGGTGGAACAGTTTGTGTCTGCTGAACCTTCGCTGCACTGAATAACATAGGGTGCCCATTCTAAATAATAATAGCTGCGAAGTCATCATGACTGAATGACAGACCCCATTAGGACCCCATACGTGTATACTTTGCAGGAATACCAAACTTGACCTAAAAGTTTGTTCAGTTTTGAGTCTCAGTGGATACGTATACGTAATGATTTAACTGCAATGAGTCTAGGGGTGGGTGGGTGGGTGGTTGGGTCTTTCTAGTTAATAAAGTCCGGGAGGGGGGAGGGAATGGTGTTTTGTTTAGTATGTTTATTCGGTACACGGAACTAATAATGTCAATAGCTGATCAAAATATGTCTAGCAGTGTAATATTGTTATCTTAGGACACTGTATATACTTTGGCATTTACTATGACCCTGATATGTCATAACTGTGTTATACCTTGTTTTGAAAATAATAAAATATGTTTAAAAAAAAAGTATTCAGGAATTTGGAAGTCCTGGAATTTTCTAGGAGAAGCAGAAGTATTATTGGGGTCTTCCTTAGTTTGTACTATTAAATGTTTTAAAGTAGGTACAGCTGGTAGATGTTAAGGTACTTTAGAATGTATATCTTGTAGAATTTTAGGAGAGGCCTCTTGAGAACTATTCCTTGCCTCTTTTAAATATTGAAGTACATGCCTTACTTCGATTTCAGTGACATTTGGGGGATGGTTGTGTTCTCCACATTACTAACAACATCATTTTTCGTAGTAGCCCTCTCATAACAAGGTAAGTATTTTGTACATTTCTAATTAACATTCTCAGTGCTTGTGCTTTCTTAGCTGTAAGTGTAGCCCATGTGCGAGAGCAATTGTTTGCCTTTCTGTGATGTGATACATCTTGGTCTTTCTATCAATCTGGGTGAGAATAGTTTAATAATATAATTACATGAATTGTAATAATTTTACATATGTGTTGTTTATTATAATTGCAGTTCTGTTTTTCAGTTTTCTGTTGAAGCTGTTCCAATGTGGATCAGGTGGTTTGTTTTCTATTGGGGTAACAAGGTTGTATTAGTTATATTTTAAATGTTTACTTTTGGGTAGTTTAAAGGCTTTTATTTTTATTTTTAAGGTTTACTTGATGTTCAGAAGTGCTTTGGTTTTACTTACTTATTAAGTGTCTTCCTCCAGGTGTTTGATTGCTGAATTTCATTGGTGGTTCTGTAGGTTGTAGATTGTGTGGTAATTTTTCAGTAGTACCTACATTTGGTAGATACATAAAAATAGAGGGGTATATTTATGAGCACCTTGTGTGGCTGGAGCATCACTTTTTGTGACAGTCCAGCGGCGCAAACTAAAATAAATCATATTTATGAGGTCACATAAAGCCACTTTGCATGGCTTTAAATGGCCTCATAAATATGAAGTAAGGCCAGGCAGTGCAGATCACTGTGTTGCTTTACTCTGCACTAGTGAGGCGTTCCTTGGAACTTGGGGTGGGTGTTCCCACGCAACACCCATGAATTTTCACGTTTTTATGTACACCTGGGGATGCACCCAAACCTTACGTCTTCCCTGAGGAGGTGCAATGAGGAGAAATAAACTTATTTATCCACGTTTGTTTCATCTTTCTAAATGCACTGCATTCTGCAGCCCACATAGAAAGAGGAAAAAATCACCTAGGATTGTGCCCCTTCCTGCACAGAAACAATCTTGCCCACAACATATGCACCCTTGCACCACAGTGCAAGGATCACTGTGTTGTTGCTAGGCAGCCCAAATGGCACCAACGCAGGGGTAAAGGACAGGAATGCACCGTAATGGATAAATATCATGCTTTCCTGCCCTTTCACTTTGACATAGGACAGAACAGGAAGGTGACTTGCTGGGCTGCCCTACGCCAAAACCCACAAATGAAACCCAGAAAGTTTGTTTACTTTGTACTTTAACATTTTTCAAATAAGTTCCTTTAAACTATGTTAATTTAATTGCTTTACTTAATTCTGAACTAAGTTGTATATTTTCTTTGTTTTCTTTTTACTTTCTGTTGGCAATCTGGCACTGTGCCATTGTCATGCTGCTTCATTGTTTTTGATGTGCTAAGTGTGGAAATTTCCTATTCCTTTTTTATTGTATTGTAAAATATATAAATGTATTGGCTAGTTTGCTTTAAGATTGCCTTTATTGGTTAACATTTGTTTAGTTCGAATTTTGTTATCAGTTATTACTTCTTATGGTGCATGCTGATTAGTGTTTATATTTTAATGTTTAATATACTTTCCTGCTTTTTGTGTTATTCTAGATATATGTTTCATTTTATTTATTGTTGTTTATTATTTATATTACATTAATTGTATTAAGAATGTATTAATTGTTAAATACTACCTGTATTGTAATATATTTTAATTGTATTTAAATATGTTTGAAGCCAATTTTAATCTAATAATGTTTAAATAATGTGGTTAGATGTTATTAATTTACATTTAGTTTATTTTATTTATTGTTTGAAGTCAAATAGAGCTATTATAGTATTTTGTTATAATTTGCAATATTAGTGTAGTTTAGATTGTGCTTTTTAATATTTTTGACATTTCATACAGTTATTTAAAGGTAACGATGTTTTTGTTTCCGATATTTATGGTTTCAATTTTAGTAGAAATAGATATGTTTAACAACAATATTTTGTCTATTGATATTTGCATTTGTTTTAATTGAGTATAGATTGGAGATATTTTTGTAAATGATATTTATTGTGATATTTGTGTGAATCAAGATTGTTTTCAACTATATTATGTCATTGATCCCTTTTCTAGAAAGATTTTGCATACAATTGCTCATTTTGCAGTCAATGTCTGTATCTCAATGAATGACGATATGTGCTTTGTCCGCATGTGTGCCAATATACCTGTTTAAGCATAAATAACTCAAATCTTTATTGATTTGGCGTGATTACAAGTGGTACCACATTCATGGTCAAGGGGCATGGTGGAACACAGTTTTAACGCGCTTTGGCAAAGGCAACCATTCCACATTGAATTTTCAGTAATTATATATACCTATTGACTTTGCCAAATCTATTGGGAGTGCGGAGTATCAGCAGTGGCATGGCAGCATCTTCACAGGAGCAAAATGATGCACGAAAAATTATAGGATGCATTTAGTAATGCAAAAGATCAGACCTATAAAGATGTGACAGAATATCTCAGGGATATTCCCACTAAGACCAATAGTAATGCAAAACACATATTCAGATAAGGTCTGACTGAAGTATATTACCTTTGTTTTGAATGCCATAAAATAAAAACCACAAAAACTGCTTGAATTGAAATGGGAAAAATGTGCATGCAGGAAGTCATATGTTTACACCTCATGTAGTATCTATTCGTAAACAGTAATACAATTGATACCTAGAAGTAAAAGACTGGGTCCATACACACACATGAACAAGGCTGCAGTCTCAGACAGAAAATAAAGTACACAATATGAAATTAGGAAGAGAGGAGCAAAGAGGCACCATGAAAAGGTGGATGTGTTAGGAGGTATAAGAGCGAGAAAGAGGACACAAAGGAATGCGTTTTGGGGAGACATATTCATAGGGAAAATTTACAAGAGAATGGACTGACCCCACCACCTTTCCAAATGAAAGATTTTCTCATAGACAAAACTCATCCCTGCTTCAGTTTACTCACTCACTTCAGGCTAAGTTGCCTCATCTCCCTTTCTTTCTTCCTGTCACTGAATCTTTCGACTCTGACAGCAACAGACTTCGAAAGCACTTATTTCATTTTGAGAGAGACTGAAAGATTCTGCCAAATCATTTTGAAAAAAATCTGTAAGTATTTGTGGGGTAAGGAGGTGAACCAAAAGCAGAGGACTTTTAGGGCCATATTCTGAGAGCACCAGATTTAGCTACAATAACTTTCACCCCCTAAAGTTACCTAGCTTATAGCAACCGGTGGGTGTGCATATTTCCCAAGGAACAATGGTGGCACACTAAGGTTCCACTGAGAAATGGGGGAATTACTCCTAGGAATAGGGAATATAAGGCCTATCACTGCTTGTTATTCCACATTCATTCCTTGGGTTTCGCTAAGAGATTTGAACCGCTTTCACAGCTGGAATCTTGAGCAATTGAAATGGGAATGGCACTGATAATATGCTTTTCTGGCCCCAATGAAAACTCATAATGTGGGCTTCAGCCACACTTTATCTACCAGGGAGGTGCCAGTATGGTTCATTTGCTTATGCTTAGAGGAATGCTGCTGAGTCTCTGCTGGATTGAGGCAAGGGTTCCCCAACTACAAAGTCAAAGAGGTAGAGCTCAGTCACTGACTTTCCATCCTGCATACCAGGCTGGCTAGAATGGGGGTATCTGGCTTGCAGATAGACATGGAGTGGGCTGTGAAGAATCACATCTTGAGCATGTTGCACTTTCAAGGGTGACCATCATCACACGATCTATGCACAAACAGGTACTCCTCATTGCCTTTTTAATGCTGCATGCAGACAAGGTGGGCAAAGACAGCAGTCAGGAGGTAAAGGATGACATTGCCCTCAAGGTGAAGAGAAGTGAGACACTGAAACAAACATCAGAGATTATAAGAAGTGCAGAGACAAGGACGTTTCTCAGCATCCTCTGCAACCATCATACCCTGCCAGGGCAGAGAGCAAGTACTATTGCATGGAAGATTTACCATGAGGTGAGATGGTCAAGGAATGACAAGCTGACCGCAATGCAATTCTATGCTGCAAACCACGTGTTCCATCTAGGTCAAACAGAAAATAAAGCATAATGTTAGTAGACTCTCCCAGGACAGGCAGATAGGGATGGAATGACTGTGCCCAGCAGCTTTGTAGATTAATAGCAATCTCAGTTATAAGGATAAACACTTCACAAAATACCCTCACAGAATGTAAAATGCATAGTTATATATCTGAGCAAGGACAGATACGGTAATGCAAAAAATACACACCATAACTCACCTTGCTCAAAGTGTGAAAGCCATTTTTCCCTTGCTTGCTAAGGTCAACAGCCTGACAGCTCTTTGATACTCAATAACTACAGATGGCCTGTAGAATGTGCACAGAAGAGAAACAACCTGGGGTGAACTAATCCACTTTTACTGTAAGCAAGCTGGTATCGCAATGCAAGGCTTGCTCAAGGACCTTATCCACACAGCACATGATGCTAGCTTAGCGACAGGCATTTGGCCACACCATTTTTAGAAGTGGCAAAGCGTATGTGTCCCTGAACATTACAAATCTTTCAGACAGCAGTTACTGTTACTAGCACATTGCATTAGCTTGGAATCAAAGAACACTTGGATAACATGAACCCCAACACCTTACACCATGCAGGTGTCATGCAGTTTTGGCCTCTCCTGATTGGCCTGCTGCTCAATAATTGTGTAGCCTGCCAAGTCTGGTGATGGGCATGCGACACCCTTGTCCATCATTTCTGAGAAACTGACTTATTCTTGTGGTTTTATTGGACATGTACTGCAATAACTTTTTTTGTGGTTTTAGATAATAAAAGATTGTGTTATCTGACATTCGGTTGCCAGTCGCACGTATTATAATACATTTTCTCTTTCATCATATGTGCTGACAGAATTTGTATTTATTTCATGTAGTATTCTACATTTGGTGGAGAATGCCGACACAGTGGATACAAATGAATTTGTTTTCCATGTGTTTTGACCATAAACACATTCAGGGGCAGGTTGAGGAGTGGGAAAAAGAGGAGTGGAGAAAGGGAAGGATGTGTGCAGACAAAAGAGAGATTGTGGATAGGTCATAAAGGAAAAATATGTTTGCCTTTATCAATGCTCTCCTCAATGGCCTGCCTCTTTCATGGTCCCTCACATGTGGGCCGAGATGAGATGAGCTGCTTGTTTTCACAATGTTGGTACAACACAGAATTTCGTCAGACAGCACAAAGCCTCTGCAGACAATGTACTGTTTGTGCGCAATACAACACTGGGAAGGGTACACCAACAGCACCTGGCCACTTTTCACCTCCAGATGGGCTTTTTGAAGTTTGCAGTTAGACTTCATTGATATGCCTCCCACACACAAATATAAGTATGTGTGGGTCATCATGTGTCTGTTCAGTAAGTGGACTGAGGCATATCCAACAAAGAACTGTGCTACACAAACTATTGCTAAATGTCTTTTGAAAGAACTGATTCCACGCTTTGGAGTACCAGCACTCTTGAGCTCTGACATTGGACCTGCATTCATTTCCCATGTGATCGGGGAAATATGCAAAGGGTTTGGGGTTACACAGAAGTTGCATTGTGCATATCACCCCTCAGCAGCAGGAGCGGTGAAGAGGAGGAATGGTGAACTAAAAAACAAATAGGGAAGATTTGTGCGTCCACTGAACTATCCTGCATAGATGCACTACCACTAGCCCTGTTGGCAATGAGAAGCCCTGAAAGTGACAAAACTGAGACCACACGAGATTCTGTTTGGCGGCCCCTTGAACATTCCAGGCCATATGTCTATTGCCCCACGGTCAATATCAGATAATTTGCTGTTATACTACTGTAAGAAACTAACAGAAACATTGTGTTATCTTCATCGCCAGGTTCAGCAGGCTCTTCCAGAAGCAAACACATTACCAGCTCACGGGCTCCAGTCAGGAGACTGGGTCTGGGTAAAAGCCCACACCCGACAACACCAGACGACACTGCTTCCAACCACAGTGGAAGGGCCCCTACCAGCTCCTCCTGACAACTGCCACTGCCGTCAAGTGCGAGGGGCTGACCTCCTGGATGCACAGCTCCCACACAAAGCATCAGGACTGGAACAAGAACATCAAGCACCAACAGCGCCACCAGCAGCTTCAAGAACAACAATTGATGGACAGAATGCAGAACACTGTCATACATTCACCCCAGTACAGAGATCTGGGCCTAAATCCATCGTTTTTTTGCTCACCATGCCATTCCAGTTTGGACCCAGCCGTATGCAAATCAGTCTTGACCCTGCGCCCAATGGGAACAGTCCAGCCCGAACTGCTAGGCCAGGTCCTCCCTGGACTGGAAACAAGCATCCTAGGACCGGTTTCGGGGTTTCACCCCTCATCAGCCAGGATAGCTCCAGCTCCAGCGGCACCCTGCAAGTACAACCTCTGCTCCACCAAAGCAGCAAGTAGGAGCTGAAGAGGGCTGCACACCACCAGGAGAGTGGAGTGTGCAAGTGGCCCTGATCATCGATGATGGAAAAGACCAGCCCTATACCCTTGCCCACAGCAGCAGCAACAGGATACTATCATTGTGGTTTTGTCAGGATAAAAGTATCTGGATAGCCAAAGTGCTGGTAACCTCTCGAACCCCAGTATCAGGTACCACCAACACAGAAGATTAACTTTTGATCATATTTTGGCACCAAAGTCGCTGGCGCCTGCCTCACTAGGAGTGCAGTACCTCCTAGGTAGATACACAGATTGATCCTCCTTTGACCAAGGATAATTTCCTTTCATCATCACAGCTCAGCAGGACCCAAGGACTATGCCAAGGGAAAAGAAGGAAGAAAGAAAGTGGCCATGAGTGCTGACAGCGATCTGCACCCCGGTTCCAGGGATAATAATAACTACAGTACTGATAATATTTTCTGATCAGATTTCCATACCATTCCTTAATGGACCAGGAACCCATGCAAACAATACTGAGATAATTTAAAATGAGCCCCAACTTAACTTGACAGAGGATGATGGAATGAGGGAGGCTGGGAATGGCGGAGGAGAGGAGAAAAGGATTTGGGAAGAGTATGAAGGCAACAAATATGTAGAAATGTATGTGCGTATAATGAACATATCAGGATGTTATGTCTGAACACATCTGCCAACAGGTACAGAGGACAGAATGAGTTACAATGTCATACCGTTCTCAACATATGTAGGCTGTGCTCTAGTGAGGGGCATGCTTATCAGACAACACAACATGTCAATAATGGTAGGACACACCATAAAAGGTAACACTGCCTCTGCGGGGCGACCCACTACAGCCCCTAGGTCAAGGAAGCTACCCTGCGAGAACATGCAGCCAACTAGGAAAGAGCAGATGCTTCTAGACAAATTGAAAAAAGCCCAAGACATGAGTAGGGTGAGTTGGAGGACAGGGCAGGATGGAATACTCCAGGGAAGAAGAAAAGGGAGGAGCCAAAAATACCAAGGTTCAGAACAGAACAACAGATCACTGCTCCTTCCTGCTTACAAATGCCAAAGATGAGCAACAGGAAGCCCCAGATACCCAGGATGTTATAAAGGCCCCATGTACAATAGAGCAACTAGTGGGGGGCAGGGAAGAATGGAAGAAATGTATGTTTGGGTACACAATAATAGAATTTTCAGGGGGTGAGGAAGGATGGACGGAATGTGAGAAACAAACCTACGTAGCACTAGGAATAGGAACAGAGGCAGACAGGCCAGCTGTTTTCGTGGATGAGAAAGAGCCCACAGCTGTCCACACCCAATTTGGTGGGGTACAAGGGGTTGTTTATATTTCTACTTGCCCCCAGGATGGTACGGCAGTTGCTACCTCGCCTCCATCCTGCTGCGTATGACCCATTTCACTGACCTATTACAAGTAGAACACCAAGGTTACTGCCCAGAAAGAAGCAAAAGGACGGCAGAGTGGGAGGACAATGCGATGACAGGCCTTGGAGTAATGATGCCCGGCATGGGGGTGGTATAAACAACATATAGGATACATCAGTTGGACAGGATGATTGAAGACCCGGCAAGTTCAACAGCGGCACCTTTAGGTAACATTACGGAGGAGCTTACTGCTATGAGGGCGTTAGTTATTCAAAACTGCATTGCCTTCGAAGAAATCATTCTTGCCAAGGAAGGAGGGCTATGCCAAGTCATCCACTAGACGTGTTGTTCCTACATTCCGAATAACAGCAACAACATAGACAAAGCGATCAATAGATAAAGTAAGTGAAAGATGAAGCGCACAACATACACGCAGGGGGCATATGGGAACAAGCACTGATTGGTTCAAGGGCTGGGGTCATGGATCTTGGAAGCAATAATAATAGGAATAGCATAATGATGCAGGTATGCCCTGCTTGCCTGTCTGTACTGATAAGTAGTTGTGGACACTGCATGGCAAGGAGCACTACATCAGATACACGCATCCCTAGGAGTGACAATGGAGAGGAAGGCACAGTGAGGAAAGACTAAGGGTAGGGAGTAGTGATTGAGTAACAAAGTGCAGGAATGTCGAAGCCATGTAGGATTCTACAAAAGCACCAATTTGACAACAGTACAGAAATGAAGAAAAGAGCTATCAAGAGAATAGCCTCATGGGTAGTGCAAGTTATGGTGTGTGTTGTGTGCAGTGGGAAGCATAACTGTCAATTTTAATGGTTTTGGGTGCTTGAACCAGAAGATAACTTAGTTCATAAAGGTCAGCTATGGTTCAGTGAACACAAAATCAAAAAAGCGCTGAAATTCACCAGTTATGGTGTTCAACATACAATCCACATGCTTTTGCTCTTTGTAGACAATCTGTTTTTTTCACATGCTACTGGTTAAGAATTGCGTTGAGCACATGGAAAAGAGCGTGAGTTATGGAATGCATTATGCATTGCACAATAAACTAACGAATTGCACAAATGCTTTTTTTTGTCAAAATTCTTTTTATTAGACAAAAGCAGTATGCAGGGTGGCATTACAATAAAGAAAGAAAAACGAAACAGCACTCCCCATAATTGTCTAACTTGCTATTGAGGGTACAGATTCCTCATCTGAGGGAGTCATTATCGTTAGCCAAGTATTAGTGACTGGCCAACCCCATTACTCTTGTACGTTAAGCGTTGTAAGTCATCAAACTTTATACCCCCCCAACTATCCCACCCTCCACCCCTCCCCCCCCAAACAGTGAAATAACAAGGGTGGTGGTGGCTGGATGGTGCGTACACTGGTCTTTGAGTCTAATATGTATGTCTGAAAGCATCCTACGGAACTCTGATGTCGGGTCAGCTGATCAAGGAATGGACAATCCCCTAGTCTAGAACTGGAATAAGTGCATATACCGTAAAGAGGGTGGGCAGACTGCCAAGGGGAGGCCTCGCGTAAGATATGCGACAAGAGGGCCCCATTTATATTAAAAAATTTGGTAGTCATCTCTAAAGATATCTGCCATCCTTTCCATGATGATTAGCCTCCAGAGGCGTGAGTGCCATTGGGAGAGCACCGGTGCCACCTTCTTTTTCCATGCCGCTGCTATTGCTGTTTTGGAGGCCCCTAGACATGTCCAGATTATGGCCCTATCCGCTTTCGTTTGATGTTCTAGCTCTGGGTCTCTTATCCCTAGGAGGGCACCCTCCATGGAGGTTTGAATGGGGTACCCAAGGATATCTTTCATATGAGCTAGAATTTCCTCCCAGAACGTTCTAATCGTGGGGCAGTCCCACCAGATATGACGAAAGTCCCCTAGGAGGTCACACCCCCTCCAGCACTGATCGGAAGTCTCTGGGAATATCTTTTTGAGTTTCGTTGGGAACAAGTGGGCTTCCCTCAGATATAGGGAGTGGTTATCCTTGACAATATCCCTCCATAAATGCTTCCATTCCTCTTCTGAGAAATCCATTCCTGCCATATGTTCCCATGTGCTCATGTATCGGGGTCTCGGTGCATGTAAAGTGGTAAGCAATAAGCTGTATAGAAAGGACATCACTCCCCTCATGGAACCCACCCACTGCACAAGATTTTCTATTGATGTTCGTTCTAGTGTTGCTGCTTCCCTAACCTGTGGCTGCAGGGCCCAATGTTTAAGTTGAATGTAGTGGAAGTGCTCGCTAGGGGAGACATGAAAGTCCCTTTGGCAGCTTTCAAAGGTGAGTATGTCATGGTTATGGAATAGATCCGAGAGCATCAGACAACCCCCCCCCCTCCAGGCGTCAAACGGGCCTTCACGTAACGCCGGGGGACATTCCAAATGATAGTGAATCGGAGTGTAGGGTGGCGGGAATGTAGTCCAACCCAGCCCTCTGGACACTTCATCCCATGCCCTAAGGACAGTCCGTGTAGGATGCTAATGTAGGCATTTGCCAGCCTGTCCTTCTTAGGCTTCCAAACCACATCCCAAATTGTTCTCCCCACTT
This sequence comes from Calotriton arnoldi, assembly GCA_963921515.1. Lineage (NCBI taxonomy): Eukaryota > Metazoa > Chordata > Amphibia > Caudata > Salamandridae > Calotriton > Calotriton arnoldi. The sequence continues at coordinate 27,249 of CAWUFW010014669.1, read as the reverse complement.
TCGCCCTCTCCATATCCAACCAGTGCTTATCTGATTCTCTTTTGGACTATTTTGCCAGAATCCTCAGTTGTGCTGCTTTATAATATAAGTTAAAGTCGGGTAAAGCCACCTCCCCCTCATTCCTCACGTGTCTTAAGGTGTGGAAGGGAAGACGGGCCCTGCCGTTCTGCCAGACGTATCGAGTAACAAGGGGCGCAATCTAGGTAGGAAGTCCCTGTCCAGTTCTATCAGCAGGGCCTGAAACAAATATAGAAATTTGGTTAGTACGGTCATTTTTATCGTGTGTATATGCCCCAACCAAAAGATAAAGAGAGGCTTCCAGCTTTTGAGATCCTGCTGGATTTGAAGCATAAGTGGGGGGTAGTTGGTCTTAAATAGGTCCTCCAGTCTTGATGTTAGTTGGATGCCCAGATACTGAAGAGTGTGCTTGGCCCACTGAAAGGAGGTATGCCCACGAAGCCTACTGGTCTCCTCCTCTGCCGTCGTAAGATGGATGATTTAGCCAGATTCACCCTAAAGCCCGCCACCTCTTCAAATTCCTGTAGTTCTGCCTGTAGGGCCTGCAGTGAGTGAGCAGGAGTCGTGAGCGTCATCAGGGCGTCATCCGCGAATAACAATATTTTATGTTCCTCTCCCCCGAAATGAATACCCCGATATCCTGGGACCACCCGTACCCGTATTGCCAGCGGTTCTATACTTAGGGCGAATAGTAGAGGCAAGAGTGGGCAACCTTGTCTCGTCCCTCTCTCTAATAAAAATAGGGCCGAACTGGTCCGGTTGACCTGAACTCTATAGCGTGGTTGCGAATAGTTAGCCTTAATCATATCAATAAACGCCTTTCCGAAACCAAAGTACTCGAGCGTGAGGAAGAGAAACGACCAATCCACCCTGTCAAAGGCTTTTTCTGGATCCAGACCCACAAGGATTGCCGAAATCTTGTGTTTAGTTACTTTTTCTAGCAAATGTAAGGTCCTACGGATATTGTCGTGGGTCTCCCTCCCATTTATGAAGCCCGATTGATCAGGGTGGATTAGAATTGGCATCAGGTCCTCCAGTCTCGCCACCAATATTGCGGAATATAGTTTAGCGTCTAGGTTTAGGAGTGCTATTGGCCTATAGGATGCACAATTCTGCTGGTTTTTCCCAGGTTTATGGATGACCGTTATCATGGCGTGCGCCATTGACTGCGATATTCTGGGCCCCTCTGCCATCATGTTAAATAAATGCATGAGATGTGAGATGATTCCCGGAGCATATGTTTTATAAAAGTGGGCCTCAGGCCGTCAGGCCCAGGGGACTTGTTAGGTTTAAGTGCTGCAATCGCTTTTCCTACCTCCTTGTTGGTAATGGGAGCATTAAGTTTATCATTCCAGGCCTGGGAGACCTTCGGCAGATTCAGTGATTGTAAATAGTGGTGTTGTGCTGTTGTGTCGGTATGTTCTCTGGTATAGAGCTCCTTGTAGAATGCCCCAAATAAATTTGCTTTGTCGGTATCTGAAAGTGTTATATTGCCCCCTATATCGCATATGCCTCCGATGTGTTCTTTCTCCCTTTTTTCCTGTCTGGCTAAGTGTGTTCCTACCTTGTTCCTAAGGGTGGGCGGAATTTGCGGAGTTGCGTTCCGCAAAATTCCGCGAAACGGCAAGAAATCTCCACGAGCACGCGGAATTTCGCGTGCTCGCGGAGATTTTGCCGCGCCCGTTGAATCCCGCCCTGCATATTTATCCACGAATATGCCACCGTTTTGTGCAATACCTCTAGTCACCTGGAGTACTTTCTACTGGCTAATCGGTAAGTGCTACCTCGTTGGGTAAATGTATAGTGCCTTTCCTACACTATGGAAGAGATGGAGAGAAGGCACATCTGCTTAACCACACTCACGAATTCTGCACGAGGATTGCGCTCGGGAAAATCAAGGATGCAAAGACCTCCATCGGGGATTACAGCTAACTTTTCACGTTGGAAATGGAGAGAAGGCACACCTGCTTAACCACGCTCACGAATTCTGCACGAGGATTGCGCTCGGGAAAATCAAGGATGCAAAGACCTCCATCGGGGATTACAGCTAACTTTTCACGTTGGAAATGGAGAGAAGGCACATCTGCTTAACCACGCTCACGAATTCTGCACGAGGACTGCGCTCGGGAAAATCAAGGATGCAAAGACCTCCATCGGGGATTACAGCTAACTTTTCACGTTGGAAATGGAGAGAAGGCACATCTGCTTAACCACGCTCCCGAATTCTGCACGAGGATTGCGCTCGGGAAAATCAAGGATACAAAGACCACCATCGGGGATTACAGCTAACTTTTCACGTTGGAAATGGAGAGAAGGCACATCTGCTTAACCACGCTCACGAATTCTGCACACCTGCCCTGCATATTTATCCACGAAGATGCCTCCGTTTTATGCAATACCTCTACTCAACTGGAGTACTTTCTACTGGCTAATCGGTAAGTGCTACCTCGTTGGGTAAATGTATAGTGCCTTTCCTACACTACAGCTGCGTAAAGGTCCAGAAGAATTGACCCCAGTGACCTGTGTGTCTGTAACTTTGCCACCGCGCCGAAAGCGCCGGGGTCCTTTGATTACGCTGTCCATCATTCTGGGGAAAGGGCGGGAAGACGGTGCATACCACTAGTGTATGTGGGGCGGGGGCAAACGGGCGGGGCTTCTAGGCCTGTTCACATGCCTCTTGTTTATAAAGGGTCAGAGCAGGATCTGAGCAGCAGATGAGGAGGAAGAACCTCCTGGTCACTGGACCTACACGGGGATTGCGCTCGGGAAAATCAAGGATGCAAAGACCTCCATCGGGGATTACAGCTAATGTTTGATGGTAGATATGGGCAGAAAGCACTCCTGCTTAGCCTCGACCTTGCTCACAAATTTTTTGTGCTGATTAATGTGTTACAGAATTTGAGCTTCAACTCGGGCACCTGCTTCAGTGCTTTCTCTTGCACCCAAATTCCGTTCCGCCGCGGATCGCGGAAGTTTCGACATTTCCGCGTTCCGCGCGGAACGCGGAAATGCCGAAATTTCGCAAGTTCCGCGAGCGGAACGGAATTTGCCGCCCACCCTTACTTGTTCCCCTGTGCGTATGAGATTTTACGAAGCCGCAAAAGGTGTATTCTGCCCTATTGGAATAGATCGCTGTAACTTTCCCTTTTAAGGCACTCAGGTTACGTCGCAACGTATGCGAGGGGTTCTTTTTATGTTCCTTTTCAATTATCTCCAATTCCACCTCCAGGGTTTTCCTCTCTTTAGCTCTCTGATCATTTAATGCTGAATTAAGCTCTAAGCACTTTCCCTGCAAGACCGCTTTGAATGCATCCCAGTTATTCAGGGGAGAGGTTTCCTGAGGATGATTTAGTTGGAAGAATTCTTTAATGTCCCCCCTTAATTCATCTCTTAACATTTTATCCCTTGTCAGGGAGACAGGGAAATACCATCTTGGCGTCTTGGGTGTAGTACCCTCCCACGACAAACAGATCGTGACGAGGCTGTGATCCTATATGGTAATCGGAAGAATTTTCGCCGCTTGAAGGGACCCCAGTAGATTTTGACTTCTAAAAATGTAGTCAAGCCGTGAATATGTTTGGTGCACATGGGAAAAAAAATTGTAATCTTTGGTATTGGGGTAGAGCAGTCGCCATGCATCTATAAGCTCAAGAGTGTGCAGGGATTGTTTAGCCCCTTTAGGGAAGCTACCTGTGGTGGTTCTGTGGGTATGGTAGCTGAGTATTTCTGCGTGCCCCATGAGATTAAAGTCCCCCATTAAGACTGTCGGAGCAACAGCAAATCCGCCTATCATATTGAGCAGGGAGGATATGAATGCAGGTTGCCCTGTGTTGGGGGCATACGCCGAGATGAACGTGCACACGCGCCCCTTCAGTTTCCCCTTCACCATTATTATCCTACCCTCTCTATCTGATTTTATGGCTTCTGGTTGAAATTTTGTAGAGTTGTGAAATAATAAGGCCACTCCTCTATGTTTTGTGCTAGCCGATGACCTATAAATCAGTGAGTAGCTTTTATGTCGCAACCGAATCTCCTCCGAGCGCTTTAGGTGCGTTTCCTGAAGAGCCACCACCTCAAAGTGGTGATCTGTCAGATACTTCCAGATTTTATGCCTCTTGAGAGGCGAGTTCAACCCTTTCACATTCCATGAGGCTATGGAAATCGACCTGGTACTAGTCTTGACCTCCCCCTTGCTACAGGACCTTTTCTTGTTAGCTCCCCTCTCCCTCCCATCTCTTCTGTCGAGGGGATCTCCAATGCCCTCCCGACTCCCGGATGTTCTCTATGGACCAGTGACATTGCTAGCCTATTTCCTCTATATGACCATCCCCAACCCCCTTAACGCCCCCCTCCCCAAACCTTGAAAACAACTATTCAAACATAACCTGCGCCGGGCAGCGCTTGTGCCTCCAGTCAAAGCGTCTTTGAAGGTAGAGTTTGTGTTGTGGGGTGCCCGGCCAGTGTCCGTAGCCTCGTCTGTCTCCCTTATAGAATATAGATAGCCAGAACATATCATATGTCCACAGGGGCCGAGAGTAAGTGAGAGTGCTCAACTACAAGCGCCATGACTCATCCTGGCTTTCCTGGATGATCTCTCTCCCCTGCCGCTTCTCTTGTCTGAGGCAGGCCCCATCCACCGGGCCCTCGTAGCAGCATTACCCACCACAGACGGAGCTCTAGACCTTGGAGTGTCGACCCCTGGAGCTCATATTCCACTGGGAGGGCTTACTGCTTTCTTTCCCCTTCGAAGAGCCACCGGCGCGCTCCTCTGCAGTAGGGGGCAGACCCAGGATTCTCAGCCCCTCCTCAAGGTCCGTGATGTGCCGCGTTTTGTTGTTGAGCTCGAAGACCAGGCCGAAGGGGTATGTCCATCTGTATTTAATATTTTCTGTCCTCAGCTTTGCCCTGATGGGTCTGAATCGCTGTCTTCGCAGTAGCGTAGAGGATGCCAAATCTTGATAAAGTCTGCATCGGAAGCCCTGGAAGGCTATCTCATCTTTTTTCCTGGCTGCTTGCAGAATTGCTTACTTTACTTTAAAGGAGTGGAGTTTGACAAGGATGTCGCGAGTGCGTCGACGTTCCCCCGCCAGTTGATTCCCTACGCAGTGCCCTTTCGATCTTGACTTTCAGCTGAAGTGGCCCCAATATTTCTGCAAAGAGACCTTCGATAAACGCTTCCAAGTCTGGACCTTCCGCTCCTTCCTCTAAGTCTTTAATTCTGATGTTATCTCTTCTTGCTCTGTTTTCCAAATCCTCTATCTTTAGCAGGGCCAACTGCAGTTGCGTGTAGAGGTCTTGTACCTTGTCCTGTGTATCCGATGCTCATTTCTCTATATCCTGTACCTGGGATTCAACCTCCAGCACTCTAGTACCTATAGAATCTAAGTCCTGTTGGATAGCGGTCATGCGCTCGGATAGGTCAGCTTTTAGTTGATCCATGGAAGACTTAATGTCCACCTTAATTTCGGAGCGGAGTTCCACTTTAAATTCCCTGAGATAGGCCATTAGGTCGTCCTTGGTGAGCGACATGCTGGTGGTCTCTCCGCCTTGATCCTGTCCCTGTCTTTTCTCAGTGGGGGTAAAGTAGCTGGAAACCTTGGCTGTCCCTCTTTTCGGTGGCATAGATGCGGCCCAGCCCCCCCTCTCTCTGTGGGTGAGCCGCCTTCACCAGGTGCCGTTTAGTCCCCCAGGCGGCGTGTCCTCCTCCTCCGTCAATCTGCGGCAACCCGGTGTTGCATCCCCTCCTTCGGGTACAGGCTTAGTCAAACCCTTTCCCAGAGGTATATTGGGATATCTTCCTTGATCTCCAGCAGGTTTCAGTTAGGACCAGCGACCCATCAGGGTTCACTTTTAGGGCGGTTCTTCTTTGGACTGGTGCTCACTCTTAGTTGTCGTCTCCTAATCTCTGGTGTACGCTTATTTGCATTGCTCGCCGGAGGGCCTCTGTCTCATGTTGCCTGAGGATCCCAATCCCTGCCAAACCGCCCAAACGTATACAGGGTCTGCAATCCAGGGCCCCCCGGTTCTCAATGGGGTCCCCGGCGACACCGCTCATCTCTTCTCTTACCTCCGATCGTCTGGGCGAAGATGGCGGGCGTGGTCCTCAGCATTGTGGCCGCATTGCTCCACGCCGGGATCTCGAATGGGCGAGCCGCACTTTTCTCATCGGCCTTCAGAAAGAGCTGGACCCAGTCTCCACAGCAGTCCCTGAGGCTCCTCTTCACCGAAGACAGGGAAACACTGCTTCTCCAATCGGCGACGCCATTTTGGAAGCCACGTGGCTCCCTCCTGTTTCGTCGCCGTCCGCTTTCCCCTCTGTTATCAGCTTGCGCCAGTCCTCCAGCTTGTCTGTGCCGATATCACAGGGCCTCAGACGCTCGTTGAATGTAGTTTGGCCATTCTTTGCCTCATTTAGCACAAATGAACAGCCATGAGGCTCCGGAGCTGAGGTGAATCACGTCCACCCGGCCATCTTGCCTGGCCACGCCCCCGAATTGCACAATTTTTTCAGTTTTGAATTTGCTGAACCATAACTGACCTTTAACCCAGATATTTATCTAGGTAAATGAAGGAAGCACACACACATAATGGGGGCTTTACTGTGAACCTTTGTAAGACCTCCAGTGCGCAATTTGAAGAACTGTTTGGCCATAACAAGAAACTGCATCAAATTAAAAAAACTAGTGACTGAATTGCCTTAAAACGTTAACCCTTATGTTATATATTGTAATTTTATAACTGAACACCTGAGCATCAGTTTGTCATGTTGCATCAGCAGCAGTTGGATGGCAATTTGGCAGATCTTTAATAGCGTATACCGGAATCTGACAGATATGTCAAGACACAGGCATAATAGGATATACTAGGATCCTAGAATAATGTTTGAAATTATCAACAGTGAGGCATAGAAGGGATATCAAAACCTTGCATTTGTAAAAGTCAACATAATGAAGGGAAGTCTGTTGGCTTTTTCCACACACCTCTATAAGCAGTCATTTTTCTAGAGACCAATGGGGAATTGGGTTTGTAACAATCAACCGTTAACATGGAAAATCAAACTGAAAGGGAACATCCTTCAGTGTTAATGTAGCTATCATTCGTTTTTATGGTTCAGGTAACCCACTTTGGAACAAAGTTGGATGAATATGGCTTGATTTTCCAAGAAGCATTTGAGACTGACCATGAGATTTTGATTATGGTTCCAGCCAATGCTCAAAGTAATTTTCAGAAATTCTTCAATGATGGGCACTGATCAACTTCACTCAGAGAATAAAGCACTAGTCAAACTGTGATGGAATGTTCTGTTCCATTTTAGGAGTGCTGTTTGGTGGTGTTATTTCAATGAGCTGAGCAAATGTATCAGAAGTGATTCTGGAGTTCATTAAGGATACTGGAAACAAAAAGTAACTCCACGCAATTGTTTGGTATTTGAGAGCATCGTTCTCAATATCTTCCCCAATTCTGAGATTGAGGTAAGGGCCACAGTGGAACAGATCACAGTTCAGAAGTAGATTATTTGTCAAGTTCCATACAATAAGACTTGGACCCTAGACCATGAGATGAAGATAATATTTTGAATTTATTGAAAGCTTAGAGTTAAGAGGCCAGTCCAAGGTACTCAGAGTCACCTACTCCTAAGAAGAGGCCCACTGCCCAGTAGAGGCTGCAATATCTGGCTAGGCTGCTGACTGCTGAACCCTGTTGCAGGCAGATGTATACAAACCACAAACAGAATGTGCCACCCTTAAAGGCATAAGAAGACATACTGCATACTAGGAAAAGTATGAAGTCCAGGGCTGAATACATGGTAATGGAATTAAGGTATTCTCTATAGTGATATAAAGGAACCTCAATATGTGGTCTGTAGGGAATAGTGGATTCCAAAACTATCTCTCATAATACATTTATCTTGGTATTTATGGCTTATACATTCAAGTCTCTGAATGTGCCTCCCCAGAGATGTATTGTCTCTGTGGGACCAAGGGTTATGATTGGCTTTTCACCAGTTTGGATCTCCCAACATCATTTTGCCTTAAAGGGGCCCAACATGTGTTAAGTTGCATGAAGGCCATGTGAGATGAATGTATGGTTACTTACAAACACTCCACGTTGTTTCATCCTAAAATGAATAGTTTGGTGCATGCTTTATTGTTGACCTTGAAGAATTAAATAATTCTTAACTTGACATACACATAACCTGATAATAGTAATGACAAACTATTGCAATGGAAAGGGACATAATGCTTGAATTCTGAGATTGAACTAGAAACCTACAGCTATGAACATATGGGATTGAGAGAGAAGTGTAATACTGGCCGCAACCATAGATTGAGGAAAGTGACAAATCTCATGCTTTTTATGACTTATGTGGTATTTAGTTGAATGGATGCATCGATATAAATTGTTTTGATTACACGTGGCAACAAAATCAAAGAGCACATCTACATGAGGTACTGGATAAATAAAAAAATGGATGTATATGTTTTAGTTATGATAGTAAGAGTTTTTCATTTTTATAATGTGTTTTTGTAAAGTCATTACAATTTGTGTACTTCCCTCCAGTGCAAGTAATAGTAATCTTAGGCTTCATCACTATTTTTTAATTCTAAACTTGGCATGTAGCTTGCATTTGATATTGTTATATTAATAGCTTGAGATGTTATTACTGAACCATCGAAATCATAGCTAATTAAAATAGTGGCACGTTATATTCCATGCTCCTCAAAAAGGAAAATGAAAAAAAAAGTCTGACAATTTGTGAAATGGTTTAGATTGTTTTTGGTATAATGATGGAGCACACAGCATAATACATGAATATATAATGTGTAGCAGTGATTGGGTTTTACATTCCTTTTAATCACAAATAATAAAAATGTATAGCAAGAAAAGAATTGCGGAAACATTTCTTTGCCCTCTAGTGATCTTCTTAAGAGGCTAACCAGGGAAAACGACCATAATCTTCATATGAATTGCGATTGAGCTTCCTACCAATCTGATGAGGGTTATCACAAAGACAAACTACTATTTTCCATGAGTGATTTTTTGGTCAATGTTAAGAGCTTAGCTGAGCACATGGTATACTATTTAGACATATGTGAATGTTGTGTGCTGTAGCATCATGTCGCATAAAAGTTAATTTAACAGATAAAGAACTCAGAGGCCAAAACAATACAATAAAAGAAATAATAAAAATGAGGGTCCATCTCAAAGCTATAAAATCGAGGCAGTCACTCTTGTAAGAGCCAATGGATGAATATATGATCATTCAGTAGAATTCAATGGATGAAGATAATAATTCTCCAAAAATAACTAATTCTCCTTCACTCACGGAAGTGGAAATAAAGGAAAGATGCACTTTCCTATTGGTGTTCAAGACAAAGCAAAAACAACTCTACGAAGAATGGCTGAAGACTGCATCTCAGCAAACTTTCAAGAGTCAGGGTTCACTGCATGGGAGCCCTCGGCGAAGAAAGAAAATCTTAAGTCAGCAACTCCAGTCAGGAGAACTGCAGTGGGGTATGGTGCAAGGTAAGCTCATTTTCTTGGTGCCTTCCCTCAATTGTTTCTCTTCTTTGTGCTTCATTGGACCTGACACAGGTACAGTAATTGATTGCAAGACATGCTTGATCCTCTAATAGTTGTTAACAAATGGTTAACATTTTCTTCAGCAATTAAATTATTTGTTCCTGGTGTTTTAATGACAATTCCAGATATTTGTGACATTTTCAAGGGTGGTTCTAATGACCCAGCCATACTGGGGAGAGATTTTTGGAACCACCAGAAACTTCAGCACTGCCCCCCAGTATTTCCCAACCTTCCCAAGGTGAGGGCGATAGGACTTCACTCACATGTGTTTTCATCACCTTTAATATACTTGGCAATTGTGGTGTGATAGGCAGGCTATTACACCAAATAATACAGAAGACTCAGACACCTCGAGATATCACTGAGCCTTGGAGTTCATTCGGAGTCGCGCTTCTCTTGCACTAGAAAAACTTATTCCTTCAGGGATGTTGTAAAAAGTTAGGACAAATCTTTCTTTATGTTTTGTTCACCTGGAGAAGGGGTTATCTTCTCTTTTGCTTCTCCATGTCTTTTAATGGTAAATGAGTTGAGTATGACATTACAAAGAATACATTTAGGGCTTCATTGGAGGTTCCCGCTAAATCAACCTCTGGCTGGTCTTGCTATATCAAACATCCCTTTAATCGTGTTTAATTTGAGTCTGTGGTTGCTGCTGACGGCCACCGGCACTCACATTTTGGGACTGGCACTTGGTTTCCCTATCAAACATTTCCCGAGAGGGAAAATAAACACACACGGGAAAGAAGGAGGGAGAGAAAGATGGAAATAACGTCACCAAGAGAGAAAGAATTAACCTGCAAGAGTGAGATAAACGGCCAGGGAGTGTGTGATAGTGGATTAAAGAGACCTGCAGTGGATTTAAGACTATGCAACATTTGTATTTGGTGTGCTGACATTTAATAGTATCGACCAGGCTTGTGAACAGCTCTTTGGGTACCGGCACTCATTATTTTACAAATTAAGCACTGCCTTTAACAACAGTGTGTAATAAGTCAAAACCTGTAAGAGATCACTTCTATTCAGGAAACTCAGATTGAATATATCCTGTCCACACAAAGAAGAAAGAGCTTGCAAAGCTAAACCTCTCTTTTGGTCAGCCTTTCACCATCAGGTTTAAATACATTCCATGTCTGATCATTTCAAATAATATTCGAGACCCATCTTAGTACTGGTTTCAGCTGTTCTTACATCTGGTTGTCAAGTAGCAAATTGATCGATTTGTGGTTGTGCCTTGTTCCAGGGAAGTGCTGGATTTGATAGGCCATGACATCCCATTTGAATATCCATACAACTAAATGTTGATCAGCAGTTATCTCCTGGTGATATAGAGAATATGGGGAATCAAATAAAATGATTTATTGCACTTAACCGATGCACTATATAGTCTTTGAAATTTCGCAAAAGCATTGAGATCAAACTGTTAGTTACACGATAAGGGTCATGGGAAAGAACAAAAGGTTGAGAAGAGGCTTTTAGAAGGTGTACAGAGAGTAGAAGTCCAGAAGTCACCCTTATGAATAAAATCCTTAAGAAATCAACCAGGCTTTCTTACAAATAATTAGTTTGAGATCTGATTTGGCAAATCGAGTCAAAATCCGTTGCGTTTTCGAACTCGAAAGTAAAATCAACAGAATATTTCCTCTTTAGGAAAAAGTAGGGGACGCCACAATTATCCAGCACAAAAACAATGATAACATCCGAAATCTAACACAGGTGAATCAGATGTTTCATGCGCTTCATCATAGAAAATGGTGAGCTTTACTTAGATTTATAGAAGCTGAAAAAACTTGATGCAGATGTTAATTACATTTTAGGGAAATTTAAATTCCATCCAACTACTGCGATAGAGAAGACTGCTAGCCCTGGTGGTAAACATACAGCTATATGTATGGGAAACCTTGAACCAGCTATTATGGACATTAACAAAGGTGTCACCTGAAAACAATGTGAAAATGTCCCTCAACTGCTATAGGGAGACGCCTAGTTTAATTACGTATTAGACCATATCTATTTTAAATGCAGACAATGCGATCCAGTTGGAAATTCGGCTAACAGCCTCACCAAAGGCATCCCCACGACTGTGGGAAAAGAACAACTTGGTTGAAGCTTGACCTATACAACATGCACACCTTGCTATTGCATTAGGTGATTTATCAACGACCCTTTTCTATTTTCTTAGAGCGCGAAAAGGTATTTGATCAAGTGAGGTTGTTCTATATTTCTACTCTTGAAGGAATTGACTTTCTTCTTGCATGTATTCGTGAAAAACGCATTGCAAAAGTACACTGATAAGCAGTACTACCATCAGGAAACAGCAGAGGCCGAGGTGCCCTCTGCCAGAGCACATGGTTTTGCTTTACATGGAACAACTCATACAAAGATTAAGCATATCTATTTCGATGTAGAAACAAAGAGACAACAAGAATGCCTTTGCTGTATGGCTTTGAAATTGGAGAAAGAGTAACGTGTGGTGCATGTTTTTCGATGGGAAAAACTCATAGTTTTCTTTAAATATAGATGCCTTCAGCACGGAAGTTATTGAGTTATGGGTGAAATATTTAGGAATAACAGGCTCTTAACAGATTTCAGTAACATTTTAGTTGAAATATGAGCCAATGAAGATAGAAAATAATTATGTCGGTGTTTAATCCTGTCACTGACAGGACAAGTCACCCTGTAAAGATTAACATCCGATCAACATTTACACAGATCTCTCAATTCGATTACTTTATTTTCAGAGTAAGAGCCAAGCACTGAAAGTACTGAGGTTATTAAGGCCTCCTCTTTATCAAGTGACGGAGAACCCCCAGAGTTTAGATGGTACTTCTGGTTCACAAGAGAGGAATGGATAAATAGGATTATGGGTTTGTATGTTCTCAACCAGATTCATATATTTCCACAAATTAAAAGAGAGCCCTAAAATGTAATAAAGAATATGGTTTGGTGTCTTGTGCAGTGCCACTCATAAACAGAGTCTCCTAGTGATATAAGAAATTACCTGAACTTAAGATATATGTAAAGAAAGTGGTTATATCATTTTTAAGTAAAGAGCCAGGGGCAGATTTACAATCCCCTCGCAACACTTTTGCACCGCCGTTGCGTCACTTTTGTGACACAGCGGCGGCATAAAAAATGCGGCCAATTTACAACGTGACGCATCTAGGGAGGTGCGTCACATTGTAAAGCCCTGCGTCACATTATACCTGCATCAGGTATAATTTATGCAGGGTGGGCGTTCCCACGCGGGAAGGCCTCATAAAAGGGACGCAGTGAAATCTACAAGATTTCACTGCGTCACGTCTAGGACGCCACTGCATCAAAACCTTACACCTGCTTGAATCAGGCATATGGAGTGACGCAGTGTAGTGGGAATAGTCCTCAAAATGCATTTCTAGAGTTGCGTCGTGCTTGCGACACGATTCCAGCAATGCGCGACTTTTGCCCCAACAGATGCGTCAGAATTTCTGACGCATCTGTCAATCCTTGCGCCATGGTGCGCCGTATTGTGAATATGGCGCATCCATGGTGGCGCAGGGTTTCTCAGGGTGGCGCAGGGAAAGTGACGCATCTCTACAGATGCGTCACTTTCTTGTAAATCTTCCCCCCCAGTTTTTAAGATACTCCGTGGATTTATGCAAGCTTGACTCTGTTCTGACAAAGAGCAGAAGGGACCTCTAAAAAGAGGCTCTCTGTGCCCAAATGATAAAAATAACATAGATTAAATCGTTTCACTATTAACACCACCCTGTCTGAGGATCTGAGAATACATGCAGGTATGTGTTTCAAAAATGTCCCAGAATTGTTTTTAGGACTAGCTCCATAAAAAACTTTCTGCACCGGGCATGCATATTTAAACTGTATTTTCTTCCTAACGGGAAACCGGTGCAGCTAACAGTATGACAGCAGATTTCTGTATCTGGAGCAGCATCATTTTGTGCCCACCCATTTCATATGCAACTGACATGCCCAACCTGTGTTTATCTGCATTAATCTGTGAGCTTTTTATGAATCAGCAGTAGTACGAGGCTGTAAATTCATTTTAAGGAGAGACAATAATGTAATTAGTTGAAAAATAATAAATGTCCTCACCATGAAAGAAAATGTACACCTCTCTTGATTTAAAATTGCTATAATCACTTATACTAACTGTATTCACTCAGAACCTGTTTAAATCTACTGTTCGCTTAATCTGTGACCAGGCCTCAGTGCACCCGTTACATTTTATAAAGTGGTTTATAAGTGTCTTGGTTTTCTCTTCTTTGCAGGTGTCTTATCATGGACCTTATTAGCTTTGAATAGGTTAGTTTTTCATTATATTCGTTTAGCAGACTGCTAATCTTTTTAATTAACTTTTGGTGTCGGACATGGAGACTTAGATGGTGGGAGAAACCATCCTGTACCAGGCAGGCCGGACTGATCTTATATCCAATATCGTCCAGATGATTGCTTCTTTGTTGGTAGATGAGAAAGTTAGGGAGTCTACCTGCTCCCTGAGAACACTGTCATTTGATTGGTTTGTTCTGTGTAAGATGATAAGGAGGAGCCTTCCAGATTCTTCATTCATGCTTTAATTGTGCACTCTTTAGAATAGCAGACCAGACCTTATCCTGACTATGTTGAGAGAAGACCTCTACTCAGTTCTGCTGTTTTCCCCTGCTGAGACTGTTATGCTTCATGTTTTAATACTCAGACTCTTTCCTTTGAACCTTAGATCTGGTTCATGCAATGCTGACATCTTCCTCATAGAATTACCCTTTACCACTTTTGATGCTTTATTTAGAATAGGGAAGTTCCTATATGGGAACTGCTTGGGTCATATTTTGCTTGCTGCATTTTATTTTGTTTTGCATATTCTTTTGATCATATATAAATTCAGACTGCATGAACATTTCAATTTGAATGTTCTTTCCATATTGTCTATCAATTTTGTTGATTGATCTGATATGTAACCTTAACTACATGTGTTAGTATATTCTAAAACTGAACCTCTACAACAGAAGTTTAAACAAAAAAGGGAAATGATAGAGCTTTAGGAGACACTGTACCACAGGGGTTCGGGCTTCAAATGATGGGATCATCATTGACTCACCTCAGATCTTCCTGACAGAAAAGACAAAAGCCATGACAGTGTTGTATCCCCAATGGCTAATGATGCCAAAAACTGAAGAAGAATTGAATGGTTGATGATATTGAAGGTGTCGGAGGGGTGCAATAGTATGAGGACTCATCCATCCCCTTCCTCAACTATCATCTGATTGCACCCAGGGTAGAATTAATTCCAGCTTTTGTTCCTCTGCCTGCTCTAAACCCCACCTGCATGTGGTTAAATAGCATGATACTGTATACAAAAGTTTGTAATTGAAGGGCAAAGGTATTCTCCAATAGTTTAGAGCTGTATGACAATAACGACATGGGTTAATAGCCTCATGGCTCAGTCAAAATTAATAAAGGCTTCTTTAGGACAGGGTACACAACGCATGTTTAAAGTGGTCAAGGAAGTTTTTGGTGTTAACAGATGCATTTATTATCTCCAAAAGATAGGGAAACATTTGCACTTTGAGTATTTTTAAGAGGACTCCTGGAATAGGATCATATGGGGAACCTAATAGTCTGATAGTCATTATTGAATTGGCACAATATTAAGCTGTTAACAAGCTGAAGACAGTGAGTTGTATAGCAGGAGATAGATAGACTTCAATCAGGTCACCGTTCATTAGTAGCAATCCAGTTTTTTATATTTTGTCAGGGAAAATGTTTGAATGCTTATTGAACAATTCTTTAGACTGGAACACCAGTTTTTTCATGGCTTGAGGGTTGGCTAGAGCATTGATTGTTCAGAACATTTCTTTATTATTATTATTTCAGGAGGTCGTTATTGCTGATTTTTTAATATATGGCCACTCAAAGTTTTAAAAAGAAGACTTCCTGAAAACACTTCAAATATATTTCTGGATCTGGTATGATATTATCAAGGCTATGAACGTCATGGGAGAAGCACATTGCCCAAGAAGTTCTTTCAGATTCAGCTATAAGTCAATGGAAGTGGAATAGTCATGAGTGCTTGAGACACTCGTTTGAAAATGTGTTCAGATCTGCCTCCATTTCAGCTGTTCCACTCTCAGCTGTGAATGTGTAAAATTGGTCATGTCTAATTTGGTGAAGGGCCTGTTTTTGATCATTTGAATGTATAATAACAAATGCCTATTGCACATGCATGGCATCTTTGCAGGACTTTTGTTGGCATTTGCCGTCTGACAGTTTGACTGTTTGCCCTGCAGATTGGAGGGCTCCTCAATGGGGTAGACCTAGCAGGGAGCAGGCCTCCACCATTCAACTTTAGTCATAGCCAGAGCACGGAGCACACAGATTTTAGAGGTTTTTAGAGGACTACAGAAGCAGCCTATATGGGCGGTGTGGAGTTTTTGTCAAATGCCTACAGAAGTGGATGGGGTGCGTGTACTGTGGGCTGCTTGCATTCATTGCAGCCCGTGGCCTAGTCTCTGTGCCTTTCGATGCCCTTTTTAACCTTCCTTTGTGAGCTGCACCCGGCAGGTGATTGACAGATACTGCCACCTTGGACAACAATACAATAACTTGGATTACTCTGGTCACCTTGGACATTTTTGGTTAGCAAATCTGTGGTGGTGATTATGGAGTCATAAGAGTCAGCGGCAACAAGTCTCATAAGGTTGTGCATGTAAGAAAGCACAGAAGGAGTGTAACAGCAGTGGTAAAGGTAGCATGGGCTGGGGGGCGTGGCCAAGCCGAGCAGCAAGATGGCCACCTAATCTGTCGGCTCTGCCGGCTGAGCGCAAAATCCGTCAGGAATCTGTTCATAATGGACCCACACCGGGGTCTAACAACTGTGATCCGCAACCGGAGGTGTTGCTGAGACGATCGATACCTCTGGTGATCGAAAAGAAGGCACGGAATGATAGCGGTGGGAATGTCGCCCCAGAGGCCGCGCTCGGGCCGCGACGAGATACAAACACAGGCGCGCATCCAGTTGGCCGCGCGCCTCACCAACAGCGTGCACACATCGCGGCGACCGTCCACGGCGCCTGCGGGGCCCTCAGTGGCATTCGACTGTGGCTGATTGCTGATGGTATTGTGGGGCACAACTCTCGACAGAGCCGCTCTACGTCCAGTGCCGGGGCGCGGACTGAGGCTGCCACCATCTTCGTCCGCGAACCGCATCGGGAGCGCCGCTGACCCACGGTGCCGGAGCGGAGGACTGCGCATTCGCTTGAGCGGCTGGTCGGCACAGGGCATCGGCTGTCAACACAGCGGCAACTCACGCCGAATACACAAGGTGAGGTGGAGATGTCCTCCAGACCGGGAGGGCAGTGCAGAGCTTGGAGATATTGACGGGCAGCCGGGGGGTGAATACGTGGCTGACAACACGTGAGGTCTCGCAGGGCAGATGCTGCAGCACCACTGCGCTACGACATAAGAACTATCTATGCTGCTGATGATCGGATGTAGTTTCTGAAACGCGCACGAGGGTGTGTATTTGAGGGCTGAGTGCCAGCTCTGGATGGTATTTCCGGAGCCCACATTGGTACATCGGCAGCGAAGCCCCTCCATTGCGAAGGGATCACCTAAACTCTCTAGTGCAAGGACCGAGGCACGTCCACAGCACTGTATGTCACACGTTTAAAATGCACCCCACTTAGCGGACAGCACCCATGTCACCATAGTGGCTCTGTTCCTGTGTTAGTGGGCCCCTTGGGACAGGAAACGCCTGCCACATGTGCAGAAGGGTAGCCTCATGGAGCTAAAAACGAGGCAATAAAGAGGCCAAACTTCAGCTACAACGCCGAAAAAGATAAACTAAAACTACTACCTCTAGTTGTACACACAATACTGTTGGAGACAGTGCAAGCAAAACAGACCCAGACCCTCAAGACACGGCTACGCGTGGTACTACTCAGGGGTGACTACAACCTGCAAACATCGAGGGGTGCTAGATTACACGACAACATGGTAAAATTTGATAATAAGCAACCAAAACTGACCTTCGACAAACGTAGCACGAGACAAACAGAAAGCGATATGGCGTCACAAATGGTTGTTCCAGAGACGCAACTAGAGTCTCAACAAGATGATGACATTAAAACAATGCTAAAAGAGGTGAAGGTCAGTCTAAAAGACATTGATTCAAAATTGGACTCCCTCGTAGCGCGACTGGACCAAGTTTCACGTAAAGTGGAAAAACACGAGATCAGACTGGACACACTGGAGACTCGGGTCTCGGATCAGGATGACAACCAAACGGAAACGCGTGAGCAAATGTTGCGCATGGATAAAGTACTGGAAGTAATTAAAACGCGCAACGAGGACTTGGAAGCGAGATCCAGACGCAACAACATACGCTTAACGGGCTTACCTGAATTGACCAACATTCCGAATATGGAAAAGTATGTGGAGGGACTCCTGCGGGAACTCTTTGGGGCAGAACTATCGCCAATGTTTCTCGTAGAGCGCGCCCACCGCTCGCTTGGTCCACGACCACCACCGGGCACCACTCCCAGAGCTATCTTGGCCAGATTACTAAACTATAGGGACAGGGATACGATTTTGCGACTAGTGCGCGAAAAGGGTACGCTTCAATATCAAAATAATACAATAGCGTTTTATCCTGATTTCACGCAAGCAGCCCAGGCAGCTCGCAGGGAATTCATCCCTGCAAAAAAGATTTTTCAACAAACTGGCACGAAATACGCAATGTTATACCCGGCAAAACTTCGAGTGCAAACAAATGGTAAACCTATGTTCTTCACAGCGGCAGGAGAGGCCCTGAAATTTGCCAAACAGCATGCCAAAAAGATCAAAAATGACGCACGAGACCCAGAGACTTCCTCGCAGGGCCAGTTAAGTGATATTGAGTATAGTGATGTTCACTTAATGTATTGCTGCATCTCCGGGGGGGTTGGGCGAGGGTCGCTGGACCTTTGAATGTATATTGTGGCAATAATGACCCCACTGTGGCCTATATATATTAACGCTCGGCCACCCTGTTGTAATAACCACAGGGCAGTTCGCCGGTAACTCCTCGCTCCCGCTGGGATGATTCCCATAACACCCCTGTTGGGTGGCTTTTTGGTTAAAGGGTGTTATTTTGACTGGGATTCACAACCTAATTGGGGGGTTGGTGTGGGAGGGGGGAGGCCTGGAATGGGTGTTTTATTGTTTATTTTCTTCGGTATAGTGCATAATGTCTACATGCTCACATCCATGGTATTCCACGTTATATTGTTTCTGACAGACTGGAGCAAATACCTCCACTATAGTCATAACCATGTACAGAGTAGGCCTGCAGCAACACAGGGTCCAGAAGGTGGGCTGATACCCAGCGAAAGTTATCAAAATGGAGGGTGGACACTAGATGACTAACTTAAAATGCATTACATGGAACATACGTGGTCTTAACGACCATCGCAAAAACAGACTAGTACATTCCTACCTCACCAGACATGAGATAGGAATATGCATGCTTCAGGAGACACACTTGACCGATGTAACGAGCACTAAATTGCGCTCAAAACGCTGGAACGAAGTTCATGCCTCCTGCTATTCCAGCTA
The DNA here is from genome assembly GCA_963921515.1 of Calotriton arnoldi. Taxonomy (NCBI): domain Eukaryota; kingdom Metazoa; phylum Chordata; class Amphibia; order Caudata; family Salamandridae; genus Calotriton; species Calotriton arnoldi. Next base: position 8,061 of record CAWUFW010014669.1, on the reverse strand, counting down.
TTCAAGAGGAGTGGCAATCCTGATTAAAAAGGGGGTTCCGTGGCAGACTCAGATTGTGAAAAAAGATCTGGAGGGCAGGTACTTCATTATCAAAGGGACACTGTTTGGTAGACACATGACTTTAGCAAATGTATATGGTCCAAATATAGATAACCCCACATTTTTTCAAGAAGTGTGGCACCCGATTCAGGCATTGGGAGACGCAGAGATACTGTGGGGCGGTGACTTCAACACAGTCCTGTCCCAAACGGAGGACAGAGCAGGAGCTGCCCGTTTACACCATCCACAGGCAGCGGAAAGGCTGAAGGGACTAATGATAGATGGGGGCCTAATTGACTCCTGGCGTATATTTAATCCACAGGGCAGGGAAGGCACATGCATTACCCAGCACCGCTTGGCATGGTCCAGAATAGATTTTGGGATAACAACGCCGGAAGTCCACTCCTGGACAACCGCAGTGACCCATCAGGCCCGCACATTATCTGACCACGCCCCGGTTCTGATTTCTCTCAAAGTGCCCAAGCCATATATACAACCCTTCACGTGGCGCCTGCCTCCAAATGCGCTCCTGGACACGGTGTTCAGGGAAGAGCTTAGGGGGAAAATAAATGAATATTTTGACATCAACACTGGCACGGTGGATAGCATGGGCACACTGTGGGACGCATTTAAGGCGGTAATTAGAGGGCACTGCATAGCGGGACAAGCGGGTATACTGAAAGACTTCCGCACCAGGCTTACAACACTAGAAGAAAAATTGGGTTCGCTAGAGAAGCAATATTTTACGCAACCAACGACCACACTACTTGGCAATATACGGCAGACACTCACTTGAACATCAGGAGGAGGCACTCCGTGAAACAAATTTTCTAAATAAATATGCAATGGCTCGGAAATACGGGGAGGGTGATAGAGCAGGGAAAACCCTTGCTAACCTACTACGCCCACCAAGGGGATCCACCTTCATTACAGCACTCAAAACCCCGGAAGATGACGTTGTACACAGTCCCCCAGAAATACTTTACACAATGCGAAATTTTTATGCACGGCTTTACACCACACGATCGACTCCAGCAGACATGATTCTTGAGGAATACTTTAACTCCATACAACTATCATGGTTTAGTGAGAGGTACAGGGAATACATGAATATCTCTTTCACAGCGGAAGATGTGCGCACGGCATTAGGCAGCCTTTCTGCAGATAAGGCACCAGGAGCAGATGGGCTCACCGCAAAATTTTACAAAGAATATTCTGATTTACTGGCCCCGCAACTATTAAAAGTGTACCAAGAGGCTCAACAGACTGGAATACTCCCTGAGTCTATGCGGGAGGCCATAATAATAACACTACTGAAACCAGATAAGGATCCCCTCCACTGTGACTCATATCGCCCGCTCTCTCTGATAAATCTTGATGCAAAGATATTTGCCAAACTCTTGGCCACTAGACTGCAACCCCTATTACCAATCATTGTGAGGCCGGATCAATCTGGATTTGTGCCGGGCAGATCTACCGCACACAACCTTAGAACACTATTTGGCCTACTGCATTACTTAGCACCCCATGTCTCGGCTATAGCTGCGTTGCTAGATGCCACACAGGCATTTGACTCTTTGGAATAGGGTTTCCTGTTTCCTCTTCTCAGTAGACTGGGTCTAAGCCCGCTATTTATACAACAAATTAAACTACTCTATACTATGCCAACAGCTCGAATACGAGTTAATGGACAAGTATCGGACCCCATAACTATCACCAGAGGCACAAGGCAGGGTTGCCCCCTGTCACCGCTTCTATTCGCCATAGCCACCGAACCCTTGGCAGCTCGATTATGTCAACATCATGCCGATCGGGGAATAGGCTTTACCACCCGCGGCCTAACGGTGTCCATGTACGCGGACGACATTACTCTTTTCATGGTTGATCCCAAAGAAAACTTTGCTCCCATGACACGCGAATTGGGTAGGTACAGAGGACTTTCAGGGCTCTCCATCAACTGGAAAAAGTCAGTTATACTCCCACTAACATCAGGTACCCCAGAATTTGAGACGGAGTATCCAATCACCTGGGCGAAAGATCTAATCCGCTATCTGGGGATATGGATTAGTGGCGATATACAGGAGATTTGGCAGACCAATTATGGGAAAACAATAGAGTGGGTGGAGGAAAGGGTAAAACGTTGGCGAAGCCTCCCCATCTCGCTAGCGGGTCGCGTGGCAATAGCAAAAATGATTTTTTTACCTAAATTACTTTATCTTTTTGTAAACATTCCACTTCCCCTAACACAACATTTCTTCAAACGTATACGCTCACTGATGATAGACCTGGTCTGGGCGGGCAGACAGCCCAGAATAGCCTGGGAGGTCTTGACTCTGCCGCAGTCGCAGGGAGGAATGGCGGCCCCTGATTTTGCTTTGTATGCCTACAGTGCTCAGGCGCAATTTTTGCACTTTTGGGCGCACCCCACGCCGTTCCAACCACATGTCACCATAGAGATTGACAAAGTTGCCCCCACCCCCTTAGCTACTGCGCTATATCAGCCATACCGCCGGCCACGGGACGAAATAGATACCGCACAGACACTACGGTGGGCATGGGAAGGTATCCGTAAAAGATCACACGCTGATACTTTATACGCTCCCTCGATGCCTCTTTTAAACAACCCATTGTTTCCCCCACTTACAGACGCAAAGGCGCGCGAACGGGCCACCTTACTTGGACTGACAAAGGCAGGACATCTATATCACGCAGAGGTCTTCCTCACAATAGACAAGATGTGCGACCCCTCACCCCGACGGCCCTAGATATGCTTCTATATTATCAACTACTGACCTTTTGTAAAAACAAATTTCCTTCGTATCCCACCCCCGCAAACAGTACATGCACTTGAAAACATATTAATACACGACTCTGGTAAGAAATTAATATCGCGGATTTACCGCACGACACAGCGCTCGGCACCAGTAGTTGCTCCGGTGGCCAGAAAAGTGTGGGATGACGACCTCGGGGAGGTCCTCACGGACGAACAGTGGGATCAGAGTTGCAAATTACTTGAGAAACTGTCACCGAATTACCGCCTAAGACTTATACATTTTAAATACTTACATCGCCTCTATCGAACACCTCCACAAATACATAGAATGGGATTACGCACAGATGACAATTGTTGGAGATGTGGGACCCCGCGGGAAACTTTCTTACACATGGCCTGGCACTGCAGGCCCATAGCGAACTATTGGCAATTAATATTACACCACATAAAAAATATCACAGGATGGGAGGTGCCCTGTACACCCCAGGCCACACTATTAGGAATCATAACCACCATACCACCAAAAGAGCGTAAACTGCCAGGAATGTTGCTGCTCATGGCTAAGAGGCAAGTGTCCATTCACTGGGGTGCGGCGACACCCCCTACAGCCAAAGAGTGGGTGGGGAGTGTGACGTACTGTAAAACACATCTGGGGAACTATTGGGAACTTATGCCGTCAAGATCAAGACCGACAGACATTTGGGAGCCCTTCGTGGCGTGCCTTGGGACGGAGGCAGCAGATGATCCAAATGCAATGTTATAAATAATGTATGGAGTACACCGAACTGTAGTCATGCCTGAGGGTAGGGAGTGCTTGGACCCACAAAGTGATATACCATTGGCTATATGGGGTGGGCTGTGTGGTGTTTGTTTCGCAGACATACGTTCAATACATGGGAGGTGAATGACGTCTAGATTTGCAACTCCAAGCTGGAATAAACATGGTATGCAAATTGCCTTTGTGGATAACCATCTGTCATGCCTTGTGCTTGGTGTCACGGGAAATGCACTGTACTGATTGTTTTTCATTTTTTCTTTAAGTCCTTTGTATATTGTTGTTATGACAAAATGCCAATAAAAAAAATAAAAAAAAGGTAGCATGGGCTGAGCAGGCAGCAGCTTGGGAAATCGGTGAGTGCATTAGGCAGCAGATTCCTGGCAATGCACAGATGCGGCCAGTGTTAGGCTGGTGCGGCTTGTGCTTGTAAAAAGAGCCCGCCTATGAGACTGAAGGGTTGGTAACTGCTAACCGCTACAGTTAGAAGCTCTTCTAGATAATTGTTTCAAAAGATCCCATAGGATTTTGCCATCTGGAGCCCCTGTATTACCTTGGTCATCATGATCATTGCTCTGCCACATGTGAGAAACCCAGCACTGTGCTAAACTTGGGTTAATCTTGTGATAATAGAGATAAGTAAGGAGAGGCTGTCAAGTATCCGAGCCAAACGTTGAAGGAGTTCCATTGGGGCTAAGGAGCACTGTGATGAACCTGTGCCCCTTGGAGCTCCCTACTTCGTGGTAAGCGTGAGGAGTCGTGTGGCTGGGGAGGACGGATGTATGGGGAGGGCAGAATGCTACAGCTGGGGCTATAAGCGAAGAGATCTCAGCAAAATCAACTTACTTGGGTCCATCCGGGGCTGGGTGGCACCTGGTGGTGGCCATTGAAAGCTTTTGTGGGGCTCAAGGTACAAACTTTTTTTAAGGACCCACTCTGATTTTCCTACAGGGAGCACTGATTCACGGTTTCCTAGAAAGATTTTCTTTTTCGTGGGAAAAGGTTTAACTTTACCTGTCAGGTCCATCATTTGGTGCCAGTCAGTGGTTTGGCCCTTGTACTGCCTCATCATGACTGAACATGCCAGGCATGTCTTTTATTGTTTAGATAGGTTTGTGGAGTCCATGATGACGAGCCATGGCTGAACCCACTAAATTACAACCATGGTCATTCAGATTAAATTGTTGAAAAAAAAGATTCTAAATCCAATGCATGATCTAAAATTTCAGTTCATCTGCAAAATACATTTGAAAAAAGATGAAAACATTGCACATCTCGGGAGGTCTTATTTGTCTGTCTGTCCTCTCTTTTCATCAGCATGTTTATCATTCCAATACAATTGTTACTTTGAAAACCTTTGTGCATTATTCAGAATCTCTGATTGTGTTGCATAGTAGTTAATAACAACGTGGTGAGGGTTTTTATAGCCAGGCTTCTGCCTCCTAGCCACTAGCTGCATTTTAATTCCCATTTGATATTCCTGAGATGTGGCGATTGCCACAAAGAAATACAAACAGCAAGACACGACTGCCCGTAATATAAAAATTACATGGACAGAGTTCACAATGTATTTTTGACTTCAGGTTGTGAAAAATGGTCCCTTTCTTTGAGCATTACTCTGATGTAATATAGGCTAGCACGCAGGAAACAATTTCTGCCTTGACCTCAGTGACCTCAGTGCTCTATTAGTTTTTCTTTTATGGTTAGCAATTTCAGTTGTCACTCACAGATTCTGGAATCAAGCAAGCACGGCAGTATTGTAGTGCTTCTGCATTCGATGAGAGCTCTAATGGGAAGACAATTAGCAATTTATGATGTGGGACTCCGGGGTCACACAAGAACACAGCTAATTTCCATTTGACTAATTTATGAAGCATTCAACATCCAGGCTAAAAGTCGTCATACTCTCCAAACATTACTACAAACCTCACATCACTAATGACTAGATGTTATGCAGCAAAGAGAGGAAAACTAATCCCACGAGCGGCATCTACATGTGGCTTCATTGAAGTAGGAGAGTTTCGAAAGTCCTTCAAAAAGAAGTGAGCAAGAATCAGGACTTTTTAGCTTCCTTAACATGGCTCTTTTCGAAATAAGTAATGAATTAACTACAACCTTATTTTATGGCTCTGGTCTTTCACAATAGCCAAACAATACTGGCCAACAAAAATACAAAATTCCAGACAAACTCATAAATGTTATAGTACAGTACAACAAAATAACACACTAAACGCACAGAGGTCTTGTATAAAGGAGAAATCCAGACTTCCGAATCCCTTAAGTCTATTCTTTCCTTTTTTGCATTTCAGAAAGAGTTGTCCAATTATGTGAAATGTATTGCTTATTTAGACCATTGTAATTTCATACAACACAAAATAATGAAGTTTAAAAATACAGAACGAAGTAATAATAATGTCGATATGACACATGGTGTATACGTTGTACAACTGAAATTTTGTAGCCAGTGCCACCATCTGGGACTACACTCAAGCCATTACACATGGTACATCAACTTTCCAAGAATACATGCTAATTGAATCCAAGGATACACTTCCATCAACACACATTGCAGGAGTCATGCACAAACATCTGTTAATAGTAAAAACTAAGCACAGAAGTATGGTAGGGGGCTGTTCAAATTTGAGAGACTCATACGTATTTAATTCTCCTTTCTAAATTGGCCTCAAGTTGTAAAAGTTGCATCAATGTAACATATACACTACAGATTTGTTCTATAGGTTTCACTTGTGCATGCTGCCAGTGATGAGTTAGAAGAGGAGTCAGGGAAATCCCATACAAATTTGATGTACACCCACTAAGTTTTAGCTTATGGGTTTTTTCTTTTAGCTTATGGGTTTTTCTTTTAGCTTATGGGTTTTTTCTATGGGTTGTAACCTGGAATATCGATTTTTGGAAAATTCACATATCAGATATGATAGCCAGGCAAATATAGATTTTCAAAACTTAACTCCACATCTATATACTTTTAAGATATATATATTGTTAGACCTGACACTCTATGGTGTGGTCTTTCCCCTAAGCCTTTTGCCTTCTCCCCTCCTGTTTGCTGAAATTCGTTTTTGTTGGCTTTAGAACTCTGTAGTTTACCACTGCTAACTAGTGCCAAAGTGCTTGTGTTCATTCATCTAAACATAGCAATTTGCTTACTCCCAAATGGGGCATTTATTTACCTATAAGTCCCTAGTAAAGTGGTACTACATGTACTCAGTGCCTGTAAATTGAATGCTACTAGTGGGCCTGCAGCACTTACTGTGCTACCCTCTTACATAGCCCTTTAAAACATGTCTAAGGCAGTAGCGGCCCGTGGTGGGAGTGCGCGCTGCATCGCATTTGGCGATGCAGCGCGCGCAACGAAATTCGTTTTATTTATTTATATGTCTACTTACCTCTATACGGCCATATTCTGTACTTTACTACCCCCCACCCTGCCCCTCCCCCGCCCCACGTCACCGCCCGGCAGCACTCCCACCACGGGCCGCTACTGGTCTAAGGCCTGTCATTGATGGCTGTGTGTAGTTCTGAAGTGCCAATTCGACCTGGCAAAATAAGCCTTTTGCCAGGCCCCAACCTCCCTTTTTATTACATATGTCACCTCTAAGGTAGGCCCTAAACAGCTTTTAGGGCAGAGAGCATTGTATTTAAAAGGTAGGACACATGTTTTTATGTTTTACATTTCACAGAAGTGAAAAACTCCCAAATTCATTCTTTACTAATGAGGGCTACTGCTCCCATAGGATAACATTGGGTTACTTTATTACGTTAAAAAAATGCTAACTTTTCACTAGGAATGGGTAGAAGTGTCATGTGTGTTGCATCCTTTCCAGCCGGGGAGCATGTAAATAAAACATGCCACACACGGAGCTCTGTAACAGACATCTTTATTCTTCAGCATATGATCACACAACTACCTAACGGCACGCATTACATCATGATTTTAATAAGCACACCTTGCTCATAACATCTCCCACTTTCTTAAAGAAAAAGTACAAACAAACTCAACATCATTATTCCTCAATGAGGCATTGAGGCGCTCACACTGGTCTGCCAGATCGAGTAGTATGAGGCAGTTGAGTGGTACATGGACTATTCGCAGATTATATAGGCTCAGATGTTTGATCTGGAAATTCAGGCATGTTTACCTCACCCACGCTCTCAGGAGAAGACGAACACCAAGTCAAATGTCTAAAGTGGGAAGAGTCCCATGTGATCGACTTTCCTGGACAACTTGCAGTCACCATGTGTCCTTTGGTCTTTACAACTCTCAGGGGTATATTCACAAGAACGTGCGATAACTACCGCAAGAGTAGCGTAACTCAACTTTCAATATCGCAGCCTATCGCGGGAAAATAACCCCGTGTCAACGTGGAATTCACAACAAGGCGGTAGCATGCGACAGTCACCAAATAACGCGTCAAATGTCAGCGTGAAAATCAACGCCACGCCGAAAAAATGC